>WNGS01167372.1:15484985-15503788 GCA_020271785.1 Procambarus virginalis | reverse complement strand
AATTAACCGAATCAGGCATTCCCGCCATATTTCTTTGTGTTAGGTTGTCTTAATTAATTATTATATGACGTTACTTTTGAGTTCCAATTAAGAAGCTTTTCTTGATATGACGTAATTTTTTATTAAATGCATTAATGTGTATGAAAGGTTTATTACATGTCATTATTAAAGAAAGATTCACTATACAAAGTTGGATATCTTTACTAGTTCTTCAAGTAATAAAGTATTTAGCTAAACATATTTCCAATCGTTATCATTTTTTTGTTCTATTTCTCCCTGTGCTTCTATTTCTTTTTCGATACTGTTCATTTCATTTTATTTCTTCTTTTTATTTCTCTTCTTTCACCTTCTCTTCTTCCTCTTCTGGACCACTCGTGCCCAGCACGTGCTGTGTGCCTTCCTCCCTCCCCCCCCCCCGGTACAATATTACCAGATTACACCGACTACATTATTGACCTGAATCATCAGTTTTTGGAAATCGTCAGTGTCTGAGAGCCATTAATGTCTGCCAACGATCATTGCCCGTTGAGAGTGAAATTCTCTCTCTGCAACCATCACTGGAAACAGTTTTGTCTAGCAAACCAACGATGTCTGCCGGGCCATCATTTCCTGGAAATTATCACGCTCTGGAAGCAATTAGTATCTGGATCAATTCAGTCTTAACTCCCTATTGGACTGGGTAACGCAGAAGGACTCCCGCCAAAAAGTGATCGCGGAAAAGTGAGCAAAAATCATATAGTCTAAATCTGTACTGACTCACATGTGCTCACAGGGCAAGCTTCAAATATTGGGTTCCACACCTTTCAGTAGACGGTGGTCTATTACAGCGGCTAACGACCCTAAACTCCTGATTCCAGTATCAGAGTTTATGTAAACCATTTGGATTTGTCCGTTTTGTCAAGATATTTATGTGTGGTGATCACTTTAATTTTCTGACACAAGATTTTATAAAGGCGAACAGTATAGGCTGAGATACAAGGATGAGGTGAAGGTAGAGCTGAGTGAGCAGTCCATTATTGTGTGTGCATGGTGTTACCTCTGGTGTTACCCCTGGTGTTACCCCTAGTGTTATTACTCTAGTTTTATGGTGACCAGACACCGAGGCTCAGGCGGTCATAATCAACCACTGTTGTTGCTCGAGGCGCCGCTCCTTATTAATTGATTTGCTTTTCATTGCATTTTTTCTGACTATTATTATTGTTATTATTTCCTGCAGAATCAGTTTTTGGATTTCGATTGATGAAGGTGTTTAGGGAGGCCAGTGTGGGCGAGTGGCCGCCACGGGGATGACACTGGGTAGTGGATAGTTGCCTTGGGGACCTTCCCTTTTATGGTTGGCCCAGTAGCGTGTGATAGAGCGTGTCTATCATGCTGGGGGTCGGGTGTTCGAGTCTCCTACTCCCTAAGCTCAACATTATATATATATATATATATATATATATATATATATATATATATATATATATATATATATATATATATATAATGTATATAATATAATGAAAGGGGAGGGGTGTTGTGTGTGTACATATATTATGTACCATGTAAGAAAAGTATACTCTCTTATGGAGAAAAACAAGCAATGATGTTCTATAAAATGTGTACGAGTGTTGTACACGTATATCCTCGTTAATAAACAGTGAGATAAAACTCCAGGAGACATTTTATCAAATAACATAAAACCCAAATGTGCCAAAAGAAATCAAACAAAAAAGGAAAGCTTTTCGTGTTCAACTGAACGATGAGAACAGCAAAATATGATCCGGTTACTGGTTCATGTTCAGCTGAACGAATACGGTAATCGTAATGTGATCCGGTTATTTGTGTATTTGATACACGGGACGCAGATAGTGCTTAACAACAGACAGAGGAGGCAGAGATGTATAAGTTATACATATACAAGGTGAAGGGAGATATGCATGGGGTACACAGGTGAGCAAGATCAGGTAGCCACTGTACCCCAGGGTACATTACCCTAGGGTAGTGTACCTTAGGGTAATGTATTCGGGTAGTTGAGTGTAGACTAGAGAAGGAGCAGGGGTGAGGGAGCAGGAGGAGGAGTGAGGAAGCAGCAGCAGCAGCAGCAGCAGCAGGAGTGAGGGAGCAGCAGCAGCAGCAGCAGCAGCAGCAGGAGGAGTGAGGAAGTAGGAGAAGGAGGAGGAGTGAGGGAGGAACAGCTGGGAGCTACAACAACAACAACAACAACAACTCATCACTTGACGTCTCCGTGTCGGCCATCACCGGTAAATGTGCTGACAAATTGATACACGGCCGGCTGTTGTGTCCGGATACACGGCCAGTCCGCGCTCGGATACGTGAGATGTGTCCGCGTTTTGTTTCCGGATACTTGAGCCTCACAACTCCTCTTGAATTTAGATGAGGAGTAAGCCAATATCATCTGCCGAGTCTGAGATGAATGAGGGAGATGAGTCAAGCAGATAAGAGAGGCTGAAGGTATCTCCGCATCTTATCAAACAGGTTCTCATTAACCAGTGAACGCTGCGGGTTCACATCAACCAGTGAACGCTGCAGGTTCACATCAACCAGTGAACGCTGCAGGTTCACATCAACCAGTGAACGCTGCAGGTTCTCATCAACCATTGAACGCTGAGGGTTCACATCAACCAGTGAACGCTGCAGGTTCACATCAACCAGTGAACGCTGAGGGTTCACATCAACCAGTGAACGCTGCAGGTTCTCATCAACCATTGAACGCTGCGGGTTCACATCAACCAGTGAACGCTGCAGGTTCACATCAACCAGTGAACGCTGCAGGTTCTCATCAACCATTGAACGCTGAGGGTTCACATCAACCAGTGAACGCTGCGGGTTCACATCAACCAGTGAACGCTGAGGGTTCACATCAACCAGTGAACGCTGCGGGTTTACATCAACCAGTGAACGCTGCGGGTTCACATCAACCATGAACGCTGCGGGTTCACATCAACCAGTGAACGCTGCGGGATCACATCAACCATGAACGCTGCGGGTTCACATCAACCAGTGAACGCTGCGGTTCACATCAACCAGTGAACGCTGCGGGTTCACATCAACCAGTGAACGCTGCGGGTTCACATCAACCAGTGAACGCTGCGGTTCACATCAACCAGTGAACGCTGCAGGTTCACATCAACCAGTGAACGCTGAGGGTTCACATCAACCATGAACGCTGAGGTTCACATCAACCAGTGAACGCTGCGGGTTCACATCAACCAGTGACGCTGCAGTTCACATCAACCAGTGAACGCTGCGGGTTCACATCAACCATGAACGCTGCGGGTTCACATCAACCAGTGAACGCTGCAGGTTCACATCAACCAGTGAACGCTGCGGGTTCACATCACCAGTGAACGCTGCAGGTTCACATCAACCAGTGAACGCTGCGGGTTCACATCAACCATGAACGCTGCGGGTTCACATCACCAGTGAACGCTGCAGGTTCACATCAACCAGTGAACGCTGCAGGTTCACATCAACCAGTGAACGCTGAGGGTTCACATCAACCAGTGAACGCTGCGGGATCACATCAACCAGTGAACGCTGCGGGATCACATCAACCAGTGAACGCTGCGGGATCTCATCAACCAGTGAAACGCTGCGGTTCACATCAACCAGTGAACGCTGCGGGATCACATCAACCAGTGAACGCTGCAGGAGCAAGAGAAGCTCAGTTCCCTTAAAGCCTCACGATTCTTGTCCACTGGAATTATATGTTAATTATTCCAGTTGATTTTTATTTCCCACTATGATGGCAACTGTAATTATAGGCGGCCCAATATTCATTAGTATAATTGTGTGTAAAAAAAAGCTCGAGCGGCCTGGAATTAGTCCACACCTCCGATACGGGCGGCAATTTTGCTGCACTGATCGTTAGGGGAATCAAATGGTGGTTGGGTTGTCGTCCTCCCGGGCCACTAACACACACACACCTCTATTAACCAACTCTTATTTTCTATCCTTTGTGTTTTAAGGCATGTATTTTGCATATACATTTGTTTTCGTTCAATTCCCGACCGTCCACAAGTGGTTAGGCACCATTCCTTCCCCCCCCCCCGTCGCATCCCAAATCCTTATCTTGACCCCTTCCCAGTGCTATATAGTCGTAATGGCTTGGCGCTTTCTCCTCATAGTTCCTCCCATCCCTACCCCCCCCCCCCCCCCACACCCCACCTGTAGATGATATATGTGTTGTTATTAAATGTTATAGTAACTGGTTTTTTGTTGTTTATATACTTTAACAATTCAAGCATTGTGTCCAAGGATTTACTAAAGTAATACATATGCAAATATCTTTCAAGTATTATATTTTATCTTCATAAAAATATGTATCATGCAAGAAGAATGCAGAATTTATCAGGGGAAACGCCGAGTAATTACGAATATATAGCACTGGAAGGGGTCAGGATAAGGATTTGGGATGGGACGGGGGGGGGGGGAGAGGAATGATGCCCAATCACTTGGACGGTCGGGGATTGAACGCCGACCTGCATGAAGCGAGACCGTCGCTCTACCGTCCAGCCCAAGTGGTTGAAGAAGAGCAACCAAAGATCTGCTTTAAAATATATACATGACTATGTGAAGTAACTTGAAGGATGCGATGTTGAAAACAAATGTAATAGACAAATGATAATCAGAATAATTATAATAATAATTACATCAATTATTGTAATATTGATATTTATAATAATGCTGAGATACTAATACCACAATAATAATATTATTATTATTATTGTAAAACACTGGAACATTGGTGCAACACCACTGGAACATTGGTGCAACACCACTGGAACATTGCTGCAACACCACTGGAACATTGGTGCAACAACACTGGAACATTGGTGCAACACCACTGGAACATTGGTGCAACACCACTGGAACATTGGTGCAACACCACTGGAACATTGGTGCAACACCACTGGAACATTGGTGCAACACCACTGGAACATTGGTGCAACACTACTGGAACATTGGTGCAACAACACTGGAACATTGGTGCAACACCACTGGAACATTGGTGCAACACCACTGGAACATTGGTGCAACACCACTGGAACATTGGTGCAACACCACTGGAACATTGCTGCAACACCACTGGAACATTGCTGCAACACCACTGGAACATTGCTGCAACACCACTGGAACATTGCTGCAACACCACTGGAACATTGGTGCAACACCACTGGAACATTGCTGCAACACCACTGGAACATTGCTGCAACACCACTGGAACATTGCTGCAACACCACTGGAACATTGCTGCAACACCACTGGAACATTGGTGCAACACCACTGGAACATTGGTGCAACACCACTGGAACATTGGTGCAACACCACTGGAACATTGGTGCAACACCACTGGAACATTGCTGCAACACCACTGGAACATTGGTGCAACACCACTGGAACAACACTTACCTCATAACGTCCAGCTAACAAAAGCTATAACATTATGTAAACACTCAAACAACTCCGGCGTCGTTCACATATCACCTGACTGCCAAAGTCATGTTGCAACATCAGGCATATTACCATTGCAGTTGGCGTGGCAAACCTCGCTACGAAGAGAAGGAATGTATACATTTACACACTATATAGAGTCTAGCACAGATTAAAAATATGATTAGAGATGAAGCGGTGCAGAAAACGTATACTGACCATGATACAGAAACTGGAACATTGCAATCTGTGGGCTGATTCAAGAATTCTATCAACTATGAACCACTTATGTTGATGAAAGGAAAGAATGGAATAACATAAATGAAATGTCAGAATTGTGGAGAAATGCCTAACAGTCCACTGAAACATTATCTAATCTTATTTAGATTAAACATGAACTGTGGAGCTCTCAATGGCTCTCTGACCTAATGACCTTATGACCTTAAACACCACAGGGATTGGGCAGGATGATGTTGGTCGTCAGGGAGACTTGGGCGTAAAGGCCCGCTTAGTTATAGAGCTTATCTGTACAAAGTCTAGGAGGCAGTCAGGCTGGTGAGTAGGCAGACTGGTAGTTAGGCAGGCTGTTAGGCAAGCAGGTACGCAGGCAGGCTGGTAGGTAGGCAGGCTGTTAGGCAAGCAGGTACGCAGGCAGGCTGGTAGGTAGGCAGGCTGTTAGGCAAGCAGGTACGCAGGCAGGCTGGTAGGTAGGCAGGTTGAAAGGAAAGCAGATTGGCAGGCAACCAGGTAGACAGTGTGACGGTAAAATGACTAAGAGCAATGGCTTAGGGCAGATGGAATGCACATATAAAAAAAGTAAAAAAAATTAATAAATAAACCTGCTAGGCTGACTTCTTCACTGTGTAGTAACTGCAGGATAAAGTACAAAAATGGAAAAATATAAATACTTTACTATGGAAAAATAACTTTGACAAACTACACAAAAATAAAAATAGTTCCTCCAAGACTTTGCTATAATACAGTGTGCAAAATGAAAACAAACAATCAAACAGACACGTTAACGTTACGTTAGAGAACAAGAAATAAATGGTGCTGAAAATTCTGAGTACTAGGCTGCGTAAATCTATCACCACACAGGGTAGTGTGAGAGTAAGTCCAGCAGGTTGAGCACTGAGAATATTGTGACTGGTGGTGCCTTGCTGGCTTCTATATATACAGAAAGTGACCGTCCAGGTGGCGCTGTTGTCTTGATAATTGGGAGCCGGCAGTTTGCGAACTATCAAGGTGCTTGTTCATCAGTCAGTGGCGTGATTCTGGAGACGCCGGGTGCTGGGGGGGGGGGGTGGGTGGGTAGAGAGGTGGACTCTTGTCTAGACGTATAGTTGTTGTCGTTCTTGCTTGTTAATTCTCTATTCTTGAACATGCAGACGTTACATGGTTGAACAGGTGATGATGGAATAGGCTCAATCTCCTTTTCAAGGGAGATTCTTGTGTCAACAGACTGACAGGCAGGTTGAAAGGTAAATAGGTAGGCGTTTAGACAGGTAAACAGACAGGTAGGTAGGCGGACCTAGTAAGCAGGTTGGAAGATACGCAGCTAGACAGACAGACAGACAGACAGACAGACAGACAGAAGTGTTAAAAGCTCCAAGAGATTTAACATCCCTACAACACAAGAATTGAAGGCAGGAGTACTGAGTGATGATTGCAAAGCAGTAATCATCCCGCTTGCAATGAGCAACTGAACATAGTATTTCCTTGCAAACACAGAAGCAAATACATGGTTTTGCTTGTAACAGACCAGAGAACACGTCTCATTTGGTTTGCAACGAAGCTCTGAACACTTCAGTTACTTGCAATAAAACTGCGATCACATCCCTTCATTGCAACGGAATATTGGACACCTCTGTTTAACAACAAAACAATTAAAACCGTTCTTTTATGCAACAAATGTATTAACATTTCACTTTCTTGTATACATACAAACAAACATATATGCATGCATACATACATATATACAGAGTTAATATGTTGGATCATATTCGCCCTATGATCCTGGAGCATATGGAATGGTTACCTGTCAGTGATTACCATGAAGTGAGGTCTAGCTCTTGTCCCCCCGTCTAATGCCATTGTTGTATTTTAATTTACATTCCACAGAGTGTGTGTGGGGTGGTACAGGGGTCCACAGGTGTGTGTGTGGTTGTAGGGGTCCACAGGTGTGTGTGTGGTTGTAGGGGTCCACAGGTGAGAACTAGGGGTGGTACAAGGGTCCCACAGGTGTGTGTGGTTGTAGGGGTCCACAGGTGAGAACCAGGGGTGGTACAGGGGTCCAAGGTGAGAACCAGGGGTGGTACAGGGGTCCACAGGTGAGAACCAGGGGTGGTACAGGGGTCCACAGGTGAGAACCAGGGGTGGTACAGGGGTCCACAGGTGAGAACCAGGGGTGGTACAGGGGTCCACAGGTGAGAACCAGGGGTGGTACAGGGGTCCACAGGTGAGAACCAGGGGTGGTACAGGGGTCCCAGGTGAGAACCAGGGGTGGTACAAGGGTCCACAGGTGAGAACCAGGGGTGGTACAGGGGTCCACAGGTGAGAACCAGGGGTGGTACAGGGGTCCACAGGTGAGAACCAGGGGTGGTACAAGGGTCCACAGGTGAGAACCAGGGGTGGTACAGGGGTCCACAGGTGAGAACCAGGGGTGGTACAAGGTCCACAGGTGAGAACTAGGGGTGGTACAGGGGTCCACAGGTGAGAACTAGGGGTGGTACAAGGGTCCACAGGTGAGAACCAGGGGTGGTACAGGGGTCCACAGGTGAGAACCAGGGGTGGTACAGGGGTCCACAGGTGAGAACCAGGGGTGGTACAGGGGACCAGGGGAGGAACAGGGTGGTACAGGGTCCACAGGTGAGACTAGGGTGGTACAGGGGTCCACAGGTGAGAACCAGGGGTGGTACAAAGGGTCCACAGGTGAGAACCAGGGGTGGTACAGGGGTCCACAGGTGAGAACCAGGGGTGGTACATGGGTCCACAGGTGAGAACCAGGGGTGTACAGGGGTCCACAGGTGAGAACCAGGGGTGGTACAAGGGAACTGAAACATACAAGGATGGGAAACTATTGCCTTAGATTCATTCTGGTTTCGTTTCTGTCTTTCTTTACCATCCTCTTGCATTTATTAGCGTTGAACTCTAACAGCCACGTGTCCCCACATCTTGGATTTTGTCAAGAAGTTCCTGTTATTTTCAGCAGTCTTCGAGGTTTGTAATTTCTCATTATCTTTGTTATCTGCAAACATCTTTCACTCTCTCGGGGGTGAGGTGGTGGAGGAGAGGTGTGAGTGTTGGAGGAGAGGTGAGAGTGTTAGAGGAGAGGTGAGAAGTGTTGGACTGGAGGAGGTGAGTGCTTTGGAGGCAGAGGTGTGAGTGGTTGAGGAGCGGGTGTGCAGTGTTGGAGGAGAGGTGTGAGTGTTGGAGGAGAGGGGTGAGTGTTGGAGGGGAGGTGAGTGTGTTGGAGGAGAGAGGTGAGAGTGTTAGGAGGAGAGGTGAGAGTGTTGGAGGAGAGGTGAGTGTGTTGGAGGAGAGGTGTGAGTGTTGGAGGAGAGGTGAGAGTGTTGGAGGAGAGGGTGAGTGTTGGAGGAGAGGTGTGAGTGTTGGCGGAGAGGTGAGTGTGTTGGAGGAGAGGTTGTGAGTGTTGGAGGAGAGGTGTGAGTGTTGAGGGAGAGGTGAGTGTGTTGGAGAGAGAGGTGAGTGTGTTGGAGGAGAGGGTGAGTGTGTTGGAGGGAGAGGTGAGTGTGTTGGAGGAGAGGTGAGTGTGTTGGAGGAGAGGTGAGTGTGTTGGAGGAGAGGTGAGTGTGTTGGAGGAGAGGTGAGTGAGAGTTGGAGAGAGGTGAGAGGTTGGAGGAGAGGTGAGTGTGTATGGAGGAGAGGTGAGTGTGTGTTGGAGGAGAGGTGTGCGTGTTGCGTAGATAGGTGAGTGTGTTTTGTGGGGAGGAGAGGTGAGCTGTGTTGGCGAGGAGAGGGTGAGTGTGTTGGAGGAGAGGTGAGCTGTGTTGAGGATAGAGGTGAGTGTGTTGGAGAGAGGTGAAGAGTGGTTGGAGGAGAGGTGAGAGTGTTGAGGAGAGGGTGAGTGTGGTGGCAGGAGAGGTGACGTAGTGTTGGAGGAGAGGGTGTGGGAGTAGAGGAGAGTAGGGGTGTTGGATGAGGAGGGTGGAGTAGTTGTTGGAGGAGAGGTGAGTGTTGTTGGGAGGAGAGGTGAGAGTGTTGGAGGAGAGGTTGAGCAGTTAGTTGGAGGGAATGAGGTGAGTGTGTTGGAGGAGAGGTGGAGTGTGGTTGGAGGAGAGGTGTGAGTATTGGAGGAGAGGTGAGTGTGTTGGAGGAGAGTGTTAGTGGGTTTAAGGTGATAAAGTGTCATAAACGCAGTAATTAGTGGTTTAGAAGTCATTAAGTGAACGTGTAAGTGCTGGAGTGTCGCAAGAATTGGGTTTTATAAATGAGTTTAAAGTGTGGAAGGGGCGATCAAGACTCTCTTAAGTAGTATAGTAGTATGCGAGAGAACTTACAATTCGGTTTAGTGCGTTGAGGGAGCAAGCAGAGGAACTCTCTTCGAATATTTTAATATTCTCGTGAATATAAAGAAACTCCATTAAAACTTTATAAACATCTTTCGTGATCTGTGTGTGTGTGTGTGGTGTGTGTGTGTGTGTTGTGTGTGTGTGTGTGTGTGTGTGTGTGTGTGTGTGTGTGTGTGTGTGTGTGTACTCTGTTAATGTATTCGCTTAATTGTGCTGGCCGCGGTTGAGCTTCGGCTCTTGGTTCCGCCTCTCAAGTGTCTATCAACTGGTTCTCTTTACCTTTTCGCTTATCGCAAAATTTGATTTGATGTGTGTATGGGTAAGTCCGCGTGGGTCTGTTGCCTTCAGTAGCCCACATTATGTGTGTAGTTAGTCGCAGCTGCCTTCAGCTGCAGCTGACTTTACTGAGTCACTACTTTTACGGTGAATAAGCCGGATCATACAAGCCTGTGTTCATCTGAGTATCTACTTTATACCCATGACCTCACGCCCTGCCCTGCTCAGGGATAATCATTAATGTTTTACCCACTTTCCTCAAACAATCCGAGGATTATATATATCTGATCATGTCCCCATTTTACCCTCCTGTTCTCTCAGGGAGGTGTGGACCGCTCTTCACTCATTTCTCACAGTTCAGTTCTCTAAATTCAGGGACTTTTCTTGCAGCGAGTCCATGGAGTTTCTCAAGTATTGCTCTGTAATATCTTACGCGAGTGTTAGAGTCCCTATGTACTCAAGAGCTGCACTTTTTGTACTGGTTACTAGAGTGTTTATCTCCTCCTCCTCCTCCCTCACACTAGCTCCAGGGTGTTCCTCTAATAACCCCCTTCATTCTTCACACTTTCTTCCATCCTATCCTTCCTTCCCACTTGGCTGCAAAACGGTAAGCGCGGTTCTTCGCTTCTGCATGGTCGGCGTTCAATGCCCTGACCGTCAAAGTGGTATTGGCATCACTTCTACTTTCCTCACCCCCCGTTCCTCCCAATTCCTTATCCTATCCTTCTCAAGTGCTATATAGTTGTAATTCTCGGCGTTTCTCCTCATAGTTCCCTACCTCTCCCTAAAAACCCAATCCCTCTCCCACCTCCCAACACCCCCCACCCCTCCCCCACCTCCCACACACCCCCCCACTCCTCCCCCCACCTCCCCAACCCCCCCCACCCCTCCCCCACCTCCCCAACACCCCACACTCCTCCCCCCACTCCCCAACACCCACCCACTCTCCCCAGCAGAGTGGCCAGCGTGGATCACTACCAGATCTGTGGGGAGCGAGGCCGGGTGCCTTTGTCTCTATGCAAATTATGACTATCAGGCAGAACACAGCGGGCGAACACTTTGTTAATGACACCTAACAGCATAGTGTGGGGGGGGGGGGGGGAGGCGCTGGAGGCGGCGGAAGTGGGAAGGAAGAGGGGATAAAAAGGGTGTCCATGTGGAAGGGACGGAGGGACGGCCAGCAGGTGAACCAACAGTATTCACCCACCAGCAACAACACCAACAATCCTATACACCCCGGATGATATACACCAAGAGATGATATAGAGAGAGTCGAGAGGTAGAAACTGGGAAATGATTAACACAACACCTTACTCAGGGGAAGCTAATAAAATTTGTTTAGAAAAAATATATAGTCTCGAGCTTATAAATGAGCCGCTTCTCCCCCAAACATTTTTTTTATTCTAAGCTTGTTCCTCCAAGCTAAATTCAACACTGAAGTGTCCACGTAGATTAACCCAGACACGACGCTAGTGGCGAGGAGTGCCGAGGCCAGGAACTGCCTGTTTGCTCCACTTGTAACAGGCTACAGTCCACTAAAATTTCCCCCCCCCCCAAAAAAAAAATGTAGGCACCCTATCCACCCACTTAACCTCACCAACTATGCATAGAAAATGTGGATTGTGAGCCGCTGCTTTTCGTAGTGCTTGCGAGGTACACGTCCGAGACCCGTAACGTATAGAGTAAGACGCACTGGTTGAGAGGACGGGTTGATGTGTGGCGCCAGTCCTCATCCATCACTGACTGACAGTCCTTATCCATCAACTGATGACAGTCCTCATCCATCAACACTGTCATCACTACATGACTGAGGACTGGAGCAACTGGTATTTAGTGTTTACACCTTTCCTTCCCATCACTCTTCCTCTTGGTCTGGTATTGATGTATTGATGACACAGCCAGTTTGACCTTCCCCACACTGACGACCCCCACACCCCCCTCCTCTCTGCTCCCCCTCCTCACTGTAACCCATCCTCTCCTTCTCCCCCTCCCCCCTCACACACTCATCAACCCCATCTATCACTACCAACCCACTCCCTTTGCTCTTATCGCGTTCCCTTCCGGTCCTGCCCCCCAGTTCCCCCCCTCTGCTATCTTCCACACCACATCCCTCGTTCCCCCCGTTATCATCCTGACAGTATTCACCTCTCTCCAACACCCCTACCCTCTGCCTCTTCCCGCATCCTCCCTACCTCTCTCCCCAGACTCTCACTCATCTCTTCCTCATTACCTCGCTACACCACACAACTCTTCCTCTGAACTCCTTCATTCTTTTCCTTCTCATTCGTCCAGCCGTTATCGTATTCCGGTATTCCAACACTGCCCTATACCGTCTCCTTCATCTACCCCCCCCCGGCTGTATCTTATTACACCTCCCCCACAGTACTGCCTCTCCTGCACCTCCCCCACAGTACTGCCTCTCTGCACCTCCACCACAGTACGGCCTCTCATGCACCTCCCCCACAGTACTGCCTCTCCTGCACCTCCCCCACAGTACTGCCTCTCCTGCACCTCCACCACAGTACTGCCTCTCCTGCACCTCCCCCACAGTACTGCCTCTCCTGCACCTCCCCCACAGTACTGCCTCTCCTGCACCTCCCCCACAGTACTGCCTCTCCTGCACCTCCCCCCCAGTACTGCCTCTCCTGCACCTCCCCCACAGTACTGTCTCTCCTGCACCTCCCCACAGTACTGTCTCTCCTGCACCTCCCCACAATAGTGCAATATTTCTTAAATAAAGAAGAGATGGAAGAAGCGACATTGGTGGTCAAAAGGAACATTTATTATTGATGAAGCTCTCCGTTGTGAAGCAAACGGATAAACATGTCTCATCATTTATAATAAATGAAATTGAAATGTTGATTGATGTATAAATCCACACAAAGGGATGAGGTAGATCAAGCTATTCTCTCCCTGTTCAGTACAACGTGTTCATTTATATTTAGACGCATCACAATGAACATATTTCCGAAGATTCTGAGTAATAAACATATACATTTCTTATTTAATAAGTGAAAACATGAAGTGTCCGTTATGAACAACCTCCTGGAGAGCAGCGTGAAGGTTGGGAGGTCGACTTCTAGTTATATGAAGAAGAAATGAACCCACAGGAAAGAGGAGAAGATTTAAAGGAATAAGTGTTAGAGGTCGATGACAGGAACGTCTTCATTCAACATGTCGAAATGTTGGGTTAAGAATGGGAGAAGATTCACTAGCAACCTTTCGCATGCTGCATGATGTCACTGGGAGCAATTGATGATTACATTCGAGACTACACACTAGAAGGTGAAGGGACGACGACGTTTCAACCCGTCCTGGACCATTCTCAAGTAGATTGATGGACCACACTTGAGAATGGTCCAGGACGGACCGAAATGTCGTCGTCCCATCACCTTCTAGTGTGTGGTCTGGTCAACATTCTTCAGCCACGTTATTGTGACTCATCGCCTGCATAACTACATACATTGCTGATTGGTTAATATTGATGAACATCTACAGGACCCAAAAACATCGTCCAGTCAAGTGGACGGTCAGAACAATGTGTGGGCTAAACTGACAGGAAGTCGAAATTGTGTCTTGGTGTTCGACGAGAGTTACACCGTGTGTGTGTGTGTGTGTGTGTGTGTGTGTGTGTGTGTGTGTGTGTGTGTGTGCTGTGTGGGGTGTGTGTGTGCGTGTGTGTGTGTGACAGTGATTGATGTTAACACCATCCACCACACATTTGTCGGTCGTTCCAGACTCAGTAACCAGTTATTCGGAGTGCTAGAGCATAATGCGGATTATTTGCGACTGTGCATTCTTCACGGTAGACAGCAAGCTGTTCTGAGTACAGTGAGGAGCTTCTAGGTCAGTGTTAGGTGGGAGAACAGTACCCTACCCCCCCCCCACTGATGTGTTTTAAATACAGGGGTTATTCTCCATAATACATCAGCGATTATTGATCTATGTTGTATTCTCTTCAGAAGCTGAACGAGGGACATTTAGGCGTGAATAGAAAATAATCATCACATGTTAAGCATTCATCAAATAAAAAACATTTCTAATAATAATAATGGAACACTTCCTGTAAAGTGAAGTGTTCATTATTATTTATGTAAAGTAAAGTGAACCACTGAAGCAAGCTCTTCGCCGTGCTTCAACGAACCACTGAAGCAACCTCTTCGCCGTGCTTCAACGAACCACTGAAGCAAACTCTTCGCCGTGCTTCAACAAACCACTGAAGCAAACTCTTCGCCGTGCTTCAACGAACCATTGAAGCAAGCTCTTCGCCGTGCTTCAACGAACCACTGAAGCAAACTCTTCGCCGTGCTTCAACGAACCATTGAAGCAAGCTCTTCGCCCTGCTTCAACGAACCACTGAAGCAAACTCTTCGCCGTGCTTCAACGAACCATTGAAGCAAGCTCTTCGCCGTGCTTCAACGAACCACTGAAGCAAGCTCTTCGCCGTGCTTCAACGAACCACTGAAGCAAACTCTTCGCCGTGCTTCAACGAACCACTGAAGCAAGCTCTTCGCCGTGCTTCAACGAACCACTGAAGCAAGCTCTTCGCCGTGCTTCAACGAACCACTGAAGCAAGCTCTTCGCCCTGCTTCAACGAAGAGCAATCATTTGTCTTGAGTGCGGGATTATTGCAATTGTTTCAACTCCTTGCATTATCCTCACTTGAGAAGATACAACGACAATGGAAGATCGGCGAATCACTACATACTTCAACAGGTCAACCAGCTAGTAACATCCTGGTCACACTCGGGTGCACTCTACCGGCCTCTGGACCACGCCAGAACTCCAGCACCTCACTTAACCTCATTCACCTTGTTATATATTACGTTGATCCGGTCAACGTGTATACACTTCACCTCTGCCTTTGAAAATGTTGACAAGCTCACGAAACGAATCTCTTAGCGTCAGGACATAAAAAACACTGTAAAAACAACGTTGAAGAGTTTGTACTTCACTGCTCAAGTAAAGAAAAATGAAGATTCCTGCTAGAATAATTGACCTTTCTCTCATATTCAGTAAAATAGGTATACGGTACAAGACAGGCTGCTGCCAGAATATGCTAATATACGTGCGGGGTATGGTTCCACTGTTAGACACACACACGCCCCTGGGGGAACACACACACACACAGCCCCTGGGGAAACACACACACACATAGCCCCTGCTGGGAACACACACACACCTAGCCCCTGGGGGAACACCCACAACCCGGCACACCCATAGCCCCTGGGGGAACAACACACACACCTGGTGACACACCCCTGGGGGAACACACACCACATAGCCCTGGGGTGAACACAACACACACTAGCCCCTGGGGGAACCACACACACTACCCCTGGGGGAACACACACACACTAGCCCCTGGGGGAACACACACACACACGCCCCTGGGGGAACACCACACACACCCCTGTAACACACCAGTCCCCTGTGTCCACCCTTTTGAACAAAAACGCCGGTTTAACAACATCTGCCCTTGTTAAGACCCTAGCCGGGAACCACAATCCTTTACACACACACTAGCCCCTGGGGGAACACGACACACCACGCCTGGTACAAACACACTTTGGGAACACACACACACCCTGTAACAACACACCCCCCCTGTTGGGACACACACACACATAGCCCCGGGGGAACACACACACTAGCCCTTGTTGAAACACAACACACAAAACTAGCCCCGGGGGAACACACACAATCACTAGCCCCTGGGACCAACACCCCTGGTTGGAACACACACACTAGCCTGGAACACCAACACAGCCGGCACAACTAGCCCCTGGGGAACACACACACACATCCCCTTGGTAACCACATCTGGGGCACACCACTGCCCTGGGGGAACCACACACACAGCCTGGGACACACACACGCCCCTGGGGGAACACTACACACACTCACGCACCCTGTGGAACACACACACGCCGTGGAACACACACTCGCCCCTGGGGGAACACACAACAACACGCCCCTGGGGGAACACACACACAACGCCCCTGGTGACACACAACACTGGCACCTACACCCTGGGGTAACACACACACCGACCCTGGGGGAACACACACACATATCCCCGGTGGGATAGACACCACACGCCCTGGTTAACACTACCACGCTTGAAGCACCACACCGCCAAAAATGGTGATAACAACACGCGGAACACACACTCACCGGAGACCCCCTGGGTGGAACACACACACATCCACTGTACAACCACACCCCTGGGTGAACACACACACACCTGGACACACGCCCCTGGGGTGAACACACACACAACCGCCCCGTGGGAACCCGGCCTGTAACACACACACAAACGCCCCTGGGGGAACACCACACAACACAGCCCCTGTGTGAACACACACACACTAGCCCCTGGGGGAACACACACTAAGCCCCTGGGGGAACACACACACCCCCCTGGGGGAACACACACACGCCCCTGGGAACACACACACCACTGGTACCCCAACTCCTGGTAACACCCATCCCTGTGGACACACTCCCCGGTGGACACACTAGCCCTGGACCCCTACGGGGGAACACACACACGCCCCTGGGTGTAACCACACACACCCCCTGGGGGAACACACACACGCCCCTGGCGGTAACACACACACAAGCCCCTGTGGTGAACACACACACGCCCCTGGGGAACACACACACACACGCCCCTGGGGGAACTCAGTGGATGTGTTCATGTCAGGAAGGAATGAAGGGGGAAGCTTGCTGGTTGTTTTGTTTCCCTCTGAACCAAGAGTGAAACGCAGTTTGTTAATTGCTTTCCCTCCGTAACCCTCCCTTCCCTCCTTCTTCCCATCCTTCCCCTCCCTTCCCTCCTTCCCTCCCTTCCCTCCGATTCTCCTCCCTCCCTCTCTTTCTTTACTCGGGGTCTCCCCTTCATTTACCTATCTCTCCTTCCCTTCTCTCCTTCTGTTTGCTAAACGAAATCTCTTATTCACTCTTTCTAATCTTGACTATTTTTCCCTCTCGTTCTCCATTCCTCTTCTTTATCAACCCATAACCACTTTCCTTCTCTTTTGTTTCCCTCTGTCCCTTCTTCGAAGTATCTCCTTTCACACATCTTCCTTTGTTATCGACTTACTCCGTTCCATCGTCCTCTCTCCCTATTTACTTCCACACTTCTTTTCCATCTTTCTTTCTATTTGCACTTCTATTTTCTCGTATTCCTTCCCTATCTCTTTCTCTCTCCACTTCCCTTTCCTCTCTCCCTCTCAGCAGTTCTTACTCCACCCACTCTCCCATCCTCCCCTTCCCTTCCACCCTACCTCACAATTTCCCTTCTCTTGTGCTGAGATGCGTAATCTATACATTATCTTCCCACTATCTATCCAGCCAACAATTCACATAGTGGTTGATGGGTGATGGTGAAAGTTGTCAGTAAGTGCCATCCGCTCCTGTTGGTAGCCACTCAGGCCCTCTGCTGGGGCACCACGATCATCTGACTTGTTTTGCTAGTTCTCTGTGCTCTATAGCGGCGGTGCTCTGTGCTCTATAGGTGCTCTCCTAAGGCTACTCTACGCTCTATGATATTGATGCTCTGCGCTCCGGTATAGTAGCAGTGTGCAGCGGTCTACTGGAGAAGGTAGAGAAGATCTACAGGAGGGGGTAGAAGACCTCCTGGAGGAGGTAGAGAAGACCTACAGGACGGGGTGTAGACAGACCTCCTGGAGGAGGTAGAGGAGACCTACAGGAAGGGGGGTAGAACGCACCCCCTCCACTGGAGGAGGGGTAGAGAAGACCTACAGGGGGGGTAGAGGAAAGGAAGGAAGGAAAGAACTCTTTACCTTCTCCTCCCTAGCCTCCTTATAAACAGGTCGCCTGGTGATAAGAAGGAACCTGGTTCCTGGTTCTTACCTCTGGTTCCGGCTTCTGGCTTCTGGTTCCTGGCTCCTAGCTCTTGGTCCCTGTCTCCCGGTTCCTGGTTCCTAGTTCCTGGTTCCTGGTTCCTGGCCCTTTCTGACTCCTGGTGAGGGTCAAACTTCACATGAACTGATGTAGGATTACTATCTCTTGGCTTAAAGATTTATTGTAAACATCAGAACAGTTCCATATGAACGCTAGTCAGAGAGAGAGAGAGAGAGAGATGAGAGAATAGAACAATTAACAGAAACGAAAGACACGTGAAATTTTATCAGATTTTCTAGGGAGCAATATCAGGGTGAACGTGAGCCTGCAGCGATAGACTGCAATAGACCGCGATAGACGGGAGGGTATCGTAGCGTTGCCAGCGAGACTGGGATTGTCTGCCGCCTGTGTTATTGGTGGGAGGAGGGGGGAGGGGTTGGGGAGGGGGGTGGTGTTTGGTCGGGGGAAGGGGAGGGGGGAGTTTGGTGGTGGGGTGGCAAAGCGACAAAAACAAACAATTTTTTGGATATAAACTGTAGTTTAGCCGAGGTCAGTCGACGGAGAAATTTGTTTAGGCGGTGATGGCTAAACTTTTTTGTTGTTTATTAATTCCTCTTTTTTTTTTTGTCGCCTTTTGCATATTTTACTTTTTTTATCTTTCTTTTGTATTTATTTTTATTTCTGCAT
>WNGS01167372.1:15465416-15477951 GCA_020271785.1 Procambarus virginalis | reverse complement strand
AACCCAGTTTTGCAGCAATATAAATTGTTCATAAACTAATTACATTGTTCACTGTTCTCTGATTATACCAGAGTAAATACCAGACGTTGGAGATTCGCGAATATTCATGAAATCATCTGACTGCATAATCTATCGCCAAATTGCTCTCATTGTGTATTCAACAAACACGTAATTCAACCGGCAGTAATCAGTATCAAATAATTTTCTTGTATTTGCATAAACAATTATATTATTATTATTATTATTGTCGATGTTTTCTTAGGTCTGTAGTGACAATGAATGTGTTGTGTAAATAATGAGGATTATAATCACCTTAATCAATTAATGAGGATTAATCTCTCTTAATCACCTCTCTCCCTCACTCCCTCTTGCCACGCCCTCCTCTCAACTCTAGGTCAACTACGAGTTGATGGAAGCTGGTGTGTGTGTGTGTGTGTGTGTGTGTGTGTGTGTGTGTGTGTGTGTGTGTGTGTGTGTGTGTGTGTGTGTGTGTGTGTGTGTACTCACCTAGTTGTACTCACCTAGTTGTTCTTGCGGGGGTTGAGCTCTGGCTCTTTGGTCCCGCCTCTCAACCGTCAATCAACAGGTGTACAGTTTCCTGAGCCTAATGGGCTCTATCATATCTACATTTGAAACTGTGTATGGAGTCAGCCTCCACCACATCGCTTCCTAATGCATTCCAATTCATAATGCATTTCATACTTGCACACTTCCATAATGCATTGTGTGTGTGTGTGTGTGTGTGTGTGTGTGTGTGTGTGTGTGTGTGTGTGTGTGTGTGTGTATACTCACCTAATTGTACTCACCTAATTGTGCTTGCGGGGGTTGAGCTTTGGCTCTTTGGTCCCGCGTCTCAACCGTCAATCAACTGGTGTACAGATTCCTGAGCCTACTGGGCTCCATCATATCTACATTTGAAACTGTGTATGGAGTCTGGTGTGTGTGTGTGTGTGTGTGTGTGTGTATTCACCTAGTTGTCTTTGCGGGGGTTGGGCTCTGCTCTTTCGGCCCGCCTTTCAACTGTCAATCAACTGTTACTACTACTATTTTTTTCTCCACACCACACACAACACAACACACACACACACACACACACACACACACACAACACACACACACACAACACACACAAACACACACACACAAACACACACACACACACACACACACACACACACACACACACACACACACACACACACACACACACACACAAACACACACACCACACAAACACACACACACACACACACACACAACACACACCACACACAAACACACACACACACAAACACACACACAAACACACACACAACACACACAAACACACCACACACACACACACACCAGGAAGCAGCCCGTGACAGCTGACTAACTCCCAGGTACCTATTTACTGCTTGGTAACAGAGGCATAGGGTGAAAGAAACTTTGCCCATCGTTTCTCGCCGGCGCCCGGGATCGAACCAGGACCACAGGATCACGTGCCCAGCGTGCTGTCCGCTCGGCCACCGGCCACACAAGGGAAGAGAACTGGCTCTATACACGGGTGAAGACAGGGGGATACTGGCTCTATACACGGGTGAAGACAGGGGATACTGGCTCTATACACGGGTGAAGACAGGGGGATACTGGCTCTATACACGGGTGAAGACAGGGGGATACTGGCTCTATACACGGGTGAAGACAGGGGGATACTGGCTCTATACACGGGTGAAGACAGGGGATATGGCTCTATACACGGGTGAAGACAGGGGGATACTGGCTCTATACACGGGTGAAGACAGGGGGATACTGGCTCTATACACGGGTGAAGACAGGGGGATACTGGCTCTATACACGGGTGAAGACAGGGGGATACTGGCTCTATACACGGGTGAAGACAGGGGGATACTGGCTCTATACACGGGTGAAGACAGGTGGTTACTTGGCTCTATACTCGAGTGACCAGTTCGTCTCCAGTTCACTACCCATAATCATCACACTAACACAGCGCAAAGTTACAAACCAAATAAGATTTCAGATAGTTAGCAGCCCATAAGATGTTGTTAAACACATTGGACATAATTTGCAGGAAGTCAACCTACAGGTCATTAATACCCCAACCCCACCGCGTAAGATAGAAACAAGTGGTAGCCTGAGGCTAACACTTAGAGGCTTCCACGTAACACTTAGAGGCTTCCACGTAACACTTAGAGGCTTCCACGTAACACTTAGAGGCTTCCACGTAACACTTAGAGGCTTCCACGTAACACTTAGAGGCTTCCACGTAACACTTAGAGGCTTCCACGTAACACTTAGTGGGTAGCCAGAGGCTTGGGGCCCGCGCAGATTGGTCTCTGTAGGAAATGAAACAAAAGAAATCAATCAAATTCTCCACCTGTATGACACCGGTATGTTGGCTCCCGTCTGTCTTTGTGGTCTGAGAGCCCGGTATCTGTGGCTGTGGCTCTGTGACTGTGGCTCTATGACTGTGGCTCTGTGGCTGTGGGTCTATGACTGGGGCTCTATGACTGGGCTCTATGGCCGCTCCTGTTATTCAGTCTTGTCTGTGTCCACATTATCCAGGAGTGTTCTTACCCACACTCTCCTCCTCCTCCTACAAAAACCTACAAATTCATTTTCTCTTGAGCTTCCTCCACATTTTCTTGCGTCTCCTCCAAGTGATCCGACTCCTCTACCTCTCTTTATACCAATCGTCGCCTCCTGCTCCCCCTCCTCTTACTGCTCCTCCGCCTCCCGCCGCTGACACAATAAGAACAACATTAGGAGCTCCTCTGAGCGTTGGCACCGTCTTAGCGTCAGTATGCAAATTAGGTGTCCTTAAGGGCGGCGGCGGCGGGTAGTTAGCGCCCTAATACTCGCCGGGAAATTAACACTTAGAGTGCCTGAGAGATCCATTGGCACTGTTGCACCAAGTGTCAGTGCCCAGGAGGAGGAGGAGCAGGAGGAAGACATGTCTTTAATTATATATAAGAACACATGTCAACAACCTTTGACTTGTGGGCAAATGTTTAAGAACAGTTAAACATCGACAATTTAAATGCATCCATTCAAATGGCGGCCATCTTGATGACGTCACGAAGTGTAAGCTCCTCCCACCATAGCGACACTGAATTACTGATCAATATGTAGTTTGTAATGACATATATATCCTGTCACACATTGTTATACACATACTGTATGTGTTTAGCTCTGTCTATGTGAATATGTTGGATCATATTCACCCTATGATCCTGGAGCATATGGAATGGTTACCTGTCAGTGATTACCATGAAGTGAGGTCTAGCTCTTGTCCCCCGTCTACTGCCATTGTTGTATTTAAGTTACATTCCACAGGTGTGTGTGTGGTGGTACAGGGGACCACAGGTGTGTGTGTGGTTGTAGGGGTCCACAGGTGTGTGTGTGGTTGTAGGGGTCCACAGGTGTGGTGGTTGTAGGGGGTCCACAGGTGTGTGTGTGGTTGTAGGGGTCCACAGGTGTGTGTGGGGTGGTACAGGGGTCCACAGGTGTGTGTGGTTGTAGGGGTCCACAGGTGAGAACCAGGGGTGGTACAAGGGTCCACAGGTGAGAACCAGGGGTGGTACAAGGGTCCACAGGTGAGAACCAGAGGTGGTACAAGGGTCCACAGGTGAGAACCAGGGGTGGTACAGTGGTCCACAGGTGAGAACCAGAGGTGGTACAGGGGAACTGAAACATACAAGGATGGGAAACTATTGCCTTAGATTCATTCTGGTTTCGTTTCTGTCTTTCTTTACCATCCTCTTGCATTTATTAGCGTTGAACTCTAACAGCCACGTGTCCCCACATCTTGGATTTTGTCAAGAAGTTCCTGTTATTTTCAGCAGTCTTCGAGGTTTGTAATTTCTCATTATCTTTGTTATCGGCAAACATCTTTCACTCTCTCGGGGGTGAGTGTGTTGGAGGAGAGGTGAGTGTGTTGGAGGAGAGGTGAGTGTGTTGGAGGAGAGGTGAGAGTGTTGGAGGAGAGGTGAGTGTGTTGGAGGAGGTGAGAGTGTTGGAGGAGAGGTGTGAGTGTTGGAGGAGAGGTGAGTGTGTTGGAGGAGAGGTGAGAGTGTGGAGGAGAGGTGAGTGTGTTGGAGGAGAGGTGAGAGTGTTGGAGGAGAGGTGAGTGTGTTGGAGGAGAGGTGAGTGTGTTGGAGGAGAGGTGTGAGTGTTGGAGGAGAAGTGAGTGTGTTGGAGGAGAGGTGTGAGTGTTGGAGGAGAGGTGAGAGTGTTGGAGGAGAGGTGAGTGTGTTGGAGGAGAGGTGTGAGTGTTGGAGGAGAAGTGAGTGTGTTGGAGGAGAGGTGTGAGTGTTGGAGGAGAGGTGAGTGTGTTGGAGGAGAGGTGTGAGTGTTGGAGGAGAAGTGAGTGTGTTGGAGGAGAGGTGTGAGTGTTGGAGGAGAGGTGAGAGTGTTGGAGGAGAGGTGAGTGTGTTGGAGGAGAGGTGTGAGTGTTGGAGGAGAAGTGAGTGTGTTGGAGGAGAGGTGTGAGTGTTGGAGGAGAGGTGAGNTTGCTGTGGTTGCAGTTGCTTGAGCTGTTGCTGTTGTTGTTAGAGCTAATTTTACTGCTGTGGGAGCTTTTCCTGTTGCGACCTCAGATGTTGGAGGGCTGCTGCTGCTGCTGCTGTCTCTGTTGCTGTGACTGCTTTATTTGTTGTTGTGGTTGCTTTTTGCTGCCACGGCTGCCATAGCTGTGCAGTGCTTCAGCTACCTCTTATGTTGCTTCTATGCTTCTACTTTCCCTGCAGCTGCCTCCGCTACTGCCTTTCCTGCTACTGCCTCTGCTGCGGCCTCTGCTGCGGCCTCTGCTGCGGCCTCTGCTGCGGCCTCTGCTGCGGCCTTGCTGCTGCCTCTGCTACTCACCCTAGCGCCACCTCCCTCAGCGTCCGCAGTACACCCGCGTGCGGCTGATCAGCAAAAGTGTTTATTCATTGCAAAGTCTCTCAAGAGAGAGGACGTATTGATCCCCAAGCTGCTCCTGATCATCCCGAGCTGAAGCTCGTCTCGATCACCAGCTCGATCACTGGGTAAGTGATCAGTCACCAGAGAGTTAATCATGGAAGTTTATCGGCGGGACAGTTGATTAATAGAACAGTTCATCAGTTGGACAGTTGTTGAGTGGGACAGGTAATTAGTTGAAAGATTAATGAGTGGAAAAGTTTACTAGTGGGAAAGTAGGAAAGTAGGAAGTTAAGCGAGCAGTTGACGAACGGTAAGGGCGGTTGAAATGACAGGTGATCAAACAGTGGCAGCTGGATGACGGGAGTGCCCCCCCCTCTCTCTCTCTCTCTCTCCTCTCTCTCTCTCTCTCTCGCTCTCTCTCTCTCTCTCTCTCTCTCTTCTCTCTCTTCTCTCTCTCTCTCTCGCTCTTTCTCTCTCTCTCTCTTTGTCTCTCTCGGTCTCTCGTTCGCTCTCTTTCTCTTGCGCGCTCTCTCCCTTTCACACAAATTCAGAATAGCGGCAAATTTAGCTCAATTATATAAATATCTTGTCAACAAGCTCATTCAAAACAGCTTTTGCTTTCAAATTGGCCGGGAAGGTTTTATTGTGTTCCCGAGACAGCTCAGAAAGACTCACCCCGAAAATAGCCTCAAATTTTATAGTCAAATATATAATGAATTTCTCCATTTGCGGCCCAAGGGCTTCGTCCCACAGGTGAGACTAGTGGAGGGGGAGGGGGGGGGGGGAGGGGGGGGGAGGGTGAGGGGAAGGGCGCAGCAAGAAGAGAGAGGAGTGGTGAAGTGTGAGGGGAGGAAACAAGGGATATAATTGGTGTGTGGATGCTGGATGCAGATAGGTAACTAATAGTTTATTTCTCAGCTATTCTTCCAGATGACTGCTGTGCGCTACTTAACTCGAGTCCTCTTACAAAAATTCTTCACTCATGCTATAGATGTCAAGAATTAACCACAAATATATTAATAATTCATATCAGTTGTAAGGAGATCTAACAGGCCTCAGCCTATCTTCTTACATACCACAATAAACCAAATGAATCTCTTCGCTTATATCACTGGAGTTGTTCGGTGCAGTGATAGTTGCCAGACCCAGATGGCTCTGACAACTAGTATACGCACTCACAATCCTCAACAGTTATCACATTTGTCGACATTTTTACTAATGTCTAAAACGTACTATCAGACGATCACTTCAGGATATGGAAATTCTCTGCCAACAAGCTTGGTCATTCTACGTGGTCACAGATACTCACGTGCCAAACCCGGTCCGTAGACTGTTACCTCAGACTCGTGATACGTGTTATCTTGCGTTGATGATATCCTCAAAATGCATCCGGAGTCTGCCAGTGCAGACTGCTTATCACATGCCTCTGTATGAATAACCATCCTGTGTGATGGGGATTTTTTAGCATCACCTAGTTAGCTTTTTTGACACACTGTACTCCACTTCATATAGTCTAGGGTAGCTGCACTAATGCAGATGTACCTCATAATTTAATAAAAAAAAAGTGTTAGGCATTCAGAAACCTTAATACATTGTGAGTGGTGCGCAGAACTTAAATATCATCATTGCCTCTGATGCTTTGCTTCATACAACGCTCGTAGGTTTGGTAGCTGACGATTTTCACCTCATCAGTGCTCCTTTTATCAGCTCGCAGAGCCATGACCTAAAGTTGTACAGGAATGTGTGTGATCCCCCAATAGTCCTTGCGATTGTGTGCTATTCCTTCACTACGTCGCCATATCCCAGCTCCTAGTCCTTAAATCCCTTCCAAGTGTTATATACATAAACTGGATTAGCGCTTTCTCCTGATAATTACGATGCCTTGCTTTGCCTTCTAGCATCACTTCAAGACGCTCAGCCGCAGCTGGTCTGGCGTCTTTAACACTCCGGCGTCGGCAGTTGCTTTTAGGACGGCTTCTGCTCATATAAATAATGCGCTTTGATCCCTATGGTCGACACTCTTGCTCACTCTTGTTCCTACCCGAGTGGAGCTGTGAGGTAAGGTTCTTACGGTATTTAAAATATGCACCCAATGCACTTAAAACTTTGTCTGTAATTGTGGAGTATTACGTGATACAGCGAACGGTGTTGAAGCCTGTTGATCATTAACCATCCCCAGGGATACACGCTCCGATTGTAACTGTATAAGTCAGAATCGCTTAGCAGGCATACAGGGTACACGGAACAGGACTCCTCTTCAAAATAAACACTTTATATGCCACCTCGGTACTCTGAAATTGACTCCTATTCCGATTGGGCAATTAGCGTTTCGAGGTGCCGTCTTTTCTCTTGGTCAGCGAGTGTCTGCAGGAGGGTTCTCGTGCAAAACTGCCGGAGCCTCTGACTCTTGTCTCGTGGTCTGGCGTGTCAACCATTCCACCACCGACATACCCGCTCTGGCCTCACCTCCTCGACAACTTCAACATAAACAGTCGAACATAAACAAAATCTTCCCTGTTGCACCTGGAATGATATCATAACATTGACATAACCTGAGACACGCAAAGAAGGAGTGTAGTGTTGAGAATGTGGTTCACTGCTTCCACTTCCAGAGAGTCACACTAGATGCACTCTGGCAGGATGACCTAGTCATCTCCCAACATTTTTGAAGTTCGTTCTGAGCTAAAGATTTTTATTACTGTAAGTTGACCTAGCCGAATTATAAGTTCCTTTACGAGAAATGTACATGTGTAATCAACAATGTCTACAATTTTTTTCTTTTTGCAAAGAATTCAATGTTGTTATATATATATATATATATATATATATATATATATATATATATATATATATATATATGTATATATATATATATATATATATATTTATATAATATTTATATATTTATATATATATATATATATATATATATATATATATATATATATATATATATATATATATATACATACCACATTTTATATGTGGTACACATATAAAATGTGTACCACAAATCCGTCGTGGTATCTTCAACAATCACTTTAAGTTGATTACTGGCAGTATTTTTTCTGAAAGAAATGTAACTCGTTAATCTTATCAAAATGACCCTAAATGTTAGTTGAAGATTAGAGTAAACTCTAAGTGTTTACACAGTGAGAAGTGAGGTCTACTTCACAGTCTACATACACCAAGCGTTCCCACTAAATCTAATGGACGCTATGTAAATATACACACAAAATTTATCCGTTAAAACTAATTGTATTAAATTAAAACAAACATGAACTAGATTGTTATTAGCACTATATATCTTGCTGGGGAAAAAATTAAATAAATAAATAAAAAATGGATTAAATAGAAAGCATCCCAAACGCATTATAACTCAGGGAAAATGGCCACACTAACACACCGTCTCTATTTTCAATAATAGCGTAATATTGCCGCTCTTTCCCAGTGCCTGTAGCCGCTACCCGTCCAGCCCTGCAGTGCTTCTGATCATAGAAAACGGGAGGCGGCGTAAAGGGGTGACTTCTGCTAGCGTTCATGGCCACTACTCATAGTGCTGATAATCAATAACGTCTTTCTGAATGAGCCAAAACAACGGCTCTTATGAATTGGTCGGTGGAGTTTCACCTGCGTGTAGGTTGGTGCTGTGTGGAGTTGGTACTCGACAGACACAAGTTGGGAGACTGTACGTGTGGAGCAGGTTGGGGAGGCCTCGCTGCTCACACCTTTCTCTCTTGTAACACAGTAACTCTGTCAATAATGCCACTGTCACTGAATGCAGAATGAATTCACAGAGGAACTCAACATTTATACAAGACGACATTGCTTGTAGAGGCAACGAAATTACAATCACCAATAGCCTGATAAATCACGCTAATAATAGCAAGTGCATTAAAGCCATCTCAAGGGAAAATACGAATTTGTGACGCAAACACTTTATCAAAACTCTTTCACATATATCATGCACGTAATATAATTTATTATTATATTAATCGACTTGATAGTGGTCCAAGACGGCCGAAACATCGTCGTCCCTTCACTTTCTAGTGTGTGGTTTGGTCAACATTGTTCAGCCTCCTTATTGTGACTCTTCATCAGCATAATTTATTATTCTAATGTATTATGGTAAAATATGACAGAATATAAATAAATACTATTTCGGTTTTCCCTTGCCAGCTTTCGTGTGGCATAATGTTCGGCGACGTCTCCACTTGTACTCTGCCTTGGTAACTGTTAACAGGGTCTATGTACGGCGTCCCTTTGCGTCAGGACGTAATAATACCTCTAAAAGTAACTTTTGGACAGTTAATATTTCATCTTCCTTCTCAAGTGAAAAAATAGAGAATATAAGTGCTAGAATCATTGATCTTACCCTCTGTCATACTTAATAATTCACACATACACGTATATACTCACACACACACACACGTATGAAATATATATATAATGTGTTAACATAAAATTACCAAGGAAAATGAATAAATACTTGAATGTTTTCGTCTCTACTGCACTCAACACACACTCGGGGACACTGACACTCAACACACTCTCAGGAACACTGCACTCAACACACTCTCGGGGACACTGCACTCAACACTGACACTCAACACACTCTCAGGAACACTGCACTCAACACACTCTTAGGAACACTGCACTCAACACACTCTCGGGGACACTGCACTCAATACTGACACTCAACACACTCTTAGGAACACTGCACTCAACACACTCTCGGGGACACTGCACTCAACACTGACACTCAACACACTCTCAGGAACACTGCACTCAACACACTCTCGGGGACACTGCACTCAACACTGACACTCAACAAACTCTCAGGAACACTGACACTCAACACACTCTCGGGGACACTGACACACAACACTGGAACACTGACAATAACAGTAAATATCAACAGGAATAAGGCCGTGTCAAGTGAGGAGAAGAAACAGAGTCAAGGGAATTATATAGGATCAAGTTCATGTTGTCGTTATCACTCAACTTTGTAATGGGAAGAAATGTCTACTAACACCTTTTTTAAATAAAATATAATAAAGATGAAGGGAAGCTGCCTTTGTGCTTTCTTGTTCGCAGTCAGTTGCAGTATGAAATATTTTCTACTTCCTCTCTTTCTTTTCTATTGTCCTTTGTGCTTCTCTGTCTCTCTGTGCCCCTCATATCCCGCCTTTTCTCTCTGCGGTCCACGAATTCACTCTATCTATTCCTGTCATTCATTTGGTGTGTCAATAGGGAGGCTGGTGTCTCTCCGGCAGTGTCGGGCTTGGCCGCCACCACAGAAGTTTACCCTGATTCAAGTCCCTTCTCGATATCCGGCCACCATTTATCCGTCTACCGAACTAGAGTGATGCCAGCCAAGCCGGCTTCCGGATAATGAGGACTTCACTGAGAATATTCCAAATATCGATAAAGTGAGGAAGCCAGCGTATTGCTATGGTGGTTAGCACTGTCTGCCCGCTCGTTCTGCGTCTCTGGAGCAACTAGGTCGAGAATACCGGCACATTACCGATGTTTATGGGTCCTAGAGGGTCGTAAAGTAGCGCGAGAGGCGGGTTATCAGGTGGTTACGAGCGGTTCAATTCGATGTATCGGTCGTTCGTTTGTCAGCTGATTCAGTCGTCACGGCCCGACTAACTGGAAGATGATAAGACATAATAACTAGATCAGGGAGGGCACGTGTGTGTGCGTGTGTGTGTGTGTGTGTTGTGTGTGTGTGTGTGTGTGTGTGTGTGTGTGTGTGTGTGTGTGTGTGTGTGTGTGTATGTGTGTGTGTCTGTGTGTGTGTGTGTGTGTGTGTGTGTGTGTGTGTGTGTGTGTGTGTGTGCGTGTGTGTGTGTGTGTGTGTGTGTGTGTGCGTGTGTGTGTGTTGTGTGTGTGTGTGTGTGGTGTGTGTGTGTGTGTTTGTATTTACTATTTGTCTGCAGAATCGGGCTATTAGCTCTTGGGACCCGCCTTTCTAACAAAATTTTTTTCCTCTATTATGTCTATACGTATATTTTTCTTACACACACCCTCAGAAAGCAGCCCGTAGCAGCTGCCTAACTCCCAGGTACCTATTTACTGCTAGGTGAACAGGGCCATTAGGGTGACAGAAACTTTGCCTATTTGTTTCCGCCTCCGCCGGGGATCGAACTGGACCCTTAGGACTACGATTACCGAGCGCTGTCCATTCAGCTGTCAGGCCCTCTGTGTGTGTGTGTCTGCCTGCCTGCCATTGCATGATTAAATAGGCAAGGTGCATTCCAAACAACCAAACGAACATAGTTACGGAAAAAAAGAATAAAAGTTATATTTAGGGCTCCAATTTGGTAAACGATCGACCCGGATTTACACGAGGGCCTCGAACCAGTGCCTGCAGGTGACGTCACGTGGCGTTACTGCTCTGTTAGATTCGATTAGTTGTGATATTAGATTACCGTTTGGCGCATCTCGCGCCTGTTTTGCATAATTCATTTAATTTGACACCTGATATTCGTGATTTTGGCTCTGTGACGTCATGAAAGTTTGATGGGAATATTTTCCCTTGTTTGATGGGCACGAAATGTTGTGGAATGGGTGGGTGAGGGGCACGTAACATTGTGGAATGGGTGGGTGATGGAAATGGTGGAAAGGTTGCATGAAATGCACCACACGACACTGGAAGACAGAAGAGTAAGGGAGACATGGTCACTACCTACAAAATTCTCAGAGAAATGACAGGGTAGATAAAGATAAACTGTTTAACACGGGAGGAACGCGAGCAAGGGGACACAGGTGGAAACTGAGTACCCAAATGAGCCACAGGGACGTTAGAAAGAAGTTTTTCAGTGTCAGAGTAGTTAACAGGTGGAATGCATTGGACAGTGATGTGGTGGAGGCGACTCCATACACAGTTTAAAATGTAGATATGATAGAGCCCAGAAGGCTCAGGAACCTGTATACCTGTTGATTGACAGCTGAGAGGCGGGACCAAAGAGCCAGAGTTCAACCCCCGCAAGCACAACTAGGTAAAGACAACTAGGTAAGTACCTATCACAGGATGCAGCCCACAGCAGATGTATAACTCTCAGGTACCTCCTTTACTGCTGGGTAAACAGAGACATCAGGTGAAACTCTGCCTATATGTATATGACTCGGCCTGGAATGCATCGCAGATTCATGGATTACGAATCTCGAACTCTGTCCCCTCAGCCGCGAGCCACCTAATGTGTTTGTCTGTATAACTGTGTATATGTGTGTGTGTGTGTATACCTGTGTGGCTGCGTACCTCTTAGTTTGTGGGTTTGTATATTCCCTCCCTGTATGATAGTCTTCTGCGGTATGACTATTCGTGTGTGTTTGTGTATTGTTACTCAACCGGTTGTAGTCATCTAGTGCGGGCGAGGGATGAGCTTTAGCTCTTGGTTCCGCCTCTCAATCGGTGTATATGTTCCTGAGCTTATTGTGCTCTACCATATTTACATTTGGAGCTGTGTATGAAGTCTGCCTGTGTGTCTGTCTGTCTGTGTGTTTGTATGCGTCTATTTCTTCTCTGTATGCCAGTCTGTTTAATTACCTAAGTGTAATAACCTAAGTGTAGTTACAGGATGAGAGCTACGCTCGTGGTGTCCCGTCTTCCCAGTACTCTTTGTCA
>WNGS01167372.1:15397255-15414032 GCA_020271785.1 Procambarus virginalis | reverse complement strand
AAATACATAGAACAAATAATTGAAAATATATTTGTGGCCACACCCGGTGCTTGAATGGCCCGCGCGACTGTGTCTGGGAGCTTCACGCACGGGCAACCAGCCCCTGATGACGTCACAGCGCACCTTATCCACGTCCCCACAGCCAAAGTAAGTGGAATTTGGTATTTATTTTTACATAGACATGTTCAGGAAAGGGAATTTATCATTTTAAGAAGAAAAAAGAATTTTCTGTGGGGAGCCCCTACGGCTCCCTGGAGCTTATTGGGCTAATGTATGTTATATTAGACCGGGACATTAGCTAAGGAGTTCAGACCTACCAGGGACCAGTGCCAGAACCTGGCCCCTTCAGAGAGGTTTCAGGGAGCAATGGCCCTGGAAAATCCCCTTGTGGTTGGGGTTTTCCTTATCTGCCATCGACCGGGGTTAGGCATCCAGAAAGGTAGGCATAACAAAACAAACCCCACATGGTAAAAAACTAAAACAAAAAACTGAACAGAGAGGTAGAAACTCCCTACAATCCCAAGGAAACAAGCAAACAAGCAAACATCACACTTTACTGCTGCGTCGATCGTCCGCGCAGCCCTCCCCACCCTGAGAGGGGGAGGGGGGAGCCCCGGACCTACCACGCCGGCTGCTCAGCTTCAGTTCGTAAGTTAATGTCAACCGGGATAGACGCTTCTCTGGCCTCAGTTTCCTAGGCGGTGTTTGCCTTGTGTGGCGTTCACTGCCATGTATTGTGTTGTGCGGTGGCTATCTTGAGGTTATCTTCAGGTTATCTTGAGATGATTTCGGGGCTTTTTAGTGTCCCCGCGGCCCGGTCCTCGAGCAGGCCTCCACCCCCCAGGAAGCAGCCTGTGACAGCTGACTAACACCCAGGTACCTATTTTATTGCTAGGTAACAGGGGCATAGGGTAAAAGAAACTCTGCCCGTCGTTTCTCGCCGGCGTCTGGGATCGAACCCAGGACCACAGGATCACAAGTCCAGCGTGCTGTCTGCTCGGCCGACCGGCTCTGGCCAGGAGTACCTCATCACTGCCGGGGCTGCATGCGCTTAGGGGCTTCCTTCCCTAAGCGCCCTGTGAGTACTGTCCCTTGCGTGACAGGGTTATCTTCCCTGGGGTGTTCGGGAACCATTCTCGTAGAGGTTCTTGCTGCTCGGCATTTGCCTCGCCCTTGGGGCCAGCTGGGGCTTGGAGCCCTTGTTTGGCCCTGGGTAGGACTGGTATTGTGTTGGTTAGGGCATCAAGGTGTTGTGCGACCTACCACCTAAGCGGCGACTGGTTCCTGTTGCCTCTGGAGACGGTGTACTTTTGCGGGGTTTTCTTTTGTTTGTATTTTTATTTGCCTGGTGGGGGTCTGCCTAGTGTGGCTATAGTTCCACTGGTAGTGTTTGGTGGCCCTCTGCTAGGCCCCTGAGATTGTACACGTTGCAGGGGTTTTCAGTGCTATCCTCTACCCTCTCGTTATTTTTGGGTTTCTTAAGCGGTTAGCAACACCTTGCCCGGGCTTCCCGTAGCAGTCAGCCTACGGGCCCTGGAAACCCGTGTGTGGGCTCGGTGGACCATTGAATGTGTCTTCCGGGTTCCAACCCGTCTTGTACGGGATCGTTGGTTGCTGTACCCTTGTCTCTGGGTGACAGTCGCCACTTTTACCTCCGTCATGCTGCCTGTTGGGTCGGTGACACCTTCGACCCTGATTCCTGTGGGCATTGTTGCTTGTTTGCGACTCAGCTCACCCAATCAACTGATGATGATATTCGGATGCAGGCGGCTCAGGCATTGCATGCTAGGTATAGGTTGCTGCAACGTGCTAGGTTGGTTGCTTCCCTGGAAGCCCCGAAGCTGCCCCGCTTTGCTTATAGGGACCCAGGCTTGGGGGTATTGGTTGTCGGCCTTGGTTCCGTCCGCGCCCCCTTGCTCTTCCTCCTGCTGTGGTTCATTCTGCCCCCTCCCCCTTGCTTCTGGCTCCAAAGCATCTGAGGGCTTCAGAGTCGAGGGCGGGGTTTAGAGATTTCTGAGACTCGGGTAGTTTAGGGGGTTACCTCTTCTGGGGTGGCGTTTAGAGGTTTCTGAGATTCGGGCAGTTTAGGGGGTTGCCTCTTCTGGGGTGGCGATGGAGGCATTCGAGTCCATTCCTCCAGCCGTGGCTCTGGGGTCTGACCAGTGGGCCCCTTCTCTTCCTGCTTTTCCGGCTACCCCGGAAGTGGCGTTCTATATTTTATAGGCACCACGGCCTATAAAATATAGTGTATTTCCACTCTATTTTAAGGTTGATTTAAATTTGAGTGTTGTGTTATTTTAACTGTGTAAACTAAAGACAGAATTTTAATATTTATACTAATGGAGATCCATAAATTTTACCTTGCCTTGTTTGTTATTTTTTATTCAGTTTGACGGGTGTGTTAATATTATGTGCACAGAACCAACACGTAAAATGTGACAAATGCTGAATATCTGCCTTCATGACAGGTTCTACACTATTCAAGATTCTTGCTACATTGCCAGTCAGGATGTGCCAGAGTGTGTTCGTTCCTTACTTGATCCTTGTGAAAAAACGACATGGAGCTCTCAGTCTCCCGATCCCAAGTCTCACCTGGGAGAAGTGGACCGACAGAGTGGGAGAATTGCCGACTCATACCGAGTCGGAAGTGGCGAATTCAGATAAGTATGGCTGTGTATAGATTCACATAATTTATATGAAAAGAGCTAAGAATTAATAGGTATGTCTATAGGCATGATATATATAAACAAAAATGATGGGCATTATTAACACTTTAGCGCTTTCGGCGCAGCGTAAAAAAACATACCCAAGTGCTTTGGGCGTCTCGCGCGCTTAAGCGGTAGGAGCGAAAAGTGTATACTCTTTTCACTGTCCTGACACTAATTGTAGACCTACGTATTTAAATTTGGTATCACTGTGTTCGCAATAGAATTCTCTATAAGAACATACCTATAAAATACTGCCAAACAGAAACTGTTTGAAACAGTTCAAACAGAAACAGAAGCTCTCGCCAAACTGTTTGGCGAGAGCGCCAAACAGCAACAAATGTTTCCACTCTCTTAATGATTGCGATGATCACATTTATCCTACATCATTGATTATGGTATCATTGGAACCGCAATAAAATTCTCTATACGGACATATGCATATAAATATAGAATCAATGTCGCAACCAACCCACAAGACGGTTGGAAGTGGCTGAAGTGTTACCCGCGGCGGCATATCGGCGCCATACAATTGTTATACCAAGATGAATCACTGCCATGCCGTTTTCTTTAATAAGCTCTTCGGTTATTAGAAAAACGTAAATTTCATGGTGAACATTTCTAAACTATCCCCAACACAATCGGATAGAAAATGGAATTTATACAAATATTTTATCGTTGGACTCGCGCGTGCGTCCGCTAAGTACTCAGGACTTAAAAGATTGGACGCTTATCACGTCCGCTAAGCGCGAAAGTGTTAATAGGTATTACATCTTAACCAGTTATTGATATATGATGCCACTGTGTCAAGAACAAAGGCTTTACATGTTAAGTTGGTGTAATCATTAAGTGTTGTTGATATGGCTTGATGCGCTTTTCTGGATGTAAATTGTTTGCTAAGTGACTTATAGCATTCAAATTCACTAGAAATTAATGTAGAATACAGTATATCTAATGGAGCTTTGTAACTGCTATTCCTTTGTTTCTAGTGTTTAATATTTGTTTTGTGCAATTAAATGTGATATTAATACAGTACATGATCAGTGATACAAGATGAAATTAATTTATATAAAAAAATGAAAGTAAAATGCATATTGTCATAAAATAGCATTATCGAATTTCATTAGCAAAGGGAACTTTATTTGTTTTACTGTGTGTGTGTGTGTGTGTGTGTGTGTGTGTGTGTGTGTGTGTGTGTGTGTGTGTGTGTGTGTGTGTGTGTGTGTGTGTGTGTGTGTGTACTCACCTAATTGTGCTTGCGGGGGTTGAGCTTTGGCTCTTTGGTCCCGCCTCTCAACTGTCAATCAACTGGTGTACAGATTCCTGAGCCTACTGGGCTCTATCATATCTACATTTGAAACTGTGTATGGAGTCAGCCTCCACCACATCACTTCCTAGTGCATTCCATTTATTAACTACTCTGACACTGAAAAAATTCTTTCTAACGTCTCTGTGGCTCATCTGGGTACTAAGTTTCCACCTGTGTCCCCTTGTTCGTGTCCCACCCATGCTGAAGAGTTTGTCTTTGTCCACCCTGTCAATTCCCCTGAGAATTTTGTAGGTGGTTATCATGTCTCCCTTTACTCTTCTGTTTTCCAGGGATGTGAGGTTCAGCTCCCTTAGCCTTTCCTCGTAGCTCAATCCTCTCAGTTCCAGGACGAGCCTGGTGGCATACCGCTGAATCTTCTCTAACTTTGTCTTGTGTTTAACTAGGTATGGACTCCAGGCTGGAGCTGCATACTCCAGGATTGGTCTTACATAAGTGGTATACAGGGTTCTGAAAGATTCCTTACACAAGTTTCTAAAGGCAGTTCTTATGTTGGCCAGTCTAGCATATGCCGCTGATGATATTCTTTTGATGTGGGCCTCTGGGGACAGGTTCGGTGTGATATCAACCCCCAGATCTTTCTCTCTATTTGACTCTTGCAGGATTTCACCTCCCAGATGATACCTTGTGTTCAACCTCCTGCTCCCTTCGCCTAATTTCATCACCTTACACTTTCCCGAGTTGAACTTTAGCAGCCATTTTCTAGACCATTCCTCCAGTTTATCCAGGTCATCCTGTAATCTCTGTCTATCTTCATCCGTCTTGATTCTTCTCAGAATTTTTGCATCATCAGCAAACATTGAGAGGAATGAGTCTATACCCTCCGGAAGATCGTTCACATATATTAGAAACAGGATGGGTCCAAGTACTGAGCCCTGTGGGACTCCGCTGGTGACATCTCGCCACTCTGATGTCTCCCCCCTCACCGTTACTCGCTGTTTCCTGTTGCTTAAGTACTCCCTTATCCACTGGAGCACCTTCCCTTTTACTCCTGCCTATTGCTCCAACTTTTTTAACAGCCTTTTATGGGGTATTGTGTCAAAGGCTTTTTGGCAATCCAGGAAAATGCAGTCGGCCCACCCTTCTCTTTCCTGCCTAATTTTTGTTGCCTGGTCATAAAATTCTATTAACCCTGTGAGGCACGATTTACCATCCCTGAACCCATGTTGGTGGGGCGTTACAAAGTTATTTCCCTCCAGATGCTCTACGAGCCTTTTCCTCACGATCTTCTCCATCACCTTGCATGGTATACAAGTTAAGAAAACTGGCCTGTAATTCAGTGCCTCTTGCCTGTCACCCTTTTTGTATATTGGGACCACGTTAGTTGTCTTCCAACTTTCTGGTAAGTCTCCTGATTCCAGTGACCTGTTATACACCATAGAGAGTGGCACACTTAGTGCTTCTGCACCTTCCTCTGCACAGCCTTTGTCACATCCAGCTCCAGCAGACACCTTTTGACCTCATCACTGGTGAGGTCAAATTCCTCCAAGGTTGCTTGGTTTGCCGCCTCCTCATTTAGTGCAGGGGCTTCTCCTTGTTCTGTTGTGAAGACCTCCTGGAATCTTGTTGAGTTCTTCACACACCTCCTTGTCATTCTCTGTGTATCTGTTCTCCGCTTTTCGCAGCTTCATCACTTGTTCCTTCACTGCTGTTTTCCTCCTGATGTGGCTGTGGAGCAGCTTTGGTTGGGTCTTGGCTTTACTTGCGATGTCATTTTCAAACTGTCTCTCTGCTTCCCTCCTCACTCTGAGGTACTCATTTCTGGCCCTCTGGTATCTCTCTCTGCTCTCTCGTGTGTGTGTGTGTGTGTGTGTGTGTGTGTGTGTGTGTGGTGTGTGTGTGTGTGTTGTGTGTGTGTGTGTGTATTCACCTAGTTGTGTTTGCGGGGGTTGAGCTTTGCTCTTTCGGCCTGCCTCTCAACTGTCAATCACTGTTTACTAACTACTTTTTTTTTTCCACACCACACACCCCCCAGGAAACAGCCCATGACAGTTGACTAACTCCCAGGTACCTATTTCTGCTAGGTAACAGGGGCATTCAGGTGAAAGAAACTTTGCCCATTTGTTTCTGCCTCGTGCTGGAATCGAACCCGCGCCACAGAATTACAAGTCGTGCGCGCTATCCACCAGGCTACATGGCCCCTCTGTGTGTGTGTACTCACCTAGTTGTACTCACCTAGTTGTGCTTACGGGGGTTGAGCTCTGCTCTTTGGTCCCGCCTCTCAACCGTCAATCAACAGGTGTACAGTTTCCTGAGCCTAATGGGCTCTATCATATCTACACTTGAAACTGTGTATGGAGTCAGCCTCCACCACATCGCTTCCTAATGCATTCCATTTGTCAACCACTCTGACACTAAAAAAGTTCTTTCTAATATCTCTGTGGCTCTTTGGGCACTCAGTTTCCACTGTGTCCCCTAGTGCGTGTGCCCCTTGTGTTAAACAGCCTGTCTTTATCAACCCTGTCGATTCCCCTGAGAATCTTGAATGTGGTGATCATGTCCCCCCTAACTCTTCTGTCTTCCAACGAAGTGAGGTTAATTCCTGCAGTCGCTCCTCGTAGCTCATACCTCTCAGCTCGGGTACTAGTCTGGTGGCAAACCTTTGAACCTTTTCCAGTTTAGTCTTATGCTTGACTAGATAGGGACTCCATGCTGGAGCCGCATACTCCAGGATTGGTCTGACATATGTGGTATAAATGTTCTGAAAGATTCCTTACACAAGTTTCTAAAGGCCGTTCTTATGTAGCCAACCTGGCATATGCTGCTGATGTTATCCTCTTGATATGAGCTTCAGGGGACAGGTCTGGCGTGATATTAACCCCCAGGTCTTTCTCTCTCTCTGACTCTTGAAGTATTTCATCTCCCAAATGATACCTTGTATCTGGTCTCCTGCTTCCTACCCCTATCTTCATTACATTACATTTGCTTGGGTTAAACTCTAACAGCCATTTGTTCGACCATTCCTGCAGCTTGTCCAGGTCTTCTTGAAGTCTCAAGCTGTCCTCCTCTGTCTTAATCCTTCTCATAATTTTGGCGTCGTCAGCAAACATTGAGAGGAATGAGTCTATACCCTCTGGGAGATCATTTACGTATATCAGAAACAGGATAGGTCCAAGTACAGAGCCCTGTGGGACTCCACTGGTGACTTCACGCCAGTCTGAGGTCTCACCCCTCACTGTAACTCTCTGCTTCCTATTGCTTAGGTACTCCCTTATCCACTGGAGCGCCCTACCTGTTACTCCTGCCTGTTTCTCCAGCTTATGCATCAACCTTTTATGGGTACTGTGTCAAAGGCTTTCCGACAGTCCAAAAAAATGCAGTCCGCCCACCCTTCTCTTTCTTGCTTAATTCTTGTCACCTGATCGTAGAATTCTATCAAGCCTGTAAGGCAAGATTTACCCTCCCTGAACCCATGTTGATGGGTTGTCACGAAGTCTCTTCTCTCCAGATGTGTTACTAGGTTTTTCTCACAATCTTCTCCATCACCTTGCATGGTATACAAGTTAAGGACACTGGCCTGTAGTTCAGTGCCTCTTGTCTGTCACCCTTTTTGTATATTGTACTACATTAGCAGTCTTCCATATTTCTGGTAGGTCCCCCGTTTCCAGTGACTTACTATACACTATGAGAGTGGTAAGCAAAGTGCTCCTGCACACTCTTTCCATACCCATGGCGAGATTCCATCCGGCCCAACAGCTTTTCTCACATCCAGCTCCAATAGGTGCTTTTGACCTCATCTCTTGTAATTTCGAACCTATCCAAGGTCACCTGGTTTGCTGCCACCTCTCCCAGCGCCGTGATATCTCCCTGTTCTATTGTAAAGACCTCCTGGAACCTTTTGTTGAGTTCTTCACACACCTCTTTGTCATTCTCTGTGTACCTGTCCTCGCCCACCCTAAGTTTAATCACCTGTTCCTTCACTGTTGTCTTCCTCCTGATGTGACTGTGTAGTAGCTTGGTTCAGTCTTGGCTTTGTTAGCTATATCATTTTCATACCTTTTCTCAGCTGCTCTTCTCACACTGACATACTCGTTCCTGGTTCTCTGGTATCTCTCTCTACTTTCTGGTGTTCTGTTATTACGGAAGTTCCTCCATGCCCTTTTGTTCAGCTCCTTTGCTTTCATACATTCCTATTAAACCACGGATTCTTCCTTTGCTTCTCTGTTTTTTCCTGTTGGGCTGGGACAAACCTGCTTACAGCCTCCTGACATTTTTGGGTGACATAGTCCATCATGTCTTGTACGGACTTGGTTCCGAGTTNAGTTAACACTTTGCACACTGGGCGCGTGAGCCCTGCACTACCCCAGGAGGGTTTCAGTATTTCACGGGAGAGCGCGGTAATTCTGAAAAGTGTATACTCTTTTCACTTTTTAACCTCAATTCTTGTCCAAGTTTTTTCAATTTGGTATCATTGTGTTCGCAATAGAATTCTCTACAGGACTAAAGGCATATAAAGTCCAAAAGCCCGGCGTACCATCCGCAACAAACAGAGAAAGTGAGAGCGTGTTACCCGGGAGCGCGCAAAAGCGATAAAATGTGTACACTCTTTTCACTTTGGTCACCTCAATTCTCGTCCTAGGTCTTTCATTTTGGTATCATTGTGTTCGCAATAGAATTCCCAATAGGAATATATGCATATAATGTCAAGAACCACAGCGCGCTCCACCCGCCAACAAATGAAAGTGGACCAGAAGAGAGCACTGCGCCACCCCAAGACGCCTCTCATTACATTAGAGAGCATGGTAATACTGAAAAGTGTATACTCTTTCCACTTTGTCATCTCAATTCTCGTCCTAGTTTTTCAATTTGGTGTCAATGAGTTCGCAATAGAATTCTCTACAGGACTAAATGCATATAAGCCCAAAGCCCAGTGAGAAAGTGAGAAAGTAAGAGCATATTACCCGGGAGCACGCAAGAGCAATAAAATGTGTACACTCTTTTCACTTTGGACATCTCAATTCTCGCCCTAGGTCTTTCATTGGTATCAATGTATTCGCAAAGAAATTCCCTACAGGAGTATATGCATATAATGTTCAAAACCGTGGCGCGCCCCTCCTGAAGCCGCCACCGACGCAATGCTACTCGTTAGCGGAAAGTCCGTCTACTAAACGGATGACGCAATGCTGCGTCGTTACCCAGCAAAATGTTAATAGTTAGTAATAGTTAATAAATGGTTATAGTATAGTTAATGAATGCACTAGGAAGTGACTGGTGGAGCTGACTCCATACACGTTTTCAAATGTAGATATTATAGAGCTCAGTAGCTCGGGAATCTGATACCAGTTGATTGACAGTTGAGAGGCGGGACCAAAGAGACAAAGCTCAACCCCTGCAAGCACCCAAATAGGTGAGTACTATTCTCAAATTAACCAGACAACATTAAAGATTGTTCAGATCAACAAATTTAAATATTGATTTGATTGCTGTGAATATCTGGCATGACACTGGTGAGTAGTTGCTAACTACTGAATGATTCTTCCTTTTTTGAACTGGTCCTACATGAGCACTCTTGTATGGGGAGGGCCATATATCTTGTGCCTTGGGTGGGGGGGGGGGGCAGGGTATGGCATCACCTCAAGCACAAGGTGATGCCAGTTGGTCTGCACAACTCCTTAACTGTCTCAGGCTGAACTTATTTACCCTAATTGCTCTTCCTATGGCTGTCATTACTATCATTATTATGTATTTATTATTATTATTATTATCATTATTATTATTATTATTATTATTATTATTATTATTTATTATATTATGAACTAAGGCTTGGGTCCATTAGGATAGTATTAATACAATAAGCTAAGGCCTAGTAGATCTTGTCTTCTATCCTTTCTTACTGCTTACCTTATTACTCCTGGTTGTGCTTCTGCAGTATGCAGCTATCCTTTTTTTTTTTTTTTTTTTTTTTTGGCAAGATTTCCAGATATTGTGCAGCTATGTTTTTTGTAGTATATTCAGTATAGTACTGTGTATGATTTTCTTACATATTTGTTGTAATTTTCAATGGTAGCCACTCCTGGGCTAGAGAGTTACTGGAAAATCGTTACCATCACAAAGACAAGCTGGATGGTGGAAATGATGCAGCCTGACGCTCTACCATGCAGGGGCTAGACTCGGTACCAGGGCATTGGCTCAGCTCGTCAATGCTGAGAAAGCAAGTGTAATGTATATGCTACTTCGGTTCTTCAGGTTCATTCATATCATCTTGGCGATACATTCAAGGTAAGAATGGTGTTAATTGTACAAACAGTGGTTAAATGCTTGACAGATATTATTAGTCTTAATGTGTGTTAATTGGTCATAAGATGTGAAAGAATAATTTATTTATGTAACTACAGAGAGTTGAAGAGTACACGGAAACCTCAGTCTGTCAAACCTGGCTCCAGCGAACCTCCAATGCAACGCATGTTTGCAAGTTGGATCTAATCACCAATTTGCCAAACACTTAACAAGTGTTCGTTGAAGCCAAAGAGAGAGCACTAAGCCTATTGAATATGTAGCACTTGGAAGGGATGAAGATAAGGATTGGGATAAAATGGAGGAAAGAAATGGTGCCCAACCACTTGAGCGGTTAGGGGATTGAACACTGACTTGCAAGAAGCAAGATTGCCACTCTAATGTCTAGTCACAGTGGTTGAGCTGAACTGGTCCTTATCCTATTAAGTTTGCTGAATAACGTTGCACTGAACTCGGCTTATCCCTTTGATTTTTAAGTTTGTTAACTAAAACGAGTTTATCTAGCACCAGTTTATTTGTAATTTGTATTAATTTGATACTGGTTTCATGTGTAGCTATATACTTCAGATTAAACTTCTTAGATTTGATCCTTGTCATTATATTTTAAATTTGTTGTATTATAATCACATACTTTTCAAGAACTTTGTGCAGTATTGTCAAACCTGTTTTAAGGATCATCAGCTGATGGAATTAAAGACACTTACTTGAAGCTCTCACTTTCATAGGACTCTAGAGTACTTGAATGGCTTCATTATATGCCTCTGGTAATATCATTAAGCAGAAATGAGTGTTTCTGCCGTTCAAGACGATTTGCAAACAAAATTTGTGTGACCTCTGATGGCTAGAGGAGTTGCTCCATGTATAGCTGAAGTAATAAATTTATTCCCACATTTGTTTTTCATGATAAATGCAGAGGTCTATATTTGCATTAGATTTTCTTATTTATTTTCATTTTTTGTACAGAAAGCGTGTTTATATCAATAAAATATGTTTATTGTGATTACAGGTCAACTGTGTAATAGCAGTCATATTAAGATAGAAAAATATGACTTTTTGTTTCAGGGACTTTTGATTCAGTACATAGGCAATATTGACAGCCTGAGAGCCTTTCCCATCGAGACTTGGATTTTTCCACATATCAAATATAGACTGCCCTTTGAGAAAACAAACCATAGACTACTTGTAAGTATGAATAGTGTCATTTGATTATCGTGTCTTTATATTTAAGAATATTTCATAATATAGAAATGTTAATATTTAATGTCTCATTTGAGCCCTGAGAAAGCTTTATCAGAATACAAAGACTAATTTATCAACACTTCTCTTTGTTATAGGATTTGGAGGTAGGGTCAGAATTTGATGTGAAAGAGCAAGTTTTTCGCAACTTGGGTGGAGCTCTGGGCCCCAACAGTGATATAACTGTGGTCACAAGATGGTCTGGAGGAGTAACAGGTGATGCCAGAGTTGCTGGAGAGGACACCATACAGCACCCACTTCTTGTACTTAGTGATCCAACTTCAACTCGTGCTGCTGAAGGGAAGATCACCTTGGAACCTGGAGAACAGGTCTTGTCATCATGTTTCCATCTGTAGGCTGTTGCCCTAATATTTAAAATTTCTTGTTTTTTTGTTTTGCTCTTGCAGTAGGAAATATACAATACTGTATATTGATTCTGTTTGTAATTTTTCTATTAACCCTTTCACTCTGGAACATTTTCTGGGAGTTGTCCTCAGTTGCTTCATTCATGGACCCCAGAAGCTGGACTCACAAAACACAATTCCACAAACTAGCCACATCTTGATAGTTCTTAACGGCATATACAAAAGTCTAAATCAGCCATAAAAGGCACATTTTCAGGAAATAACAGGCAAACTATGCATAGTCTCAAGTGAAACACAAGGCCTGACAACACAGAAGTAGAGCCAGTCTTGACAGTCACTTACACTGGAGGAGGGTGTCCTGTTTTTCTAGGAGAATTCCTTTGTGGCTCTGTAGCTATCTTGCTATCCGCAAGATAGCTACAGGGAGTCACATACAAGCTACAAAAGTCACATCAGTCACAGGAGTTCTTTTTGGCCTAATGTTAACTAGAGCAAAAACCTGGTCCCCCTTACAGTGGCAGAGAGCAGTTGACATTATGCCATTTCACTGCGAAAACATTTAGAATGTCAGCAAAGCTTTATAGGCATCTGCTGGATTCACAAGAACCAAACCCTTGTAACTGCCAAACAACTCTCCAAACGAAAGGATATCATTTATTTGAAATTAGCTTGAACCCATTAATATCGATTGCTGCCACCAGGAGAGCTGCAGCTGGGTGAGATCTTTTCTTACTTACTGATGGGTGAACAGGTACATTAGGTGATAGGAAATGTGCCCAACCATTTCTGTCCCACCCAGGATTCAGACGTGGAATTTTCTGTTGTTAGTCAAGAACGAACCTGACTGTACTACTGGGACCCGTAGGCACAATAAGTATTATTGTGACTTATTCTTTGTATTTGTTAAGTTATATTTTCTGAAATAAAATTTTACTTTTGGATTTGTAACTTCAGTTTCAAAATACTGTACAGAATGATTTAATAAAATCATATTGTCAAAAAATAGAACATATTACACATGTTTCACTGAAACTGAATTTTCTCTGCAGTAGAATGCCCACTACAAAGGAAGGACTTGGATCAACTTGGTTTGGATAATAATGTCATCATTATTTTTATTTCATTCCATATATGCAGCATTGCTTCTCACTAATTATAATTATTTTGCATTTACCAGGTAGTTTCACACAACTTTGATATGCGTAAACCATTGCTTCCCGGGTCATGGATGGTTAGAGTGATGATTGATAATGTTGTGATAGCCTCACACTCGTTCCTCATACTGCCGCTGCAGGTTGTGCAGGGCCGCCAAATATCAGTCAAAGAGGCGAGGTAAGGGAACACACACATTGCCGCATTTAAGAATCCAAGATCTTGTTTGTGTGATGTAGTTGCTTAATCATTAGCTATAACGTAAAATGTCCTAATTTTGTAGAGAATTCATGAATCTGTAGTACTATATTTATAACACAATTATTCTATTATTATCTCGTAGATCCTTAACCTGTTGTTAGGCATACCAGGAAGGATAATTTATGGTTCTATGTTTATAGAACATGGAACTGGATTCTTGTATTGTTCAGCAGGACATACCAAACATCGGTACAGCAGTGAAATTCTCAAATGTGTCTGCTGGGTCATTAAAGATACTAAGGAGACACTAATGAAAAGGTCACTGCAGTCCAGAGGAACTGGCAAGGGTACATTCATGATGACTCGGTGCCCTACTGAGTCCAGGTCAAGTTACAGTAAAACAAGAGATCACAAACTTCTTGTTTACTTGCATGGCTATCCTTTGCTGACTGCTACTAAATGGCCGCAAAATGCACACCTTACTGACCACTACCCAAGTAGAAAGGCAATGTACACCTTACAGAACCCCACTAGGTGGAAGCATCATGCACACTGAAATCCAAGCCTTGTGATCAACAGAGTCCAAAGCCAGTGGTAAACAGTGAACCAGGAAAATGGAGCTCCACTGAATTCTCTACACAGAACAAAGCAGAAGCAGTCAATGTTCTATTGATTGATTGATGGAAGCTCCCAACAGGAGCACAATAAACTCCTCGAAAACCTTCCATTCCAACACCTAAAAAAAAACAACACAGATGCTTGCAATGAAGCTAAATGTTATTGAGGAAACCTGGATACATAGCCATGCCATCAACAAGCCCATGGAAATGCACCTGGGAGTTGAAGGGACAAGGTTTAGTTCAGCTTTAACTGGGTGGTAGGATACAACATATTCCCTACCTGGAAAAACAGGCACCCTATGTGAAAACTGCACAAACCCTGGACCCCTACCCCATCAATGTCAATAAATACTTTAGAACACTCAAGGAAGCTATATATGCAGCAGATTCAGACCCTGGACTAGTTAGCAGATATATGTTGACCCAACTAGTAGGGGAAACGAGTTAAACAACCTCTCTGACACTGGAAAATGGTACAATATGCTATACTAGATGACTTCTGATTGAAAGACCAAACTTGAGATGATGCATACAACATGCAAACACTGAACCCTATCTCTCATAAACAAGGAAGGGCAAAAGTTTCCACAAATAAATAATGAATAAGTGATCAATTAGTTTTCTTTAGCAAAACACCTGGAAATGGCTGTACTATCTATGCCACTGAAATGGCCTGGCAGCAAGAGATATTAATAAACTGCATACATACCATCAAACTTGTTTTTAGCATGGAACCCCTTATGCAGGGACACTTAGTCAGAAAGATGGTGTCAGAGTCAGAAAGAAATTTATCTATAGTCTCTAAATTTATAAATTTAAAATAAATTTATCTATAGTTATAGTGTAGTCTCATTTGTGCCAGTTAAGAATGTGAAGTGGCCTCATTTCCCGAGTCTTGGATGGATCAGGCCCCACCACTTGGTCACTTGGTGGTGGTGGGGCCACCACAACAGCCACATCAGGTGGCTGTTGTACCACCTGGTGGTGGTGGGGGGTAGTTTAATTAGTGGGGGATTAACTTGTTGTAGGGTTTTGTGTGGCAATTCAGTGCTCCAATGGGGCATTGCATTCAGGGGCATTATGCCTGGAGAAATGTACTTGTCTCTGGTGTACCAAGATTGTCACTGGGAATCTGACATTCAGTGTCCTATATTTATTGTGCTGGTGACAGAAACTAAAGGAAGCTGCAAAGGAACCACTTGGAATGGGGCATTACATTTCACTGCACTATATTGTTTACCTGTTCAGCTTTTTGTGTTGTTGTGCCGCTTCCATCTCCACCCATTGTCCAAACATGGTATTTTCTTTATGAAATTTATTGATAACTTTATTTTAAGATGAAATTGCTTGTAATTTTCAGGACACTACACAAAGGGCCATCAGGATCCTACACTGATGCAGATCTCAGTAATACTGGCCTCCTCCTTAGTCTGGGACATCATGGCAACTCCTCAGCACAGGAAGTCTCTGCCTCTCACTCAACTTTATATGGTCCACAGCTGTCACAGTGGATCGATGAGCTAGTCACAAGGTACAGTGAACCCTTTTACCACTTAACTGCGCCAGTCAAGTACAGTACAGTATTCGTGGTCGGCGGAAAACTGCGCCAACCAAGAAAATTCTTTTTTTTTTTATTTTTCTGTACCTATACTAAATGTGTGCGAGGTTGGTTGTGTATGAAATGGACTCTTAGGGCCTCCAGTGAGAGGCAGCCATCTTGGAAAAAAATCCCAGAATGCCCTAGGGCTGCTGGCTGGGTTAGTACTGAATGAGCAACCATGGGTGGCGCACACGCCTCTGGCTCCCAAACAGCTGTCTGACGTGGTGTTGAAAGATCGCGCTCTGTCGGTGAAATTCAAACCTTATTGTTTGAAGAACATAAGGGTCATAATATTGGTGAAGCTAGGTGCAATAAGGACCTAGTACAGAGGTCGGATGCAAGTTATACAGCGCCTATAAGGACGATACAGTGAGCGTATCCAATTGTAGCTCTGAGCGCCACCCTGGCACACTTATGCTATCTAAAATTTATTTAGATGATACATAGATGTATCGTTTTCTGCGTTCAGTGATGATGCATCTGATACAAGTAGCATAGATGAACAGTGTTAGTGGCTTCCATGGTGATGTTTTCCATAGATAATTTCAAGAATAACTTAATCTCTTCTTGACTGACGGACACTCTTTGAGGCTAGCTGAATCTTTTCCTAACTGACGGACACTCTTTGAGGCTAGCTGAATCTTTTCCTGTGTTGGACCTTACAAAGCAATCTTTTTCAAGACTACCTTACAAATTGATCTTTTCCTATAACCTTTTCAATACTACTTTATGCTTTACAAGCTTGGCTACATATAACCTACAAGTACTAAAGCCAAGGGTGTACATGAGTGCATTATTTGTAAGCACACAGAACAAAGAAACATGAAGCGAAAATCTATCTGTACCTGGTGCAACGAGAGCGAAGTTGCGATGTGCACCATGGACTACTTCGTTGATTATTACTCACTTCCGAAGTACCGAGTGTGTTATACAGTGTGTTACTGTGTAAATAGTGTGTGAAACTGTACATATTGTAATTTTGATTAATTTTTAACAAGTAATATTGTGACAATAAACATTTATTGTGGACACATTACTGACACATGTATCACAGTTCCATGGAACATTATGAACGTTCTACTGTATACATATTGTAAAGGACAGGAATATGCATCATATACAATAAAAAACAAATAAAACCGCTTGGAAATACATAGAACAAATAATTGAAAATATATTTGTGGCCACACCCGGTGCTTGAATGGCCCGCGCGACTGTGTCTGGGAGCTTCACGCACGGGCAACCAGCCCCTGATGACGTCACAGCGCACCTTATCCACGTCCCCACAGCCAAAGTAAGTGGAATTTGGTATTTATTTTTACATAGACATGTTCAGG
>WNGS01167372.1:15374881-15395519 GCA_020271785.1 Procambarus virginalis | reverse complement strand
CGGTCTTGGTGGGTCTTGTGTGGGACGCTGGGACTGCTTCCTTGTCTCTTCCTCGGTGCTCTGCTTCACCTGCATTCCCGCCTTCATCTGTTCCTGAGGGGGCTCTTGGGTCACGTGGTGGTTGCTCGAGGTTTGTGCGGGAGCCTGAACTTTGCGACGATGGTCTACCCCCGGGTCATGTGTGGCTTCGTTGGCTGTTCTGTGCGGGAGTTCGCGGCTGTGTGGCTGTCGCTTCGGAGGGTTCGGGTTCTACGCAGATCGATGATCCACTCCATTCGGACTGTTCTCCGGTGGTTCATTGCCTGAGCCAAGGGGGGTTCGATGCAGTCCTTGGCTCTTTGGGGCTGGTCACTTCGGGTGACTCATCTGCTGAGTTCTCAGGGTTTGGATCTCCTGATGGTTCACGTTCGAGAGGGGGTGTCCAATGTCGTGGCGGATAGCCTGTCCTGGTTCATTCCCCTGTCCTCGGAATGGACGGTCGACGCCAAATCGTTCAGTTGGCTCTGCCAGATGTTCGGGCCTCTGAACACGGATTTCTTTTCGTCGGCGTGGTCGAGGCGTCTCTTGGTATACGTGGCGCCCTTCCCCGACTGCGAGGCTGCCAGGGTCGATGCTTCAGGCATGACTGGGTGAGGTGGGGTTACCTGTACCTCTTTCCCCAGCTCAGCTGTTGCTCCATGTCTTGGTTTGCTTGGAGACTTACCAGAGGAGAGTTGTCCTTCCGGCTCTTTGGTGGCTGCCAAGCCTTGGTTTCAGGTGCTGCTTGCTCAGTGTCCGAACCCGAGGGTCTTCTTGCGGCTCCGCCTCTTTCAGCAAATTGGTCCAGACCGGTACGAGGCTGGTTCGTTCTTCTCCTCGAGTCTTTGCATCTGGAGTTTCTGACTCATGTCTATCATTACTTGTATGGGGCGCAGGTGGCTTCGTTATTGGTCTCCAACCTGCGTGCTTCGTCTCGGCGGCAGTATAAAGTTTCCTGGCGGTCCTTTCGGTTTTTTCTATCACTGCTTAGGTGTACTTTGATCTCTGAAAGGGTTGTTTTGTCTTTCCTTTCGTAGTTGTTTCAGGACCGTCATTTTATGCCGAATACTGTCGCCTCGTATCGTGCGGCGCTGGCGGAGCCGCTTCAGTTTGCGTTCGGTGTTGATGTTACTTCTGCTCTATTCCGCAAGCTGTCTCATACATTGTTTTCCCTCTGGCCTGCTCATGCACCTCCTGAGCCATCCTGGTCTTTAGACCGAGTGCTCTCTCTTCTCCTCCCCTTGGTTCAAGATTGTTTTTCTAAGGCTCTTTTTTTTTTTCCTGTTGGCATTCGCCTCTGTGGGTCGGGTCTGGGCGCTTCATGCTCTCCTCCAGCGCAGGGGTGTTTCTGCTCCTTATGTCCTGGAGGTAGGTTTGTTGGGTTGTAGCCATCTCCTTCTTTTCTGGCGAAGAATGAGACTGCTGCTTTCCGGAGGGGTCTTTGGGTTGTTGATGCTTGGTTGGACAGGCCGGGGTGCATCATGTGTTGTGTCTGGTTGCGGCTCTCCACTCTTATTTGCGCGCCACAACTTCGGTGGCCGAGGATGCACTTTGGGTTGACCCGGTTCCCTCCTTCCCTGTTTCCGGGCTCGGGTCTTTCAGGTCGTTCGCAGGGTTATTAAGTTTAGCCAGCCTGCGGTCTATCCCCATGCCCACGACGTTTGTAAGTTTGCTGCTCTGGCTGCCGTCTTTGGTAACATGTCTTGGGTAGACAATCGGGCACAGGGTGTTTGGAGGTCAGACAGGGTCCTGGCCGCTCGCAACCTTGTCAATGTTCCTGGACCTGCCTTTCTGCCTTTCACTGGGTTGGCGGTTGCAGCCAGTTGTCTCGACTTTGCGCTGAGGAATGAGAACTGACCGCCTTCCTGGTAAGCCCCTGTATTTTTCCTTGTCTTTGGGTAGTTAGCTCTGGGGAGCTGACGGGGTGCCCCCCCCCCCCAGGAAACCAGGGTTAAATGCAATGAAACACCATTTTCTGGGTGAAACAAGGAGGCTCCCCAGCATCCCTCCCTCCATCCGGTCGGCAGTGTTTTCGCACGTTTTTGACATCCAGCCTTAGAACTGCCGGTTGGATCTCTGGCACAAGGGGTCTGGGGCTCCCCTTTTCCCCGGGAGGGGAAAGGGGGAGGGGGGAGTTGGGCAGACAGTGGCGCGGCAACGTGATGACGTCATACTCGTTTGCTAATTTTCGTTGGGGAGTTCTGTGGAGTTCTGTCCACTCGTTCGGTAGTATTATTTTCACCAGAATAGGGGTTTGTTTTGGGGCGCCTATCTTTCTGGGTGCCAGACCCGGTCAATGGGAGACATAGAATGCTCCCAACCACACTGGGGTTTCTATAGGCCACTGCTCCTCGTGCCTCTCTCTCTGAGGGGGCTAGGTTCTGGCTCGTGGTCCCCTGTAGGCAAGAACTCCATGCATTTTAGCTGATGCCAGAAAGCTAATAGTTACATATCAGCCTGGATAGCTCCGGGAAGCCTCCGGGTCTCGTCCAGAAAATGGCATTTCATTACATTGAACGTTGGTTTTTTGTTTATAATAAACGCTCTAATGTATACTCTGTATTAGGAAAATAGTTCATTGCACTATTTAAGCTTCCTTTTTTTTCAAATCTGAACTGTAATGTGATGTGTCTTCTCTATAGGTAAAACAAATGTTGCATCTTATTAAAAGACTTGAAGGATGTGATTTAAGTGTTAACTTCAATGTTCATGGTTTCCATGGTTTCACAGAAGGAATGATGAGCTGGTACGCTTCTTGACCAACAACAGAGAACGAAATTTCCTCAAATCTCATGGCCATGACACCAACAAGTTCCTTCAGAAACAAGGGCTCGACCGCACATTTCTCGAGTGTGAGACACACATGTGGAGAATTGGTGAACGGCGATTACCTCTTGGTTAGCTCATTGTTTCCAATATATCTTTAACTCTACTATTTTCTCCTGCATTCTAAATAGAATGATAACTTCATTACCATTTCCAGGTCATTTTCTGTGAAGAGCCCCTTCGGGTCCCTGGAGCTATACCAGGCTGATGTGCATATATTAGACCGTGGCAACAGTCAATCGATGGAGTTGTAGGCCTACCGAGGACCAGAGCCAGAAACAGGCCCCCCTTAAGAGAGGTACGAGGAGCAATGGCCTAAAGACACCCCCCCGTGTAATTGGAAGCAGTCTTTGTCTGCCATGTACCAGGTCAGGCACTCAGCAAGGTAGAAATTCCAAAACAAACTACTACTGGTAAAAAATTGCAAACCAAAAGCCAAACTAGTAAGCAGAACTCCCCAATCAAAAACAAGCAAACAAGCATGTCGCCACCACAACCGCCACGCATCCGTCTGCACAACTCCCCCCCCCCTCCCAGTTAGGGGGACGGGGGTGTCTCAGACCTCCCCGCCAGCTACTCTTCTCAATCCAGAAGGCTGTTGTGTTGGTGACGGTCCTCGACTGTGGCTCCACTCTTTGCGCAGTGCTGCTTAGCGGTGTTGTTGCTCTGTGTTGGTGGTGTGCGAGCGGGCTCCCTTCATCCCTGCTTTTCCGGTGGACTCTGCTTTTTCTCCAGAAGCAGACGGTTTGAAGGACGGCATGGCCCTGGGTCCTGACGTGTAGGATTCCGGGGCTGGGATCTCGGGGTTTGGCTCTCCTGGCAGTTCACGTTCACGGGGTATTAAATCTCCTGGTGGACGGCCTGTCTCGTTTCCTTCCCCTATTCACAGAATGTTCGGTCAACACCGACTCATTCAGTTGACTCTGCCGGATGTTCAGGCACCCGGAGGTAGAACTCTTCACATCAGCGTGGTAGAGGCGTCTTCCAGTGTATAGGTGGAGTTACCTGTGTCTCTTCCCACTGGTTTGGTTGTTACTCCAGGTCCTGGCTCGCTTGGAGACTTACCAGGGAAGAGTAGTCCTGTTCGGCCCTTGGTGGCCAGCCCAGCCCTGGTTTCAGGCGCTTCTTGCTCGATGTCTGAACCTAAGGGTCTTCCGCAACTCTGCCTCTTTCAGCATATCGGTCCGCTACAGCACATGGCTGGTTCGATCTTCTTCTCCATTCTTTGTGTCTGTTTTTGTTTACGCGGGTTTATCACCATTTGTATGGTGATCAGGTGGCTTCGTTGATGATGTCTCACTTGCGAGTTTCCTCTCGACGGCAGTACGAAATTTCCTGGCGGTCCTTTCAGCACTTTTTGTCTCTTTGTAGGTTGTCTTTGATTTCTGATAGGGTTGTTTTGTCCTTTCACTCTTGGTTGTTTCAGGACCGTTATCTTATGCCAAAAACTGTTGCCTTGTATCGTGCGGCATTGGCGGAGAACTTTCTCTGAGATTACATCACTCCGAGATCATCTCCGAGATGGATTATGAGAACTTTCAAATCCAGGGACCCTATCACAATGGTTGTACTCTTCAAGTCACTTGTGTTGTCCCGTCTTGAGTACTGCTCAGTACTCGCTTCCCCCTACAGAGCAGGAGAAATTGCTGAAATAGAGGGAATACAGATAACATATACAGCACGCATAGATGCGATAAAGCACCTAAATTATTGGGATCGTCTCAAAGCCCTCCAAATGTACTCACTAGAAAGAAGACGAGAGAGATACCAAATAATATACACGTGGAAGATACTGGAAGGCCAAGTACCAAATCTACACAGTAAAACAACAACGTAATGAAGTGAACGATATGGAAGAAAATGCAGAATAGAACCAGTGAAGAGCAGGGGTGCCACAGGCACAATCAGAGAACACTGTATAAACATCAGAGGTCCACGGTTGTTCAACACCCTCCCAGCGAGCATTAGAAATATTGCCGGAACAACCATGGACATCTTCAAGAGGAAATTAGATTTATTTCTCCAAGGAGTGCCAGACCAACCGGGCTGTGGTGGGTATGTGGGCCTGCGGGCTGCTCCAAGCAACAGCCTAGTGGACCAAACTCTCACAAGTCAAGCCGGGGAGTAGAAGAACTCCCAGAACCCCATCAACCAGGTATCAACCAGGAGCTGCTGCTGCTTGCATTCGGGTTGGATGTCACTTCTGCTCTGTTCCACAAGCTTTCTCGGGCATTGTTTCACCTCCGGCCTGCTCATGTGCCACCTGAACCGTCCTGGTCGTTGGACTGGGTGCTCTCTTTTTCTCTCTTCTCGGTTTGTGGTGGCCCCCTCGGTTAAGGACTGTTTTTCTAAGGCTCCTTACTTGTTGGCATTGGCCTCTGGGGGTCAGGTCGGGGAGCTTCATGCTTTCCTCTGGCACTGGGGTTTCTGCTCTTTCAGTCCTGGTGGTCGTGGTTTTTGGATAAGAACATACGAGTAAAGGTAACTGCAGAGGACCTATTGGCCCGTACGAGGCAGCTCCTATTTACAACCGCCCAATCCCACTTTTTATCCTACCCTTGCTTGAATCAATCACAGGACCCCACCTCCACCATGTTACGAGGTACAGTACAATGGTGGAGGTACATGTTATGAGGTATATGTTAAGCTATCTCCAGGCATTACAAGGTAACATTTTGATGCTGTTTTGGTACAGAGGATGCGTGTTGGGGATTGGTTGTGGCATTTTCTTTGGGCCTTGCGTGCGTCTTCCTGGGGCCTTCCTTTCTTAGTTTGTGTTATTTGTTACACGGTGGGGCACAGCCCCATTTTTCGTGGTCTTGGTCGCTCATTCCTTGCCCGTCTTGCAGTCGTTGCCCTGGCTTAGCCCTTCCATATACATTTGGATTCTCTGTACTCACCTAGTTGTGCTTGTGGGGGTTGAGCTTTGGCTCTTTGGTCCTGCCTCTCAACAGTCATTCCCCTGACATCTACGTGGCCTTTGTGTTGTTGGTCATGTCCTTTTCATTTCTGTTTGCTGCTTGTCTTCCTCGTTCCTTATCTTCCTTCTGCGATCTCACTCCTAGTCGCTGGTGGTGGGGCTGTTTTTCTGTTTTTTTCTTGCGTTTTTCCAGTTTTTCTCATTCTCTCCTGCACATTGTTGTGTGTTTTGTATGTGCCTCTTGGCTCTCCTACTGCTCGGTTGGACTTTATCCATGTTCTATTCCTCGTTGGCCTCGGCCTGGTCCCTGGCTCTTTGTTTTTCATCGCGATTTTGTACTTGCTGTTTGCGGCATCTGTGTTTCAGGGTTTTTCTGCTGGTGGCTTTTCGTTGCCATCCGTTGTCGGATTTTTTGGTTCTTCAGGGGGTCCCGGGGGGTTCCTCCCGGACGGGGCATTTCTGCTCGCCCGAGCTGGTTCTTTCCAAGTTTGCCAGGTTAGAATTCCGGCGACGTGGTGACGTCATGCTCATTACCTCATTTTTATTTTGGGAGTTCTGTCCACTAGTTCGGCTCTCAGTAGCAATTTCTTAACCAGAATAGGGGTTTTGTTTTTTTATGCTTACCTTTCTGGGTGCCTGACCCAGTCGATGGCAGACATAGAATGCTTCCAACCACATGGGGGTGTCTATAGGCCATTGCTCCTCGTGCCTCTCTGAGGGGGCCAGGTTCTGGCTCGTGGTCCCCAGTAGGCCTAAGAGCTCAATACACATGACTGATGCCAAAGTCTGATATTAGCAATATCAGCCTGGATAGCTTTGGGGAGCCTCCGGGTCTCACCCTGAAAGTGGCATTTCATTACATACAACTCTGGTTTTTTTGCGTTTTTGATATTCAGCCTGTGAACTGAGGAGAGTAGCCCGCGGGGAGGTCTGGGACACCCCCATTCCCCTCCCAGGGAGGGGAGGGGAGGGGTGGTTGTGCAGACGGATGCACGGCGATTGTGGTGATGTCATGCTTGTTTGCTTTTTTTGATTGGGGACTTCTGCTTGCTAGTTCAGCTTTCGGTTTGCAATTTTTGACCAGCAGTAGTTTGTTTTGGAATTCCTACCTTTCTGGGTAGTTGGGAGACAACTGACCTGGCTACCTGACCTGGTAGTTGGCAGACAAAGACTACTTCCAATTACACAGGGGTGCTTCTAGGCCAATGCTCCTCGTGTCTCTTTTTGAGGAGGCAAGGTTCTGGCTCTGGTCTCCAGTAAGCCTAGAACTCCATCGATTATCTGTTACCACGGTCTAATATATGCACATCAGCCTGGTTTAACTCCAGAGAGCCTCCGGGTCTCACCCAGAAAATGGTGTTTCATTACATTCAACGCTGGTTTTTTTATTTATTATATATATATATATATATATATATATATATATATATATATATATATATATATATATATATATATATATATATATATATATATATATATATATATATATATATATATATATATATATATATATATATATATATATATATATATATATATATATATATATATATATATATATATATATATATATATATATATATATATATATATACTTTTTTTTTTTTTTTTTTTTGCTTACTGGTTGGGTATAATGTTATGTGAATAATCAATCGGTGATTGTTGTAGGGATAAAAATATTTTAATAACTTAGTTTAATGGTTTTTGCTTAGTTAAAATGTTTATAAAGTGCTCAAACTGAATGTCATTGCATTATGAGTTCCCCAAATACTTCAGCATTTGTGTAAAATTCTTCATTCACTTTTGATCGCTTACAGTTCATCTTGTCATTACTTATTACAGACCATTAATCCTTCAATACTGTTTTAATTGGAAAATGGTGAACTTTGATGAGCAAAATATGAGTAGCATGCTCAATGCAGCTTTGCAATGTATTGTATGGAGTTTTTTACGAATTCCTGTGATGGAATATGAACGGCGTGATGCAGTGCATGATATGCATATCATTTGGCTACTTTCTTAAACATCTTTGCATCTGGCCAGTAACTGGATGGATGGCCACATGGATTGTGTCTTTAGCTAGGGGGAACTTGAATGAACCTAACAGGTGTGATGTCCCAAAAATGGGACGTAAAAAAAAAATATTGTCCTATGCCTAATTAAGGCTGTTGACATGAAAGCTGACCTTGAAATTGGAATAGAAATGCATATTTCAAACTTTGTGATACACTAGTCACATGTTATGAGAATTGTTTTTATTTTGATCTGGGAGAATGTCATCACTCTTGTTCCTGAATGGTGTTGCTACTTTGGATGGAAAATAAACCCTTGCTTTACCATAACATAAGTAAATGTTGATTAGGTTTGTGTGCATATTTGGCAAAATGAAGGGCAGGTTATTGATAGGTCTATTTTTGTTGTTGATGTTTTGTAGGTTACTACTGCATATAATCTAGTTATCTTTTGTATATACAGGTCTATTGTGATGCTCAAGACTTTTCACAAGTCACCTTCACACCAAAGTCAATCTGGTTTTGAGTGTTTTCCTACATTGCTCAGTTCAAATGACTGAAATTGGTTTTACCAGTGAATTACAGTTTGAAATACTAGAAGAGTTCCGTCTATTACTTTTACACTGTAGCTGCTTCAAAGACCAATGTGGAGCATTACTTGTGCATTCTCAATCTTAATTTACAAAAGTTAAGAGAAGTCAAGTGTAATTTTGGAATTTTAATCACCACCACTGGTATCAGTACAGGTATACTGTATTAATAAATAAATCAAGAAATAGGAAGATGACACTTAAAATTCATCTATTTAATTTTTTATCAGGTATAATAGCCATGTAGTGCATAATGGTTTGAAGCTATCTGCACCTGGGTACTATTGCATATAAACCCATAAAATACAAGCACACATCCATGTACTATTTCAAACACTTTTTCATATAATGCTTTATCATTTGTAAGCACGTGCAATATATCAATTTATTAATTAATTGCTTTTTCTCATGTGTTTTATCTCAACACCACCACCATGCTGCAACTTATCAGTATCTTAATTACCTTAAATATAAATTTTAGCAGAAAAACTAAATCCTCACATTTTCCTCCCCATAAAGTTGATCTTACTGCGTGCTTTTTCAACAGGAATTCGCGTAGATGGAGGGAGTGACTGGCTGTGTCTCAATCGTGATTTTGTTGAATATGTAGTTAACAGTCAGGATCAACTTGTGAAAGGCCTCAAGAAAGTTTATTCATATACACTGTTACCTGCTGAGGTAAGCATTCCAAAATGCTGGTGCCCGTCTCAGATTTTATTTAATTTAAAGGATTCCTGTTTCTACAGTTTGTGTGTGTTTGTGCTGGTATGTTGCTTGTAGGTTGGGAGGATTGGCTCTTGGGCCTGCCTTTTCACTTTCAGGTATCTAGTTCAAAAATAATTTTAATTTCTTATTTCTCTGCGTTATCTACATTTAATGCTGTCGACTTAGTTGGCATGCATTACCAATTTTCTAGGGGAAGCCCCTTCGGCTTCCTGGAGCTATCCAGGCTGATATGTATATCATTAAACTTTGGCTTCAGTCAGTGTGAATGGAGTTCTAAGCCTACCGGGGGACCTCGGCCAGAACCTGGCCCCCCTCAGAGAGGTACGAGGAGCAGTGGCCTGTAGAAGTGCATATGGGATTTGGAGCATTCTATATCTGCCATCGACTGGGACAGGTACCCAGAAAGGTAAGCGTCTCAAAACAAACCGCCTATTCTGGTTAAAACAACTAAACTAAACTAGTGGACAGAACTCCCCAAATGAAAACGAGCATGACGTCATACGAGCCCGCGCCGCATGTCTGCGCAGCTCCCTCCCTCCCCGGGAAGGGGAAAGGGGAGCCCCAAACCCCAGATCCCCCCCACGGCGGCGATCCTCCCCACGGCGGCGATCCACCCACCAGTTCTTCGGCTGATGTAATTGTGGCATGGTTGTGTGGCTCCAGCTCCAGATTCTCTGTATTGTACTGTGCCTTGTGTCCACTACTGCTCTTATGGTGGCGTGTGAGCTGGGAGTAATATTCACAGGTACTCGGGCTGCATGTGCTTAGGTTCCCTTCCCTGAGTACCCTGTAAGTACTGCACTTGTATTGGGTTGGGTTTGGCTTCGTCGGCTGTTCTGGTTCCTTTGGGGACGTCCCTTCCACCTCGCGATCGCTGGGTTTGTCCCCCAGAGGCCTTGCGTCGGCTGCTGTGTCGCTGGCTTCCTCTTTGGTTTTTTCGGGGCTCTGTGCCTTGGTGCCTACCCGGGCCTTTGCTCAATGTGTTCACAGACGCGTCGTCTCTTGGCTGGGGATTTGTGACCAGTGCTCACCAGGCCGGCCAGGGGCGGTGGGGTCCGTCCTTCCGTCGGGCCCACAGCACGGTGCGGGAGTTCGTGGCGGTGTGGTTTTCATTTCGGAGGGTTCGGGTTGTCCACTGATCAACAATCCAGCTCCATTTGGACTGCTTCCCGGTGGTTCATTGCCTGAACCGAGGGGGTTTGGTGCAGTCCTTGGCTCTTTGTGGCTGGTAGCTTCCGGTGACTCGTCTGCTGAGTAACGGGGTTTAGCTCTTCTGGCAGTTCATGTCCGGGGGGGGGGGTGTCCACCGTAATGGCGGACGGCCTGTCCTGGTTCATTCCCCTGTCCACAGAATAGACGGTCGATGCAGACTCATTCAATTGACTCTGCCAGACGTTTGAGCGCCCAGAGGTGGACCTCTTCGCGTCGGCATGATCGAGGCGTCTTCTGGTACTGGGGTATATGTGGCGTTGTGGGGGTTCCTGTACCACTTTTCCCCGGTTCAGCTGTTGCTCCAAGTCGTAGCTCATTTGGAGACTTATCTAGGGAGAGTAGTCCTCTTGGTAATTTGGTGGCTGGCCTAGCCTTGGTTTCAGGTGCTGCTTGCTCGGTGTCTGAACCCGGAGATTTTTCACGGCTCCGCCTCTTTCAACAGATCGGTTCGGTCCATTACGAGACTGGTTCTCTCTTCTCCTCGAGTCTTCGCATTTGGTCTTTTTGACTCGAGTTTATCACCATCTGTATGGTGGTCAGGTGTCTTCTTTGATGGTGTCCCACCTGCGGGCTTCGTCTCTGCTGCAATATGAAATTGCCTGGTGGTCCTTCAGTTTTTTTCTGTCTCTTCGTCGCTGCACTGCACTTTTTGTTAGAGTTGTTTTGTCCTTTCTCTTGTGGCTGTTTCAGGACCGTCATCTTATGCCAAATACTGTCGCCTCGTATTGTGTGGCATTGGTGGAGCCGCTGCAGCTTGCTTTCAGTATTTGATGTTACTTCGGCACCATTTCACAAGCTGCCTCGAGCGTTGTTTCACCTCTGGCCTGCTCATGCACTGCCTGAGCCGTCCTGGTCATTGGACAGAGTGCTCTCTTATTTGTCTTTGCCTCGGTTTGTTGTGGCCTCTTCAAGTCAGGATTGTTTTTTTCATAGCTCTTTTTCTTGTTGGCACTGGCCTCTGGGAGGTCAGGTTGGGGAGTTTCATGCTCTCCTCCTGCGTAGGGGTTTCTGCTCTTTTGGTCGTGGTGATAGGTTTATTTGTTTGCAGTCGTCTCCTTCTTTTCTGGTGAAGAATGAGACTGCTGTTTTCTGAAGGGGTCCTTGGGTTGTTGATGCTTGGTTAGTCAGGCTATGGGTTCATCATGTGTTGTGTCCAGGTGCAGCTCTCCGCCGTTGTGGCCTCTGTGACGGGATGCGCTTTGGGTTTATCCAGTCTCTTAGGTCGTCCGCAGGGTTATTCGGTCTAGCCATCCTGCGGTCTATTCCCGTGCCCATTGCTCGTGACGTTCGTAAGTTTGCTGCCGTCTTCGGTAACATGTGCTGGGCTGACTTTCGGGCGCGGGGTTTTTGGCTGTTGAACAGGGTCCTGGTTGCACGCTACCTCGTTAATGTTCCTGGGCTTAGTCGGGCCTGTGTCGCTTTGGGTCGGCTGTTGCAGCCCGTTGTCTGGACTTTGAGTTGAGGTGTGAGCACTGACCATCTTCCGGGTAAGTCCCTCTAGTTTTCATCTTTGGTGAACTAGCTCCAGGGAGCTGAAGGGGCTCCCCCCCAGAAAACCAGCGTTGAATGTAATGAAACGCCATTTTCTGGGTGAGTCCCAGATGCTCCCCGGCAACCTGCCCTCCCTCCCTCCCTCCAGTCAGCTTTTTTCGCCCATTTTTGACATCCAGGCTCAGGACTGGTGGGTGGATCACTGGCGTGGGGGTCTGGGGCTCTCCCTTCCTCCTCCCGGGGAGGGGGAAGCTGGGCAGACAAGTGGCACGGCTCATGTGACATGCTCGTTTGCTCGTTATCATTTGGGGAGTTCTGTCCACCAATTTGTCTATTTAGTTGTTTTATCCAGATTAGGGGTTATGAGGCGCTTACCTTTCTGGGTGCCTGTCCCGGTCAATGGCAGATATAGAATGCTCCAAATCCCATGTGCATTTCTATAGGCATTACTCTTCGTGCCTCTCTGAGGGGGACCAGGTTCTGGCTTGTGGTCCCCGGTAAGCCTAGACTTCCATTCACACTGACTGAGGCCAAAGTCTAATGATATGCATATCAGCCTGGATAGTTCCGGGGAAGCCTCCGAGACCCGCCCAGAAAATGGGGTTTCATTACATTCAACGCTTGTTTTTTTAAGTTTTCCTTCTGTTCACTACTTATACACTGAAGGAGTAGTTCCTTTCCATATTCTTGTAATTACCTAGGTGTAGTTAAAAAATGAGAGCTATGCTCATGGTGTCCCATTTTCCCTGTGCTCTTTGTCATATAATGCTTTGAAGTTACTGTACTGATGGTTTTGGCTTCCACCACCTTCTCACTTAACTTGTTTCAACTGTTTACCACTGTTTGCAAAGGTAACTTTCTAATGTTTCTTCAGCAGCTTTGTTTCCTGAGTTTGAACCTGTGTCCTCATGTTCTTGAAGCTGCAGTTTTCAAAAATTCTTTGTCAATTTTGTCGATTCCTATTTCTATTTTGTACGTAGTGATCATATTGCATCTTTTTCTTCTATCTTCCAACTTCGGTATATTAAGAATATATGTATAAGAAAATGATACTTATCATTGATAATTATTATCAATGAAAAAATATTATATGTACTGTATATGTATATCATCTTCCTTCCCTGGAAACACAAACCGTAACTGTCACTATTTTCCGCTTGTTACAACTTGTAATAAAGTTGTTACAACTTGGCTTAACGTGTTAATGACGTATTAGAACGTTGTTACAACTTGCTATATTGGTTGTAATAACTGGTTAGGAGGTGTTAAAACTTGTTCGAACATTGTACCAACGTCGTAGTTTCGGTGTGTGTTTGGCGGGTTGTGCTCTGTCACCTACAGTTTTGTAGCTTTTGATGGTTTTGACTTACAGTATATACACTTCATAACCCTTTCATTCAATACTTTCCATCCATCTATTATAGCTTACAAATTAGAATTTACATGAATGTATTGTTACCCTTGTTTTCTTAGTTTGAATTTATGGCCTCTTGTTCTTGATGGAGACATGTTCAAATTTTGCTCCTTATTAATTTTTTTGATTCAAGTTGCAGTTTTGTATGCGGTGATTATATAATTTATTTTTATTATGTTTAAAAGTTTTGACATGCATGTGTGTGTTAATGTAAACATTTTATGCTGAAATGTATTCACATTTATTTGCCTCTTAATATGTGAAACAATACGTTAACTATTTCTTTAATTACAGTTGAATCTTGAGTGTATATGAATGACATAATTTCCAGCACAGAAGGTATGCATCAGGTGCAATATTAGAACTACGCTGATTACCCGAAAGACATTTGTGGCTTTTCAGAGATAGCCTAAACCCCTCGTTTTATTTTTCCAGTCATTCTTTCATACTGTGTTGCGTAACTCGCGATTCTGCCAGTCATTCACGGACAACAATCTCCATGTAACTAACTGGAAAAGAAAACTGGGTTGCAAGTGTCAGTACAAACACATTGTTGACTGGTGCGGATGCTCACCCAATGACTTCATTCCAGGAGACTGGCCCAAGCTTGAGGTTAGTTATAATAATATTATCAGGTGAATAATTATATTATCAATGGTTGGAAGCTATATTCCAATCATTGCTTTAACCTTAAATGAAAGCATTTACATTGCCTGTGTTAAGTAAATCTTTTGTTGCAATTCAGTTAAAGAAATCCATTACTGACTGATGTTATTGGCTAGAATGTGTTACTACAGTGCATAATTTTGGTCTGGCTTCTGGTAGCAAAATGCTACCAGGCCTCTGAACTTGTGTAGGCATGTCTAACACGAGCACCAGAATCTGGTATGCTCATAGAGGCAAAGGGTGCATGGGATCCAAGATCATCCCAAGACTGAGTAAAACTCACCCGGGATGTGCAGATGAAATAAACAAGCTACTTATCTTGATTCAAGATAGAAGAATGAAACCACGCTAGCTGGAACCTGGCCAACCCACACCTTTACTCACGTGCCTGGTCTTGCCTGCATTACACCATCATCTCAAAAAGGGACCACTCTCCTTGTCTAGAGAAATTACAACAGTCCTTCTAGCACAGTAGTACTGTGCTCGTCATTTGCTTTGCTAGCAATTTTGGTTAGATTCAAGCCCTTGGTTGGGAGGGTGGAGTGGAAGCCAAGCCTTAACTGTTCTAAAAAAAATAAAAAGCTCACCCAACTTTTGTTTATGGTCATCTTCTCTGGTATCATTTTGCATTCCTATTTCCTCTATAGAGAATTCTACTGTGAAGGGGTTCAGACATCCTCCTTTCTGAGGCTGCTTCTCTTCAGTTGTTTTGTTGTTCAGTGTAATGCTTTGGACTTGACCCTCTTCCCAGCCCTGTTGTGGAGAAGATAAATGACGCTAGGCTATGTCTGGTTTGTGGGCGATTCTTTGTGTCTTTCTGGGGTTCTTCTTGAGTGGTGAATAAGAATTTCAGTTTAGTTAGGTGGTTCCATATGCTTATTCTCATCTGGTTTATGCAGTTTGGTGTGTAGTAGTTGGCTTCACATCCCTTGTGTCTGGCACTATTGGATATTTTAATGGCTCTAATTGTTAGTTACATTTGGGCTTATTGGGATTGTTGATTGGTTCTTGATTATTTCCTTACCCAACTGTGCTTGGTCCTCTTTGGTCTTTTTTTATTGTTGGGGGCTAGGTTGCATCTAGAGTGACAGCACTTATGTGAGGGTGTGGAGTAGCTGAACTTGAAAGAAGCCCTAGTTACCATCTGGTAGCACAACTGGGAACTGTTGCATGAATTGTGTAAACCTTGGGCTAGCTACCTTGCCTTATTTCAATCTTTTCTATTTATAATCAAGATACTGAATGTAGTTTGTTTTGTTTTGCCTTTACTCTCTGGCTGGGTTTTACTTGGTTCCACCTCAGATCTCCATGTTTCCCTTACCTCTACAAGCACAACAGTTCCTGATCCTGTTGTTAGATAAGTTTTTGCAAGTCTAGAGGCCTGGTAGCTCTCTGGGTGTGTGTGTACTAGCACCAGGGAGCTGCTGCAGCCAGCCAGAAAAAGGTGCTTCATTACATTCAATTCATGCTTGAATTTTTCTGACTACTAAAAATTATTACAAAAGCATTTACTCATGATAAATATATTTTTTGAATATAGGCTTCTTGGTTGCTCTCGGGAGAAATATTCTGTATTCTGTTAAATAGTGAGTTGACCTTGACCTTTTCTTGGCAGCCAGGTGACATGACCATGTGAAAAGTTCCTCATAACCGTGGGGCAGAGGTCAATGAAGACATGGTGAGAGGAGTAGTAGTATCCAGGCCCTTGCTTGGAGTGACACTGAGGGGCCAATGAGGAAGAAGAGTTTCTTGTGCTCACAATCTTGTTTGTTTCAGGCTTCTACATCGCGTAACCTGTTTTTTGCTCGCAAGTTTGAGCCAGTGATCAGCCAAGCAATTATTAACCAGGTGGATGCATGGCTCTACACTCCCTACTACTCTTGTAAGCACGTTTCACCAATTTGTTAAAATTTAAGTTATATGGTTTTATGTCTGTTGATACCTTTTTCTCTCTAATTCTTCTGTTCTGTTTCATCTGGCAGTCCCCCTCCATATTATTTTTAAAGAAGTGGCCTTGTATAATATTGAGGACATTTCAGATAATTTTTTGAATACTTTAAATATTTGTCAAATAATTACCATGTACATGTTTGGCCATATTATAGGTAAAGTAGGGATCACATGCTGGCATTGAGATAATTTTGGTTGTAATAAATAGGACATAGTTAGTCAAAGTATGATTAAGCCATGTTCATTTGCAAGACTAATAAAGAGACCAAGTGGAGCTCTAGTAACCATTAAAGTGGACTGGTGAGCTCATTTTGCATCCCCCATAGTAGGATACCATTGCTTATTCTTGCCCGATCTCTATTACTTTGCGGTAATTTTTTTTTTATTATTATTATTATTTTCTACCACAGACGTGGCCACACATTTACAATGCTAACCAGCATATATACATTTTCTTCTATCTTCTATGGACAGGGTTAGAGATGTGTTAAACATATAGTTCAGGGGTTTATTGAACAATCGACCACAGAAGGTGAGTCGGTGCTTTTAAAATGCTAAGCTAACCTACATACGTAAATACATAGATACACAGATTTACGTATGCCCTACATAAAGTGTTCGATGTGTTTTTTATATAGTGTCATTAATGTGCATTTACAAAGGTGAAATGTAATTCTGATCAGCTTCCATATATACTTTATACACATACATATACATACACCCACACACATATACGTACATATACATATATACATACATATTTGCACACATACATGCATTCACATACATTTGTCTCTTTTACTCTGACAGGGTGAGATAGCTGATAGAGAAACTAGTGTAAAATTAAGCACTTGATCACTGAAGGTGATTAAGGTGCTTTTACAAGCTCAGGTTATATAGTTACATCACATACATACATTGTATAATTGATACATTACATGGTTAATCTTGGGTACAAGTCCAATATATCATCAAGTGTTCCAGTACTCATATAGTAATTACACAGTTCAGCATACCTTAGCCCAGGAGGGCGAAAGTCAGTCAATATGGGACATTCTACAATATAATGTTCAAGAGAGTGCATGTTTTCTCTTTCACAAAGTTGACACGTTGTGTACTCGGCATTTGGGTTTTGAGAAAGCAGAATGGTTTGTAGGTTTTGCTAATTTCTTTTTATTTGAATGTGGAAAGTTTCTTGTACCATGTAAGACAACAACATTATCTTAAATCATCATCTGATTTTTAAAAGTTTTTAGGAATGACATCTTTATTAATACTGTATGTGAATTGCATCAGGGCAATTAAACTAATAGCCCTGTATAAATAGTTAGTAAATGGAATGTAATAGTTAATAGTTAGTAAATGTTAATAGTTAACACTTTTGCACACTGGGCGCGTGAGCCCTGCACTACCCCAGAGGGTTTCAGTATTTCACGGGAGAGCGCGTAATTCTGAAAAGTGTATACTCTTTTCAACTTTTTAACCTCAATTCTTGTCCAAGTTTTTCAATTTGGTATCATTGTGTTCGCAATAGAATTCTCTACAGACTAAGGCATATAAAGTCCAAAGCCCGCGTACCATCCGCAACAAACAGAGAAAGTGAGAGCGTGTTACCCGGAGCGCGCAAAAGCGATAAAATGTGTACACTCTTTTCACTTTGGTCACCTCAATTCTCGTCCTAGGTCTTTCATTTTGGTATCATTGTGTTCGCAATAGAATTCCCAATAGGAATATATGCATATAATGTCAAGAACCACAGCGCGCTCCACCCGCCAACAAGATGAAAGTGGACCAGAAAGAGAGCACTGCGCCACCCCAAGACGCCTCTCATTACATTAGAGAGCATGGTAATACTGAAAAGTGTATACTCTTTTCCACTTTGTCATCTCAATTCTCGTCCTAGGTTTTTCAATTTGGTGTCAATGAGTTCGCAATAGAATTCTCTACAGGACTAAATGCATATAAAGCCCAAAAGCCCAGTGAGAAAGTGAGAAAGTAAGGCATATTACCTACCCGGGAGCACGCAAGAGCAATAAAATGTGTACACTCTTTTCACTTTGGACATCTCAATTCTCGCCCTAGGTCTTTCATTTTGGTATCAATGTATTCGAAAGAAATTCCCTACAGGAGTATATGCATTAATGTTCAAAACCGTGGCGCGCCCCTCCTGAAGCCCACCGACGCAATGCTACGTCGTTAGCGGAAGTCCTCTACTAAACGGATGACGCAATGCTGCGTCGTTACCCAGCAAAAATGTTAATAGTTAGTAATAGTTATAAATGTTATATTAATAGTAATGGAATGCACTATAAGTGACGTGGTGGAGGCTGACTCCATACACAGTTTCACAAAATCTGAGTTATCTTGAGATGATTTCGGGCTTTTGTGTCCCCGCGGCCCGGTCCTCGACCAGGCCTCCACCCCCAGAAGCAGCCCGTGACAGCTGACTAACACCCAGGTACCTATTACTGCTAGGTAACAGGGATAGGGTGAAAGAAACTCTGCCCATTGTTTCTCGCCGGCCCTGGGATCGAACCAGGACCACAGGATCACAAGTCCAGCGTGCTGTCCGCTCGTCCGACCGGCTCCCATATGTAGATATGTAGATATCTCCCAATGTAGATATGATAGAGCTCAGTAGGCTCGGGAATCTGTATACCAGTTGATTGACAGTTGAGAGGCGGGACCAAAGAGACAAAGCTCAACCCCTGCAAGCACAAATTGGTGAGTACAAATAGGTGAGTACTATTCTCAAATTAACCAGACAACATTAAAGATTGTTCAGATCAACAAATTTAAATATTGATTTGATTGCTGTGAATATCTGGCATGACACTGGGAGTAGTTGCTAACTACTGAATGATTCTTCCTTTTTTGAACTGGTCCTACATGAGCACTCTTGTATGGGGAGGGCCATATATCTTGTGCCTTGGTGGGGGGGGGGGGGCAGGGTATGGCATCACCTCAAGCACAAGGTGATGCCAGTTGGTCTGCACAACTCCTTAACTGTCTCAGGCTGAACTATTTACCCTAATTGCTCTTCCTATGGCTGTCATTACTATCATTATTATGGTATTTATTATTATTTATTATCATTATTTATTATTATTATTATTATTATTATTATTTTTATATTATGAACTAAGGCTTGGGTCCATTAGGATAGTATTAATACAATAAGCTAAGGCCTAGTAGATCTTGTCTTCTATCCTTTCTTACTGCTTACCTTATTACTCCTGGTTGTGCTTCTGCAGTATGCAGCTATCCTTTTTTTTTTTTTTTTTTTTTTTTTTTTGGCAAGATTTCCAGATATTGTGCAGCTATGTTTTTTGTAGTATAATTCAGTATAGTACTGTGTATGATTTTCTTACATATTTGTTGTAATTTTCAATGGTAGCCACTCCTGGGCTAGAGAGTTACTGGGAAAATCGTTACCATCACAAAGACAAGCTGGATGGTGGAAATGATGCAGCCTTGACGCTCTACCATGCAGGGGCTAGACTCGGTACCAGGGCATTGGCTCAGCTCGTCAATGCTGAGAAGAGCAAGTGTAATGTATATGCTACTTCGGTTCTTCAGGTTCATTCATATCATCTTGGCGATACATTCAAGGTAAGATATGGTGTTAATTGTACAAACAGTGGTTAAATGCTTTGACAGATATTATTAGTCTTAATGTGTGTTAATTGGTCATAAGATGTGAAAGAATAATTTATTTATGTAAACTACAGAGAGTTGAAGAGTACACGGAAACCTCAGTCTGTCAAACCTGGCTCCAGCGAACCTCCAATTGCAACGCATGTTTGCAAGTTGGATCTAATCACCAATTTGCCAAACACTTAACAAGTGTTCGTTGAAGCCAAAGAGAGAGCACTAAGCCTATTTGAATATGTAGCACTTGGAAGGGATGAAGATAAGGATTTGGGATAAAATGGAGGAAAGAAATGGTGCCCAACCACTTGAGCGGTTAGGGGATTGAACACTGACTTGCAAGAAGCAAGATTGCCACTCTAATGTCTAGTCACAGTGGTTGAGCTGAACTGGTCCTTATCCTATTAAGTTTGCTGAATAAACGTTGCACTGAACTCGGCTTATCCCTTTGATTTTTAAGTTTGTTAACTAAAACGAGTTTATCTAGCACCAGTTTATTTGTAATTTGTATTAATTTGATACTGGGTTTCATGTGTAGCTATATACTTCAGATTAAACTTCTTAGATTTGATCCTTGTCATTATAATTTTAAATTTGTTGTATTATAATCACATACTTTTCAAGAACTTTGTGCAGTATTGTCAAACCTGTTTATAAGGATCATCAGCTGATGGAATTAAAGGACACTTACTTGAAGCTCTCACTTTCATAGGACTCTAGAGTACTTGAATGCTTCATTATATGCCTCTGGTAATATCATTAAGCAGAAATGAGTGTTTCTGCGCGTTCAAGACGATTTGCAAACAAAATTTGTGTGACCTCTGATGGCTAGAGAGTTGCTCCATGTATAGCTGAAGTAATAAATTTATTCCCACATTTGTTTTTCATGATAAATGCAGAGGTCTATATTTGCATTAGATTTTCTCTATTTATTTTCATTTTTTGTACAGAAAGCGTGTTTATATCAAGAAAATATGTTTATTGTGATTACAGGTCAACTGTGTAATAGCAGTCATATTAAGATAGAAAAATATGACTTTTTGTTTCAGGGACTTTTGATTCAGTACATAGGCAATATTGACAGCCTGAGAGCCTTTCCCATCGAGACTTGGATTTTTCCACATATCAAATATAGCTGCCCTTTGAGAAACAAACCATA
>WNGS01167372.1:15335052-15363261 GCA_020271785.1 Procambarus virginalis | reverse complement strand
AACAAAAAAACAAGAATTGTTAAATATTAGGGCAACAGCCTACAGATGAAACATGATGACAAACCATGTTTCCCGGTCCAAGGTGATCTTCCCTTCAGCAGCAAGAGTTGAAGTTGGATCACTAAGTACAAGATAGTGGGTTGCTGTATGGTGTCCTCTCCAGCAACTCTGGCATCACCTGTTACTCCTCCAGACCATCTTGTGACCAGCCAGTTATATCACTGTTGGGGCCCAGAGCTCCACCCAAGTTGCGAAACTCTGCTCATTCACATCAATATCTGCCCTAACCTCCAAATCCTATACAAAGAGAAAGTGTTGATAAATAGTACTTTGTATTCTGATAAAGTTTCTCATGGCTCAAATGAGTACATTAATATTAACATTTCTATATTATTGAAATATTCTTAAATATAAAGACACGATAATCAAATGACACTATTCATACTTACACTAGTCATAAATGAACAGCGTGAAATGCCAAATGTTTGCGATTAATTTTCGCTACTGTGTTTATCATTACCATTCGCGACCATCTGAGTTGTTAGCAACGTGCTCTCGTTGCCAACACTAATGAATATATATCTGTGACATTCAGTTTGTCACTAGCAGTAGTAAGTAGCAATTAGTACAGATTTTCACTCTCTTAGTGACAATAAATACTGGTCAAGAGTGAAAATATTAAACATTCTACTGTACTAGCTTTTACTATCTGCTAACCCACGCTGAAATACCAACCTTTTCGTTGCCACCGTATATATTGCTGTAGTGAAACAATATATACACAGCTAAATTGTTAAGTAAAACTAGTTCGAGTGCATTCATCGAATGGTAGTCATATGTTGCGATTCATTTATTATATTATATATGATAACTATCTTCAAGACTGTCTCTTCTACACGGGTGTCTTGAGGCGGGAGGGTTGGCTTTCTTGCACAGTGGTTTGTTGACATATCAGCGGCAGGATGGCAATCGCCCCTGTTCGCGCTATTTTGATTGTAAGTTTTAATATATTCCGCGTACTATGCAGAAAGTACGGACTCTACCTCGTTATCGGAATGATGATTATCCTATTTCAAGGATTTTCGGGTTATTATGTGTTGCGCTTGGGGTCAGATGAAAGACTTGTGGAAGACTTCGGACGGTCCAATGTTCTGGAGGAGGCGAGCATGGTCGAGGTAAGGAATACAATTCACTTCGTACCCCAAGATTGTTTGCCAACTGATTTTTAAACCTAAATAACCCAACCTTATCGGAACTACGTTAACTGTACACCTGGCTCAGTGGTCAGTGCAGTATGATCACATCCTAACACAACTCGGGTATGATTAGATCATACCTCAAGGTAAGGGCCAAAGTGGCCACAGGCAGGGTTGTTTATGGACACAAACAGCATGTGCAGCTTGAGTAATAATGTATATAATAATCTTGTCACAAACCTTTGCACAATATTTTTTAGTATAGCTATGTTCCACAGCTATATGAATTTAACAAATTACACACTATTGTTATCAGAGTGCTGATATTAATAGCAACATTGTACCTAGAATTAGCAAATGTGCATAGTATATTGTTATGCATTTTGCATTGTCTTCTGACATAATGTGCTGGTACTTTGTGTGGCACTATGCTTACCTTGAGGTTACCTTGAGGTGCTTCCGGGGCTTAGCGTCCCTGCGGCCCGGTTGTCGACCAGGCCTCCTGGTTACTGGACTGATCAACCAGGCTGTTTGACGTGGCTGCTCGCAGCCTGATGTATGAGTCACAGCCATAGCGTATCGGGAGCCGGTGGCTGAGCGGACAGAATGCTGGACGAGTGATCCTGTGGTCCCGGGCTCGATCCCGGGCGCCGGCGAGAAACGATGGGCAGAGTTTCTTTCACCCTGATGCCCCTGTTACCTAGCAGTAAATAGGTACCTGGGAGTTAGTCAGCTGTCACGAGCGGCTTCCTGGGGGTGGAGGCCTGGTCAAGGACCGGGCCGCGGGACACTAAAAAGCCCCAAAATCATCTCAAGATAACCTCAAGATAACAGCCTGGTTGATCAGGTATCCTTTGGAGGTGTTTGTCAAGTTCTCTCTTGAACACTGAGGGGTCTGCCAGTTATACCCCTTATGTGTAGTGGAAGCGTGTTGAACAGTCTCGGGCCTCTGATGTTGATTGAGTTCTCTCTCAGAATACCTGTTGTACCTCAGTATGCTGTTCTTGAATTCATTACCACACCTACCATAACGGCTTTGTGGTTCATAATCATGCATGAAAATGTCTGTAGTTATATGTAAATTGTGTATACAGTATAAGAACTCCAAAAATAATAATGTATTGGTCTAAGCAAATAATATAGACATATCTAAATAGCATGAATATATTTGAGCTTTCTGATGTTCCACCACCCATTTTATTATAAAAATTTCTTAAAAACATACTATTTAATAGTATTACTGCAAATAACCAGAGAAAAAAATAATCAGACATTTAAATAAATATGTAAAAAATATATTCGTGGCAACTGTTGCTTGAAGGGTGGCTCGGGGCAGTCATCCCAAGGCGATTGCTTGATAAGCACATGAATCGTGATGTCATCACGAGACTTCCAGGCGTCACCATGGGCAAAGTAGGTCACATAACATATCTGTATTATTTTTCATGTGATCAGGGAATGCATTTTAACAATACTAGAAGGAAAAAAATTCTTAACTTTTCATTTTTTTATGTGCACCTGGGTGCGCATGGTATAAACAGTGGTGCAGCCCTAGGGATAACAGCACTTCTGAAGTTAGAAAGAATGGCATATGCTCCTTACACAATGTCCTTTATATGTGTGTTAATGATGTGGTTAGTACTAAAAGAAGTTATTAAGCCAATAGCAGACCAGTGATTATGGGAGGGGAGGGGGCGGGGGTTTAGAAGATGTGCTCCAGACATTTCCTGGGGGTTAACCTACAGTTACAGGTCAATCTTCCTTTAATGTGGAGTAGAATCTGATAATGGGTGTTCCACTGTTTATGCAGATGCTCTAGCAATTTATTGTGTGTGTTTACTGAATGATGCAAGAAATTAAGGTTATTTTAAACTACCAGGGCCCTGAGACTGGTGGACTTATCCTATTCAAAACAAAATTGTAAAATGATGTATTCATGAGAATAATATGATAAATTTGGAAAGACAGCATTGCCCAACTAATTGTTTTGTCTGTACTGTACTAGTATATTTATTTACCTTCATTTATTCTGATTAGGTTTGAAATGGCATAGGTTTGTAAGTCAATAATTACTGTATCATGTTTAAATGTTTTCAGAGAGCACAATCTGATGTTGAGAGTCGTATGTATCAAGCAAATGATCGCGGAGATGCTGATAGCCACAATAAAGGTGTGTATAATTCTCTTAACATTTTTTCTGGAGAGAGACCCCCCCTGGTGGTTCCCTGAAGCTATTTTTGTTCTGGTTGCTCATACTAAAAAGTCACAAGAGTTTGCAGGAGTTGTGTTTGGCCTAGTGGGTACCAGAGCCAGAACCTGACCTCTTCACAGAGGCACGGGGAGTGAGTGACAGTCTGCCACCCCACCACAAGAAGTGTCCAGGATGTCAGTAAAACTTTACAGACAACTGAAGGGTTTACAGGGGACTCCCTCCTGAAGGAATCTGTGCATTACATTCAATGTTAGGTTTTTATTTAAATACTGTATGTGTGTGTATCTGCAGTACCACTTTACATTTAACTGATTTGGTCATTCACTTGGCTTCTTATATATACTCTTTCTCAAGTAAAATAGTGACAAATTATTGATGTATGATTTCTTATGTGCAATTTTGTTAATATATGAGCCATGGCTGGACCTCTTTCAGTGTAGCATTGGCAAAATTATATGAGCATTAGAGTAAAATTTCTCAATGAAATACACATTGAAAAGGTTTTTAAAAATTATAACATATGATAATTTAGCATTTTTGAAACATTGTACAGTATACAAATTGATTTGTATATTTTGTATTATATTCTATATATCTATTTCTATACACCTTCTATATTTTGTATTATATTCAGCAATTCACTCTAAAACAAAGACAAGATTGTACAAGTGGAAGTCCTTAAGGTCCTGAATAGCTCTGTGGTAGAGTCAAATGATTTCCATATTTAATAATACAGTATCATGTTTAGTTTAATAATATCAGTCCGGTTTCAAGCCAGTACTGCTGCACTGCCAAGTATGTGTTTAAATTTTTTTTTAATGTGGATTAGCACATGATTAGTGCAGGATTTTAAAAATTTTATGGTCAAATATACAGTACCAATAGAAATACTGTACATTTACAGAAATGTAATACCTGCTTTTTATCACAAACCCTCAGGTCCTCCAGATGCAGTGGAAATAGATAGTAAGGAGCTAAGTAAAGACTGGCTGGGAATTGATACTCCATGCGGAATCAGAAGTAAGGAAAGTTTGTCTGCTATCAAGAGAGCTACCACTGTCTACTGCAAGAATCTTATTGCAAACATATCATGTCAGGTAAGATTTTTTTTGTTTTGCTTTTTCCAAGAACTTTGCAGTTGTCTGTAAAGCTTCACTGACTTTCTGGATGCTTTCTCATTAAAGGTAAAGATAATAGTCCCCATCTCTATGCACCTCTGAGAGAGGGACCAGGTTCTAGCTCTAGTCCCTGGTAGGCCTAACAAGACTCAGTAGTGGGGAGCCATCTTGTCAAGATAACTTCGGTGAACCACCAAGGGGTATCGTCCTAGAATGTTCAGAATACTTAGTGTGTGTATTGATGTAACAATACAATCCAAAATGTTTGTAAAACTCAAGGAATGTTCCATAAGTGGGAACCCAGAACACTTCCCAGAATGTGGTAGAGATGTATTATCTAATGATTTATACTGTACTAATCTTACCTAAATATACACACCTTTACAATTCACCTCATGCACTTTGAAACTTTATATACAAATTCTTAACCACATGCCACCTAATTAATATTTTTGTATTTTTGTGTACTGTATTATTATTTATACTATACATTATACACAAGATTATTATTTATACATTGTATATCTGAATATGCTGAAATGTGTATTATATCATTTGCTATAAGATAAATCCAGAAAATTTGGTGATAAATAGCCAAAAACTGCAATTTTATTAAAAATTCTTAAATATCTTGAATACTGCTTGGGCCCAGAATGATGTGATCCAGATTTTGAAAGTGTCACTGTTATAGGTAAAACAGCAGTTGGTTGGTCTTGTGCTGTATAATTAATCAACTGGGGGGATTGATCGTAATGCTATAGCAGGCCATTAAGAGATACTGTATTCTCTAATTTTATTTTTGGTTTTCAGATTCAGTCTGGCAGCTTTTACCCATCAAGACTTCAGAGCTACTGCCCTTCAAATGGTGAGAATTAAGTTAATTTCTCTTCTAATAACCTCATGTTTGCCCATGTGATTTGCATAGGCTATTGTACGTGAGATTGTGTAGATTCGGTCAACACGGTTTTGCTTTATTCAAAATCCTTATGTACATTCCCATATACTGGACTTATTTTAAATTTACATTCTTTTCCAATAATTAATTCTGGGCTTTACTACTCTGATGATTTTCCACTGAGAACAGATAGAACAGCTATAAATAATGCAAAGTAAATATTCTTTCCTGGGGTAACCCCTTGGTGACTCCCTGAAGTTGTCACTGATATAGCTTCTCAATACTTAGCCACATTGGTCAAAGGAATTGACCAAATTGTTCTACCAGAGATTAAAGCGATAACCTGGCTCCCCCTCCCCCGTGAAAAGGCACAGGGAGCAGGTGATTGTTATGATACCCTCACAAAGAAAATGGCCAGAAAGCAGACGAGACAAAACAGACAACTGCACGTTCATGAAAATGAAGTACTAAACTAGCCATCACACACTGCAAAAGAATCACTCGAAATGAATTGGATCATTCATAACTGGGTACAAAACATCCACCCCAGTGTGCATGTGTCAAGCCACCAGCTGGTGTCCCACATCTAGACTTGTTGCTGATGCGAGATGTTGGGGAGACTTTTTAGCTAGCTAGCTAGCATATCGTTCCTAGTTTTTGGTATTTTGCTTCACAAGCATTTTTTCAAGATATGCTTTTCAGTGAACTTTCCATTATTTGCACTTTGAGCAGGATGGGTCTAGGTTGCTCTTTCCTAGGTGCACCTTTAGCATTGCCCATGCACGGCCAGAGCACTTTCTCTGGTGTGTTTGGGAGTTTGCCCCTGAGAGCCTCTTAAGGGGGAGGGGGGAAGGTCCTGGTCTGGTCTTCTGTTAGGCCAGCATGTCAACTATTACTGATGTGGCTTGTATTGGGAAGCTATATATCAGCAACATAGTTTCATGAAGCCACTGGGGCTCACTCTACAAGGCACATTTCATTACATTCAATGCTGTTTTTTTTTTAGGTGTTATGCTGATTAGTTGAAGAAAATGTAATACAAAAGCACACAAAAAATCATATGCTACTTATAATTGTATTTACACACCAAATTTTTCTGGGGGGAGCCCCTTCGGTTCCCCGGAACTTACTAGGCTGTTATGCTAATGTCAGACTTTGGCATCAGTCATGTGTATGGAGTTCTATGGGCCTACCGGGGATCACGAGCCAGAACCTGGCCCCCTCAGAGAGGCATGGGGAGCAATGGCCTATTGAAACCCCCGTGTGGTTGAAAGCATTCTATGTCTGCCATCAAGCAGGTCAGGCACCCAAAAAGGTAAGCATTCCAAAACAATCCCCTATTCTGGTGAAAATATTGCTACCAAAAGCCGAACAAGTTGATAGAACTCCCCTAAAAGAAAGGAGCAAACAAGCATAATGTGACACATCGCCACGCCGCTGTCTGCGCAGCTCCCTCCGCCCCGGGAGGGGAAAGAGGGAGCCCCAGACCTTCCACGCTGGCTATCCACCTGGCAGTTCTTTGGCTGATGCTAGAAGGTCGTGTGCTCTGGCTCCAGTGATAGTTTCAGCACTGTGCTTTGAGAATGGTGGCTGTCTTCCAGGGGTGCGAGAGCCATGAGTTATTCTCCAGTACTCGGGCTGCATGCGCCTAGGGTTTCCTTCCCTAGGTGCCCTGTAAGTACAGTACTGCCCTTGAAGCTTGGGGTTACATTCCACAAGTTTCTTGGGTCCTGCCTCTGCTGGGCTGTTTTACTGCTCGTTTTTTTGGCTGCCCTTTGGGTACGTGGGTGTTTTGTCTTCCTTGCTTACTTTAGGGCAAGAGGCAGTTTGCACTGGTACGGGGCGCAGGATGCTGCGCAGCTTGTTTTCACCGAATATAACGGCCGGCTCTGTTCCTCTAGGGTACGCTGTCCTCTTGCAGGGGTTTCTTTTTTTTTTTTTTTTTTTGCCTTGTGGGGGATCTGCCGTGTTTATTGCCAACTTGTCCTTGACCTATTATGGTTCTTCTCTGGTGGTGCCCCTGCTAGGTCCCCATGGAGTGTACACATCTCTGGGTTTCAGCTTTAGTGTGTTTGATTGGTAGTTTTGGGCGCCGGTTAGCACTACCCTGCCTGGGGTTACCTAGGTGTGAGTCTCGTTAAGCGCTCAGGGCCCTGGGGAAACTCCTAGGGGGCATGTGGGTTCGATGGATGTGACCCCGGAGTCCCCCCCTCGCTTCGTGCGAGTTTGAGGGTTGTTCGGTCCCCTTGTCTCAGGATGACCCTCACTGTTTTTGCCTCTGTCACGCTGCCTGTTGGGTCGGTGACACTTTCGACCCCGAGTCCTGTGAGTTCTGCTGCTTGCTAGTGACTCAATTTACCCGGTCTAGTGATGATCTTATGAGAGGTACAGGCGGCGCAGGCGTTGCATGCACGTTTTAGGTTGTTGCAACGTGCTCGGTTGGTTGCTCACCCAGATGCCCTGAGGCTGCCCCATTTTGCTTATAGGGACCTGGACTTGGGGTGGGGGTCGCTTCGACCTTGGTTCAGTCCGCCCCCCCCCCCCCATGCGTCCTTCCCCTCCTGTGGTTTGTTCTGGTCCCCCCTTCCCCTTTCCCCCGCTTCCGACCCTGAAGCATCTGAGGGTTTCGGAGCTGGAGCAGGGTTTAGGTGGTCTTGAGGCTCGGGTAGTCTCTGGGGATTCCCCTTCCGGTGTGGTGACTGAGGCATTCGAGTCTTGTCTCCCTGCTGAAGCCACCGGGTCTGACCAGTGGGCCCCCTTCCGTTCGGCTTACGCGGCCGCCCCGGCCTTGTCTTTTGAGGCCGGTGCTTTGGGAGATGACTCGGCTCCATGTCCTGCTGAGGAGGATCCCGGGGCGGGGGTGGGACTGATTTGGGGACCTTGGGCCCCGCTGGACCCTGCCTGGGTTTTTCTACTCTCTGAGCGGAGCTTGTTGTTAGAAGGAGTGGGGTTCTCTTTTCCCCCCCTCTGCGTACGAATTGGATTTGGTATCTGCCCCTCCCCGGGGTTCGGTTCTGTTACCCCCCGGGTGCATCAGTTCCGTCCTTCCGGAGGTTTTCAGCTTCTCGCATCCAACCTTCTGCGGTGCAGGCAGCCCTTGCGGCTTACCTCCTGCGTGACCCCGGATTATGCCTCGCCACAGGTGTTGGGTTCGGGTTTGGCCACCCTTTGGTCCCGCCTTCGTCTGGTCGGCGCAGTGGTCGCTCTGTGTGAGGTTCTGGGTCTCGTAAGAGCCGCGGCCCTTTTGAGGTTTGCCCCATTGACGGGGTTATGGTGGGGGAGGGGGGGAGGTTTGTGCTGTTCGCTCACGCTTGGTCCCACAATTTGTGGGCATTTTGGGTTGTTTCTCTCGGATTCAGTGGCGTTGGGTGGCCCCTCCTCCTTCAAGAGGTTCGAGGCTGGCGAGGCAGGCCTCTTTCCCTGCACTCTGTCGAATCATCTTGGAGTGGGTTTGCTCGAGCGTGGTCGAAACAACGACGTCCCTCAGATGGGTTTCCCGTCTGTTCCCAGTACCAAAATGGGACGGTGCGGATCTACAGTTCATTCTGGACTTGTCCCATCTGAACCCCTGGGTTCATTGCCCCTCCTTTCAGATGACTACGCTATCCCAGGTTCGACTCCTGTTGGAGCCGAGCGTTTGGATGGTGTCCCTGGACCTCCTGGATGCTTATTGGCACATCCCAATTCATCTGGGGTTCAGGGACTGGCTTGGGCATCAGGGTTACTGCTTTTGTTGTCTCCCATTCGGGTTGAACCTGGCATCTTGCGTGTTCACACGCCTTACACGGGTTGTAGTGGCCCGTCTACATCTCTTAGGTGTTCGGGTGTTGCCTACATCGACGATTGGCTGGTTTGGACTCCAGCTGGTCCAGTTGTCTGCTAGCCAGGGATTTGGTTCTTTCTCAGCTCGCCGGGTTCGGGTTCTTGGTGAGCTGGAGAAAGTCCCATCTGGTTCTCTTCCAGGTTTGGACATGGCTGGGTCTTGTGTGGGACTCTCGGACCGCTTCCTTGTCTCTCCCTCCGGAGTCTAATGCGGCTGCGGTCCTGCTTGCGCCTGTTTCTAGGGGGGGCTCCCGGGTCACTCGGCAGTTGCTCGAGGGTCTGTGTGGGAGCCTGAACTTCGCGATGATGGTTTACCCGCCAGGTCGGGTTTGGCTTTGTTGGCTGTTCTGGTTCCTTCGGGGACGTCCCTTCCACCTCTCTCGCGATTGCTGGGTTTAGACCAAGGGGACCTTGTGCCGGCTGCTGCGTCGCCGGCTTCCTCTTCGGTTTTTTCGGGGTTCAGTGCCTTGGCGCCTACCCGAGCCCTCGCTCGATGTGTTCACGGACGCTTCGTCTCTCGGCTGGGGTTTTGTGACCAGTGCTCACCAGCCTGGCCAGGGCGCTCACCAGGGTGTCTGACAGCTGGGTGGACAGCGCTTTGGATTTGTAGTCCTGAGATTCCGTGTTTGATCCCCTGTGGAGGCAGAAACAAATGGGCAAAATGTTTCTTTCACCCTGATGCCCCTGTTACCTAGCAGTAAATAGGTACCTGGGAGTTAGACAGCTGCTACGGGCTGCTTCCTTAGGGTGGAGGCCTGGTCGAAGACGGCCGCTGACACTAAGCCCCGAAATCATCTTAAGATAACCTCAAGATCAAGATAATCTGGCCAGGGACGGTGGGGTCCGTCCTTTCGTCGAGCCCACAGCGGGAGTTCGCGGGGGGTCGCCTGCGGATTGACGATCCGGCTCTATTCGGACTGCTCCCCGGAGGTTCATTGTCTGAACCAGGGGGTTCGATGCAGTCCTTGGCTCTTTGGCGCTAGTCGCTTCGTGTGATTCATCTGCTGAGTTCTCAGGGTTTGGCTCTCCTGGTGGTTCACGTGCAGGGAGTGTCCAACGTCTTGGCTGACGGCCTGTCTCGTTTCATTCCCCTCTCCACAGAATGTACGGTCAACGCCGACTCCTTCAGTTGGCTTTGCCAGACTTTCGGTCACCCCGAGGTAGACCTCTTCGTGTCGCGTGGTCGTGGCACTCTGCCTCTTCCAGCATATCGGACCAGAACGTCATGTGGCTGGTTCGATCTTCTCCTCGAGTCTTTGCATATGGTATTTTTGACGCGAGTTTATCATCTCTATGGTGATCAGGTGGCTTCCTTGTTAGTGTTCCACCTGCAGGCTTCGTCTCGGCGGCAGTATGAAGTTTCCTGGCGGTCCTTCCATTTCTTCTTGCGTCTTTGTCATTGTACTTCGCTTTCTGTTCGGGTGGTGTTGTCCTTTCTCTCTTGGTTGTTCCAGGACCGTCACCTTATGCCTAACACTGTCGCCTCATATCGTGCAGCGCTGGTGGAGCCGCTTCAGCTTGCTTCGGTCTTGATGTTACTTCAGCGCTGTTTCACAAGCTGTCTCGTGCATTGTTTCACCTATCGTCTGCTCATGCGCCATCTGAATCGTCCTGGTCTTTGAACAGAGTGCTCTCTTTTCTTTCTTCTCCTCGGTTTGTTGTGGCCCCTTCGGTTCAGGATTGTTTCTCCTAGGCTCTTTTTCTGTTGGCATTGGCCTCTGGGAGTCGGATTGGGAAGCTTCATGCTCTCCTCCGGCGCAGGGGTTTCTGCTTCTTCGGTCATCGTGATGGTTTTATTCACTTGCAGCCATCTCCTTCTTTTCTGGCGAAGAATGAGACTGCTGCTTTCCGGAGGGGTCCCTGGGTTGTTGATGCTTGGTTGGTCAGGCCGGGGGGTTCATCATGTTTTGTGTCCGGTTGCGGCTCTTCGCTGTTATTTGCACGCCACGGCTTCTGTGTCTGGGGACGCGCTTTGGGTTGATCCGGTATCCCTTATTCGTAGATGCGGGTCTCCCACATCGTCCACAGAGTTATTAAGGCTAGCTAGTCTGCAGTCTATCCCCGTGCCCATGACGTTCGTAAGTTTGCTGCTGTTGCTACTGTCTTTGGCAACATGTCCTGGGCTGATGTTGGGCACGGGGCTTTTGGCAGTCGAATAGGGTCCGGCTGCTCATTACCTAGTGAACGTTTCTGGGCCTAGTCGGGCCTGTGTCGCTTTGGGTCGGCGGCTGCAGCCAATTGTCTTGACTTTGAGTTGAGTGAGCAGCGACCGCCTCCCGGGTAAGTCCCTATGTTTTTCCTCTGTGGGTAGTTTTTCCTCTGAGAACCGGAGGCTCCCCAGCATCCCTCCCTCCCTCCCTCCAGTCGGCGGTTTTTCGTGTTTTTGACATCCAGCCTCAGAACTGACGGGTGGATGGCCGGCGTGGGAGGTCTGGGGTTCTCCTTCAGGGGAGGGGGGAGCTGCGCAGACAGCGGCTCGGCGACGTGTGACGTCATGCTCATTTGCTCATTTCTTTTAGGGGAGTTCTATCCACTTGTTCGGCTTTTGGTAGCAATATTTTTACCAGAATAAGGGTTTGTTTTGGGATGCTCACCTTTCTGGGTGCCTGACCCGGTCGATGGCAGACATAGAATGCTTCCAACCACACGGGGGGTTTCTATAAGCCATTGCTCCCCCATGCCTCTCTAAGGGGGCCAGGTTCTGGCTTGTGGTCCATGGTAGGCCCATAGAACTCCATACACATGACTGATGCCAAAGTCTGACATTAGCATATAAGCCAAGTAAGCTCCGGGGAGCCTCCGGGTGTCATCCAGAAAATGGCGTTTCATTACATTCAACGCTGTTTTTTTTTAGTATGAGTACATTGTATTGTATAAACATAAACCATTATGTAATTCTGCATGAAAAATTTTGGTTTAACAAGTCATTCAAGGTCATTTTAATTTACAACATTCGTTATGTGCCATGTTTTAGTACTGTACTCTGTACTGTAGAAAATGGCTGTAAACCTGCCGTCTTCATTTGCCTAAATCAAAAGAGCGCTTACCAAAATGTTGTAGTCCTTGCTCAAAATTGTGTTTTTTTACAACATTTTGATAAGTAAAAGTCTTTATAGCTGATCATACAAATCATATTGTAGATTATGTTCTAGCTTGTCATTAGAAGTACATTGTCGATTGAAATGAACTATTTAGGCTTCAAACTTAAGATAATCTTTATTTTCTTGATGCGGTCCCAGGACGTAAGAGTAAGTTTAAGTACCATTGCACATGCTATATCTTATATTTCTATATTATGTAGTTAGAATATGATGCACCACAGATTGCAAATGAAGTATGCACACTAGTTCAGACGAAGAGCTCCAAAAATTTATAATCTGTATACAATATTTCCTCGCTTTACACTGAGAATGCATTCTGAGAAGTGGTAGTCCAAAGCTAATCTTTGTAAATTATACATATCTAGTTTTACATTCTTAAAGATTAGGTTCCTGTTACTTTGGGGCCCCCATATTCAAATATTGTATGTAACTACCATAAAGTGTATGTTTACAATAGGAATTTTCATCAGCGCTGTCTGATAATTAAGCAAGTGTACGATGTGAGGGTTTAGGGTGAGGGTACTGTCAGGAGAGGTTGGTGGAGGGTAATTTTTCACCTCATTGTTAGCAGGTAGTGGCAGCATCACATTGAGAGAATGCCTTACTGCTGGTTTAGCAGGGATGATGGGGAGGTTAACGGGAGTCATGGAGCAGGTTATTGTGGTAGTAGGGGGTGGTATGTTTGCTTGATTTGTCTGTATTATATTCAGAATTGGGTGATGCATCAATTTCTCAGTTTATTTGGTCATGTTCGGTACAGTAGTATAAATATAATCTTGAATTTATTCATGGGTTCATCATTGAATAGAGGAGCACTTGTAGGACTTTCTTTAGATGTTTCCATGTTACTCTAATATATCTAGAATTAGTTAGACTAAGATAAACAAGACAGCAAGTTAAAATGCACTTTTCACTAATGATGTCATATGCTGTATGGGACAACTTGGTGCCTGCTTTAACTATTCAACTTTCAATCAAACCATGTAAAAAAGAAAGCCGGTGTAAAGCAAGGGAATAATGTATGTAATTTTTATTTATATATATATTATTGCCTGATCAAGAACTTTTGAGCTCTTGAATACCAGGACATAATGCTGAGTTTGTTAAATCACCATTATTAAAAATGTGGATCAACGATATATAGTATAAGCAATATAAATGACTATATTATAACTGGTGTTAATGATGTGAAGAGCTTATGTACTGGTGCTTCTCATGCACACAATCACAATTGCCACATATCTTGATCAGGTCAAGAAATATAATATTGATAAAAACATCTTTCCTCTTAAACATTATTTTATTTTGACTGATCCAGCCCCCCCTCCCTTTTTTTTGTTTATTATCAGAGCACCAATGGCCATGCTGTGATTGTAATAACCATATGAATAATGGTATACCTAAAAGAATATTATTTTGCTACTTTGACATCATATTTCTCTTTGCTTTATGTATTAAAGTTGTTTCAGCCTGTTTTAAAATACTATTACAGAATATTTGTAGACAATATGCAGGGACCTGAGACCTAATCCTGTTTAGTTGGACAGTTGTTTGTTATCCATGAATTTTAGCAATGATGTTTATGATCAGTACTTGGATGGGTGATCAACTGGAATCCGCTAATCTTACCACCTTGTTACTTTGGTTGTGTCTTTTCCGAAACTGTAACTAGTCTCTAAATATGACTCTGTTGTTTGCAGTAATGGGTCGTGATGAACACAGTTAAGAAACTGGTTAAGCTAGTTATGAGCTGGACATAAATTTTCTTATGTGTAAAATCAGTGAAATATTAATATTAAATTCATTCATTAACTTCATACAAAATTTGCAAGACTATTTTTATTACAGGATAATTAAACATTCTTTTGTAGTGATATGTTACGCTTGGCATGAATTTATTTAAAACATACATGCGTGGCTTATTATTAACTTTTATGCTTGCTTAGTGTTATTATCTTCAATTATTAAGAGTATGGTATTCACAAATTCTTTTACGTATAACTTATTGTTTGAATACCTGCCAGTCTAATGGTATGTTACATCTTGCTCGTGCAGAAGTCTCGACAAAATGCGTGATCACTCTCACATCTGCACACTTTTAGTTACTTTAGCACTTGTGCAGTCCTGCACTCTGTGTTCTTGCACCTTACCTTTAATGTAAACATTAACTACTGAAGTAATGTAACATTTATATTACTTTGTAATGTCTCATTAACCATATGTCATTGCAGTATGCAGGTTTTGCAGTATACAGATCCACACACTGAATGACAGTGGTTGTCATTCATTTACTGACCTTGTTAATTTGTTGTCATAGTCTCAAACTTTATATTGGCTAATCATGCTTTGGGTGCATGGGTGGGTTTGTAGGTGGGTGGGGATGGGGGTTGTGGGGGAAATGGCACTTTTCTGGGGGAAAGCCCGGTCGGTTTCCCGGAGCAATCCAGGCTGATACGGATATATAGTAGCTTTCTGGCATCAGTCAGTGTGCATGGAATTCTTGCCTACCGGGGACCACGAGCCAGAACCTGGTCCCCTCAGAGAAGCCCGAGGAGCAATGGCCTATAGAAACCACTGTGTGGTTGGAGGCATTCTATGTCTGCCATCGACCGGGTCTGGCACCCCAAAACAAAGCCCCCTATTCTGGTGAAAATGTTGCTACTGAAAGCCGAACGAGTGGACAGAACTTCCTATGGGTATGTGGGCCTGCGGGCCGCTCCAAGCAACAGCCTAGTGGACCAAACTCTCACAAGTCAAGCCTGGCCTCGGGCCGGGCTTGGGGAGTAGAAGAACTCCCAGAACCCCATCAACCAGGTATCAACCAGGTAAACGAAAATTAGCAAATGAGCATGACGTCATCACGTTGGCATGTTGCTGCGCAACGCCTCGCCTTCCTGGGAGTGGGAAGAGGGAGTCCCAGACCCTTGCACTGGTGATCTACCCTTTAGTTCTTGGCTGATGTGATACTGGTGAGGTCATGTGCTTCTGGCTCTAGATTTTGTCTCAGTTCTGTGCCTTGTAACATGGTCCTGTCTCTACGGTGGGTGAGCGAGCCATGTGTAATACTCTTCAGTACTCAGGCTGCAAGCACCTAGGGTTTCCTTCCCTAGGTGCCTTGTGAGTACTGCTCTTGGGGCTTGGGGCCACCTTCCACAAGTCATCTTAGGGTCTATCTCCGTGTCTTTTACTGCTCGATGATTGACCACCCTTGGAGTCAGGTGGGGTTTTTGTTTACCTCTGTTTGTCTGTGGGTAGGTGGTTGTTTTCATCACTGGTTGGGGTGCAGGGAACAGCGCAGCTAGTTGTCACCTCTCATAGCTGCCGGCTCTGTACCGTCTGGGCATACTGTTCTCTTGCGGGGTTTTACTTCGGTCTCTGATAGGGTTGTCTTGTCCTTCCTTTCGTGGTTGTTCCAGGACCGTTATTTTATGGTGAATACTGTCGTCTCGTATTGTACAGCGCTGGTGGAGCCAATGAAGTTTGCATTCGGTATTGATGTTATTTCTAATCCGTTCTGCAAGCTGTCTTGTGCGTTGTTTCCCCTCCGGCCTGCTCATGTGCCTCCTGAGCCATCCTGGTCATCGGGCCAGGTGTTCTCTCTTTTCTTTCTTCTAATCGGTTTGTTGTGGCCCCTTCATTCAGGATTGTTTTCTATGGTTCTTTTTTCCTGTTGGCATTGGCCTCTGAGAGTCGGGTCGGGGAGCTTCATGCTCTCCTCCGACACAGAGGTTTTTCTGCTCGTTTGGTCCTGGTGGTAGGTTTGTTCGTTTGCAGCCGTCTCCTTCTTTCCTGGTGATGAATGGGTCATCAACAACCCAAGGACCCCTCTTTCAGAGGGGTCCTTGGGTTGTTGATGCTTGGTTGGTCAGCATCAACCAATATTCACATGGGAGTGGGCGTAGAGTGGGTGGGGGGAGGGGAGTTAAGGTGGTGATAGGTGTGGGGGTGGTGGGGGTAGGGGGTGGTGGGGGTGGTGGTGTTCAAGTGTTGTGTTCGGTTGCGGCTCTTCGCTGTTATCGGCGCGTCATGGCCTCTGTGGTTGTGGACATTCTTTGGGTTGCCAGGTTTCCCTTCCTTCCTTCATGTTCCAGGGTTCGGGTTGCCCGGATTCCCATCCTTCCTTCCTGTTCCAGGATTTGGGTTGCCCGGGTTCCCTTCCTTCCTTCCTGTTCCAGGGTTCGGGTCTCTCCGGTCGTCCGCAGGGTCCTTTGGTTTTGCCAGTTATCATGCTGTTGAGTTTAGGGTGCATGACATGTGTCTCCTGGGTCCTTCCCTCTTTTCCCTTATCTTTGGTGAGGTAGCTCTGGGGAGCCGACATGGCTCCCCCCAGAAAACCAGCATTGAGTGTAATAAAACGTCATTTTCTGGGTGAGACCCGGAGGCTCTCTGGCATCCTCCCTCTCTCTGGTCAGCAGTGTTTTTTGCGTATTTTGACATCCAGCCTAAGAACTGAAGGGTGGATCGCTGGCACAAGGGTCTGGAGCTCTCCTTTTCTCCTCCCAGGATGGGGTGGGGGGTTGCGCAGACAGCGGTGCAGCACCGTGATGACATCATGCTCATTTGTTAATTTTTATTTGGGGAGTTCTGTCCACTTGTTCGGCTTTCGGAAGCAATATTTTCACCAGAATAGGGGTTTGTTTTGGGGCGCCTACCTTTCTGGGAGCTAGACCCAGTCGATGACAGACATAGAATGTTCCCAACCACACGGGGGTTTCTACAGGCCATTGCTCCTCGTGCCTCTCTGAGGGGGCTAGGTTCTGGCTCATGGTCCCCGGTAGGCAAGAACTCCATGCACATTGACTGATGCCAGAAAGCTAATATATATCCATATCGGCCTGGATTGCTCCGGGGAGCCTCTGGGTCTCACCCAGAAAATGGTGTTTCATTACATTCAACGCTGGTTTTTTCCTTATTAGGAATATATTAAAAATTAAAATAAAAAAATGATCAGCCTCAAGTTTTTTATTATTATTAGGGTTATTGATTGTATTTATATTGTCTTGAGACCACATGTTTTCTAATTGAAAATTGAGACTAAATTATTTTTATATTTTGTTATTGCTCGGTTGAAAAGAGAAGATGTCTCTTTCTTGTAATGTAAAAAAAATGTTGAATTAAAAATTTAAATTCGTATAGTGAATTTTGATCTCCAGTAAGGATAAAGCTGAAAAAATGGTGCTGCAACCAAAGGGTTAAAATGATGCATAACATGATGATTTGTCTTAGTTCTTCATGAAAATATAGTAATGGTAAGTTTATTTGCAAAAATATGAAACCATTTGTATATATTTTTTTTAACATGCAGGAAAGATACGAGGCAAACACTTGGGCTGCTTTGTTGACAGCCGTGAAAGTCGATTATTAAGAGGCCATGCAGGACAGCTGAAGCGAAATACTCCAAGCTTGTGTAGTGATATATGTTACCAAAGAGGATATATTTATGCTGGGGTCCAGTATGGGTAAGAACTTCATAGCAATTGGAGAGCAGATAAATTTTTCATGTATTTTAATCTGAATATATGCACGTTTTATATTATGGACCCCCTCTTTCTGAGCTATCCCCACCTGAATGTTTATAGGGGCACAGCAAAGATGTTTTCACATGTTCCTGCTAGATCATATTAGTGCTCATGAAGCAAATGAAGGATTGCTTTGTCCAGCCTGTAGTGACTAGAGGAAGTTTACTTTTAAACATCCAAAGTCTTTTTCCATTCCTACCTTGCATCACAGTTCTTACCAAACCACTAGTTCCTAAAATTCTTCCCTGACCACTACATGATGGCAGTGCCCTTATCAAAACCACCAGGGATCTGGAGCTGGTACATAAAACCTTTGACTCTGTGGTCCCCTGCGTTAAGCTCTCTGGCATTCCTCCCGACTCTTCCCCATGATGATTGACTAGGTTCCAAATTGGATTTAGTAAAGTTCTCTGTTGAGCTTGTATGTGACACTGATGTTCATTCTCATTCGAGAAGCTGCTTAAACAGGATTTAATAGATCCACTGGGCTACATCTAGTTGGAGGTATTATTATAACCTCGGGTTGTATTATTATTAGTATTATATGGGTTATATTAATGCAACCCATTCTCATGATTTGACAAGCATTCAATTAAAGATGGATTTACCTAACCAGAAGCATACAAACCTAGGTAGGGATGTGCCAATAATATGGTGCTTTTTAATTTGACTAAAGAATCAGAATTTTTATACTGTGATTGTGTCAAAATTGATGTGCATTATAATTACTGTATATGTTAGGACAGAATGATTGAAGAGGTTTCTCGGGTCATGCCCATTTGACGATTAAGTGTTTGTAAGATAACTTCCCATTGGCACTGTGGGCTGTATTGAGCATTTGTTTGCCTCTTTAGCACCCATATGACCTAGCAGGGACTTGTGAAAAGATCCCTGATGCATCTGACCCTGCTGAATGTGGCTCTGTCCTAACTTATCATGTTCCTGCCTTAGTAGTCTTGCTGTAGAGAACATGCAAGTTTGTTTCTTGCTCAGAAATTAACTTTTCATACTCACATTCTTATTTTTTCTGCCTGTATGTGAAATGTGCTTAGTACATTTTATTTACAGGGCCAATTAAAACTAGATTTTTGAGAATTCTTGTTATATGCTTAACTGGCATGACTAGCCTATAGTTTTTCAAGTTCACTATTAACTTTGTATTAATTGCCTTTGCTGGTTGAAGTATTTACTATAATTTATATTGAATCGATACTTATCAAGCTCCCTGAGTGAAGAATGATACAATGAGGTAATTAGCAGTACAGTTAGTACTTACTGGTAGCAGTTCTTGGAGATTACCAGTTATTACCTGCTGGTTGCTTCCCAAGCCAGTCTTATGGGCCATCCCAGGACATAATAGGAAGATAGGCTCCAGTTAACCTAATTAACCCACAGTGGCAAGGGACTTTGCAAATGGTCTTCTCACATAATTGGGGTGGAGAGTATATCTCATTCTATCACCAAGCAACTGCTCTCTTATACAAAAGAATACTCTCTACAAATGTTCATCAGAATTAAGAATCAAGGAAACTGCAGATGGCCTATTGGCCCATACAAGGCATCTGTTTATGTTGTTTGAAAGGTTTTCATATACAATGGGGCCTCGACTTACGATGCTAATCCGTTCCCAGAGAAGGATCGTAAGTCGAAATATCATAAGTCGAAGCGCATTTTTTCCCATAAGAAATAAAGGGATTTGAATTAATCCGTTCCCCACTCTTCAAAATATTAACATACAAATACATTTTATACTGATCACAATGTTTTTTTCTAACTACAATACAGTACCGAAGTTTATCTTACCTTTATGGAGGGCTCTTGATGGCATATGGAAGATGGTGATGAGGGGGGAGGAGGAGAGTTGTTACTGTTTGGAAGGGGAGTCCCCTTCCATTATCACATCAGGCAGTGATGTTTTCTCTGGGGTACTCTCCTACATTTTGCCTGAATACTACTAGGACCTGGTTGTGGTTCAGTGCTTGTTTGTCTCACTACAAATTTGCCAAGAGACATTTCTTTTTCCCTTCGTTTTAACATTTGTCTGTAATGATGCATTACTTTTGCACCCCATAATGTCCTTTTTCTTAGCCAGTATGGTGGATATTGTTGACTGAGATTTGTTGTACTGCCTAGGCAGTCCAACAACCCACACACCATCTTCATATTTACGAATGAGCTCTTGTTTCTGCTCTATGGTCATCCTTACATGGGATCTCATATGTTGAGCCTTACCACTGGCTTTCCTGGGACTCATGGTGTGATATATAATAATTACTTTAATGTTAAAAATGGAAGAAAATCACCACAAAAGCGAAATTTCTTATAGGCGCGATCGTCACTAAGCGGGCAGCTGTAGTAAACTGAGGCAAGTCGGCCGTGTGACCGGGAACCACGCGCTCGGTCGACCCGAACGTGTACCAACAAATATCATAAGTCGATGACACCATCGGATGTCGAGTTGCATTTTTCGATGAAATTTACATCGTAACTCGAAATTATCGTAAGTAGGGGCAATCGTAAGTCGAGGTGCCACTGTACAGTACTTTGTATATCTGACCTGTGCTTGAAACAATCCATCGATTTTAGATGATGATTTACATCGATCACATTTACAGAATGAGAGCTATGCTTGTGACGTCCAGCTACACTCATGGAAACGTATATTATGTTGCGCAGTAATTTATTCCATAAACCAACAACCCTGTTTCCAAATCGGTATTAACCCACATCTTTTCTAAATCTAAACTTATACACTCCTTTATTCATATTCATTGGGTAGGTAAATTATGAGAGAGAAGTTTATGCATAGAAAGTTAGATATATTGAAAATAAGAGTGTCAACAGAGAACCAGCATGAACATACTTTACCAGTCTTGAGGAGCCACTCTACCTTAACTCGCTTTCTCTCTTACACATTAAGCAGACATGCCTGACTGAAAAGTTAAAGAGCACATGTCATCTTCCTGTTTAATAATAGAGGGCATACAACAGTAAATATAATTATGCATAAGAGAAATGTGAAAATTAGTAAGTAAATACTGTATGGTCATGAGGAAAAGGACATTAAATAAAGCGAATATACAGTAATCATGAGTGAAAGACGGCAAGGGATTAAGTGGTTGGGGGTAAATTTAATCATGAGTGAAAGACTGCAAGGAAAGCTAATGTAATCATCAGTAAATTAAGATCAAAGTAGCCAATATCATGAGGAGCAAGAGATGTTGGGAGTTGAAGAATTCTCTGAACCAACTGCAGGTAAAATACATAAACAAGTGACTGGTTTGTCAGCACATGCTACACTGATTGCCACTAAATTACAGCGTGGAACGGACATGGTCGGGAGCACAGACAGGACTTCATTTATCATGCTGTGGTCTTCCCATATACACCTCAGTACTGCAGGGGAAAGATTCAGCTTAGTGTGATTGCTTGTTACTCGATATATATTTCTCTGTGATGGAGACTCCAGATCTTAGTGTTCTGGGCCTGTGGATTCAACCATTTGTTTCTCTAATGATTATCTGCTTCAACTTGGTTTCAGGGGTAATTTTCCTGACATTAATTACTGAAAGCCATTGGCTTCCATGGTTATTTTTTTGCAATGCACATTGGTGTATGTCTTAACAGTATTTAGTGGCAGTTAGTGTGGCAGGTACAGTAGTTACTAATCAGCAGTTAGCAGAGTAGTAATAGGTTCGTCTTGCAATTCCAATGATCACTTGTATAGGTTATAGTGTATTTATATGTTCCTTTTGAACGATTACAAATGGTTGCTTGGTGGTGGATTGAAACTCTTCCCCTAACTACATGATAAGACCTTTACAAAGATTTTTGTCAAGTTGGGGTGATGGGTCAACTGGATGCATTGTTTCCAGGGTGAATCATTAATATCTAGCTTTAAAAGCTACCAAGGAATCAGCTCAGAAACAAGTATTGCACCACATTCAATACTTTATTTATGTTAATTTTTTGAATTAAGAATTTATTTACATATCCTAATTAGATTATTATTTGGATTGTGAACATTTCATGATAGAAGCTTCAGAAGCATTAAGTTGATTTTCTGAAATTACTTTATGTAACTGAGAGTGAAAAAATATTTTGTACATGCTTAATTTATTCCTTTAACAGGAAGGAATGTTTCTGTGGCAATGAAGAAATACCACTTAAGATGAAAGTGGCAGATAGCATGTGCAACATGCCATGCTCTGGTGATCAAGAGCTGAAATGTGGAGACTACCTTCATATTAACATTTACCAAACTGGATTAGCAAGTGAGTATAAAGTGGTTGAAACAATTTCAAGCCGCTGTATTCTACATGGTATTCCCTATGGTTGCTCTTTGTTCTCTGTGTGTTCAGCTGTTTGTTTACATATAATGGTGCTTGGCAGTGGTTCGGTTAGTGAGTGTACAATTCTATTCATGGTGTTCTGCTACCTTAGCCTAGGGCATTGGTATTTCTTGGACACTAAGGTACATTTAGGCATTTTTCTCAGACTTGTGTGGTGTGGGTTATTTGGCTTCCCACTGAGACATGCCTTGGCTCTGTTTCAGTGATTATTTTTACATGTTTATCCATGGAACCAGTTGTGAGCCTATGCATTGTTACATGAAAGTTTTTTTTTTTGTTTCTTGAATTTTCATCACTGCCATCAGAATTTTCTTCTTGGTGCTGGTTCTTGCCTCAGCTAAGTCAATCTCCTCTTGAGTTTGTTACTTGCTTTTGATGTTCCTTTGGTCACTCACTTTGATGTGGTCACTCACCGAGGTGTTAGTGCTACGACCATGAGCTTGGTTATGTTTGGTTGCAGCTTCATCTTTAAATGATTTATTTCCCTCATGTGTTGCTTAATAGTATTGTGTGGCTCTTTGCTTTTTATTTTTAATTTGATCATGGTCTGTTCTCACCCATTCTTGTCTGTGGTTAACAGGATTAGATTATAATACCAGTACTGTACTTCGAAAATATGATTCTAGCATCCAGATCTCTTCTTCTGGCAGAAGAGATCTGGAGGCAGAAGCCCTGGAATTTATTCAAGGTTTTAATTTAGTTTTCTGGCCTCTTCAGTAGCTCCCTAAGCTAATCAAAGTTAAGCACTAGTATTGTCAATCCTTAGGGAAATGAGTAAGCCCTCTGAGACCCACCATTGCATTACAAACTCATTAAGCTAATACTGTACTTTGTCATACTATGAGATAGTGTGACAAAGGAAAACATAGATAAGCCTACATAGTACTACATAGATAGAGCCTCTAACTTCTCTGCATTTTATCATCACAACTTAAATATTAACATACTCTCAAATTTGGCCATATTCATACAAAGAAAAGAATGTTCTTAATTTTTTTACCAACTCTTAACTTGCTATACAGTAGTTATATTTGAAATATAATACTTATATAGTTTATATATAAATTTATGTAATTCAAAATTTTTTTAACCTGAGAAAATTCTGGGAAATTCTGTCAGTAGCTTCCTGAAACTAAAAGCAGGAAGCATTCCAAGCCTTTGTGGTCACACCAGGCCTACAGAACTCACAGCCATCTAGGGGACTAGGATGAGAATCAAGTCTGTTCAAAAAGGCAAAAGGGAGTCTGGGTATTGACTCCACATAGCAGAACTGAGAAAATCCCATCAGAAAGTAAAATGTGCTCTAAAACAAGCAACTGCTTGGAAGAAGTTGTAACCTTTATGATAATGCAATCAGTGTTGATAATTTATGATAATGATTGCATAAATGTTGCAATTTCTTCCAAGCAATTGATTGTTTTTATTGTTCCTTTGTGAAAATTCCCAGCATGATATGCCTGCCTACCATCTGATGGTGGCAGATACCCCAGCCACCATAACTCATTCATGAGACTGATGTGTGATCATACCATTCAATTTGGGCTTTTTGTCACCACTATGGACTGACTCTAGAGTCATCTTGGTTCTGGGCTGTGCATGGGTTTATATTGTTCTGTGAGGCCCTGTTGATGGAAAGTGATTTTAGTTCACACTAGTTAGCTCCGGCACCGAGTCATTGTTGTCTTTACTTCTGCCTGTTATCCTTCCTTCTGACTGGCCTGTTTCTTATGGGTAACTAGAGTTCTCCTTTCTGTGGGATTTGTGCTTCCTTGCAAATAGCAATTGCTCACTGGTTGTAGGGGTTGGATTCCTATTGCACAGACTGTTAATGAGAGGACCATACTGCTTGTTGTGTTCTTGATAGCAATATGCCTGGCATATTGCCCAAAAGTGCACTAAGGCATGTACATGACTATTATTGTCCCTGGAGGCTTGTGTATTCCCATGCCAAGTGGTTATAATGTTAGGGGGGGGGTTTGGGATCTGCTTTGCCAAATACTCATTCCCTGTATCTAGTCTACCTGCTCATTTACTATCAGTTAGGTAGTAGGGTTTCCTTCTCAGGATCTGTACTTGGAGTGTGGGAATAGCTTCACATACCTCCAGACCTAAAACTGTTGTGTACAGTTTTCCACTTAATGAGTTTCCACGGGGAGGCGGTGGCTGAGCGGACAGAACATTGGACGCGTGATCCTGTGGTCCCGGGTCAATCCCGGGCGCCAGCGAGAAACAATGGGCAGAGTTTCTTTCACCCTGATGCCCCTGTTACCTAGCAGTAAATAGGTACCTGGGAGTTAGTCAGCTGTCACAGGGTGCTTCCTGGGGGTGGAGGCCTGATCGAGGCCCGGGCCGCAGGGACACGAAGCCCCGAAATCATCTAATCATCTCAGATAACCTGAAGAGTTGGTACTCTTGGCCTCCTATAGTCACTCTTACTGTCCTCACGAATACATCTATTGGGTTCAGTTGTACTTCTACCCTTGGGTGTGTGAAGCTTGTCACCGTTTGACTTGTTTTCAGTCGTGCCACCCTTCCAGTTGACAGCAGCTGTGCTGTGGTATCACACCTCTCACTTTTATTTTTGGGAGCCCCATGCAGTTTTGGGAGCCCTGGGTGATGGCCAGTTGAACCTTCATTGTTCTGTGAAGAGGAAGGTTAAGCAGTTTGTTTTGAACGAGTGTCAAATTCACTATTCGGTAATCCCCGTCCCGTCTCTATTTATCTGCATTAAGAGGCTTGTCTACCTGGCTTCTGTTTGCTCAACTTCTCTACCTCTGTTGGTTTGGGCCCTGGGTCCACAGGCTCTGGTAGATGGAGGGTTTTCAGGTCATTTTTCCATCTGGGTCACTGATCAGCCATCTCCTCCTTTTCTGGTGAAGAATGATACTGCTGCTTGGTTAGTCAGGCCGGTGGTGCATCATGTGTTGTGTCCGGTTTGCAGCTGTCCGCCGTTATTTGCGCGCCACGGCCTCTGTGGCCGGGGACACGTTTTGGGTTGATCTGATCTTTCTTCCCTGTTCGCGGGTTCGGGTCTCTCAGGTCATTCGCAGGGTTGTTCGGTCTAGCCAGCCTGTGGCCTATCCTCATGCCCATGACGTTTGTAAGTTTGCTGCACTTGTTGCCGTCTTTGGTAACATGTCCTGGGCTGACATTCAGGTGCGGGGTTTTTGGTGGTCGAACAGGGTCCTGGCTGCACACTAGTCTCGTTAATGTTCCTGGGCCTAGTCGGGACTGTGTCGCTGTGGGTCGGCGGTTGTAGCCTGTTGTCTCGACTTCAAGTTGAGATGCGAGCACCGACCACCTCATGGGTAGTCCCTCTAATTTTCGTCTTTGGTGAAGTAGCTCCGAGGAGCCGAAAGGGCTTCCCTCAGAAAACCAGCGTTGAATAATGAAATGCCATTTCTGGGTGAATCCCAGAGGCTTCCCGGCAATCCTCCCTCCCTCCGGTTGGCAGTTTTTTGCTTGATTTTGACATCCAGCCTCAGAACTGGATCACCAGCGTGGGGGTCTGGATAGCCCCTTCCCCTCCCAAGGAGGGGGGGAGCTGCGCAGGGGAGTTCTGTCCACTAGTTTGTCTATTTTAGCTGTTTTAAACCAGATAGGGTTGTTTTTGAGGTGCCTACCTCTCTGGGTGCCTATCCCGGTCGATGGCAGATATAGAATGCTCCAAATCACATGTGCATTTCTAGGCCATTGCTCCTCGTGGCTCTCTAAGGGGGCCAGTTCTGGCCGTGGTCCCCAGTAGCCTAGAACTCTATTCACATTGATGCCAAGTCTAACAATATGCATATCAGCCTGGATAGCTCCGTGAGCCTTTGGACTCATCCAGAAATGCATTTCATTGCATTCAATTTAGTTTTTTTATGGTGTTACCCCTTGTGTTTTATATCTCTCTACCAGCTGTTCTTTCCATTGTTAGGTTGTGATTGGGCATTTGGTTGGCTGTGGTTGATTGACTGTCTTTTTCTGGGGGAGCCCCTACGGCTCCCCAGCTATCCATGGCTGATATGGATACCCTAACTATTTTGCATCAGTCGATGTGGGTGGAGTTCTAGGCCTACCGGGACCACGAGCCAGAACCTGGCCCCCTCAGAGAGGCACGGGGAGCAATGGCCCATAGAAATGCACATGTGATTTGGAGCATTCTATATCTGCCATCGACCGGACAGGCACCCAGAAAGGTAACGCCACAAAACAAACCCCTATTCTGGTTAACAACAAAAATTGACAAACGAGTGGACAGAACTCCCCCAGGAAAACGAACTAACAAGCATGACGTCACACGAGCCGCGCCGCATGTCTGCGCAGCTCCCCCCTCCCCGGGAGGGGGAAGGGAGCCCCAGACCCCCGCGCCGGCTATCCCCGCCCCAGTTCCTCGGCTGATGGGATCATGCACGGTCGTGTGGCTCCAGCTCCGGTCTTGTTTCTGTGCTGTGACTTGTTTGCAGTGCTGCTCTTACGGTGATCGTGTGAGCTGGGAGTAGTATTCTCAGGTACTCGGCTGCATGTGCTTAGGGTCACCTTCCCTGAGTGCCCTGTAAGTACCGCCCTTGGGGCTTGGGGTTGCCTTCCACAAGTCACCTTGGGTCTACCTCTGTTGGCTTTTCGCTGCTTGGCGTTTGGCCGCCCCGAGTGTTTGGGAGTTTTCCTCCCTTGTTTACCTTGGGGTAAGTGGTAGTTGTAACACTGGTGGGGCGCAGGGCACTGCGTAGCTAGTTTTCACCTATAAGCGGCCGCTCTGTTCCCTCTGGGTACGTTGTCCACTTGTGTGGTTTTTCTTTTTATATTGTTTTTGCCTGGTAGGGGGTCTGCCTTGTCCCCCCCCCCCCTATATTAGGTTCGTTTGTGTGGTGGCACCCCCTGCTTCGCCCTCACGGGTGGACACGTCCCGTGGGTTCAGCTTTAGCAGTTTGCTTGGTAGTTTGGGGCCCGGTTAGCAGTGCCCTGCCTGGGATAACCCTTAGCAGACCCAGTCTAGGGCCCTGGGAACCCCCCAGGGGCTCTCGGGTCCGATTGTGGAGACCCTTGCGTCCCCTCTCGCTTTGTGCGAGTTGAGGGTTGCTCTGTCCCTTTGTCTCGGGTGACTCTCCTTGTTTTTGCCTCCGTCATGCTGCCTGTTGGGTCGGTGACACATTCGACCCTGAGTCCTGCGAGCTTTGTTGCTTGTTCGTGACTCCATTCACCCAGTCTGCTGATGAATTCCCGTGGGTGCAGGCAGCTCGCGCGTTGCAGGGTAGGTTTTGCAACGCGCTCGGTTTGTCGCTTCCCCGGACGCCCCGATGCTGCCCCGCTTGTGTAGGGACACACTTGGGGGTTTTGGTCGCTTCGGCCTTGGTTCTTCCACGCCCCTTGATTTTTCCCCTCCTGCTTCCGGCCCCTACGCATCTGTAGCTTCGGGGTCGGGCGGGGTTCGAGGTTCTGAGACTTGGGCAGTTTCGGGGGTTGCCCCGTCCGGGTAGCTGCGGAGGCATTCGAGTCTGTTCCTCCGGCCGATGCTCCTGGGTCTGACCAGTGGCCCCTTCTCTTCCAGCTCTCTCGGCTGCCCCGGCTTTTTCTTGTGGGCCGGGCTTTGGAGGTCGACTCGGCCCCGGGCCTGGTGTAGAGGCTCCTGGGGTTGGGAGGAGCGGCCTTGGGGGCTTTGTGCTCCATTGCGCCCCGCCTGGATTCCGTCCTTCTGAGCGGGGCTTACTGTTGCGAGGATGGGTTTTTCTTTCCCCCCTCTGCGTACGATTTGGGCTTGGGTTCTGCTCCTCCCCGGGTTCGTTTCGTGTCCCTGTGTTTCCTTCGGTTCCGTCTTCCGGAGTTTTTCGGCTAACCGCATCTCTTCGTCTGCGGTGCCGTTGGCCTTTGCGGCTTACCTCCTGCTGTCCCGGACTTATAGCAGTTTTGGGCTACTTGTAGCAGTTTTGGCTACTTGTAGCATTTTTGGGCTACTTGTAGCAGTTTTGGGCTACTTGTAGCAGTTTTGGGCTACTTGTAGCAGTTTTGGGCTAC
>WNGS01167372.1:15282311-15303233 GCA_020271785.1 Procambarus virginalis | reverse complement strand
TATGAAAGGCAGAGGAAATAAAGCTCAATCTACCTCGAAAAAGATATGACGCCAAAGAGCAGAAACGAAAATTTAACAGCAAATTACATGTGCAGAGACGCTGCTACCCTTATTTGTTGCATGATGCCTACTCAACTCTGTATAGGCCAATTCATTTGAGAGCAGGGTGCCCCTTTGTTTAGTGTTCGCTTTACAATATGTGTGACCACTAAGTTTGCATGCCTCTGGCTAGGATTCGACACTTCAGCTTTATTTTGAGGTAACTTTCAGTAGTGCTAATTGTCACTAGCTGATTTCAATCGGCTATCTTCTCAGCAGTTGTTTGATAGCCCATTGGTATGGTCTGCCTTTTCTTTTAGCTAAACATCTTCCTAGAAGCATCTTAAAACTTTGTCTTGAGCCTAAGCTTTTGATTCAAGCTGCAATTTATTCACATTTGAGACAGATTTGCTTGCTCTCTTGCAAATGTGTCGGCAAATGTTAGCTGGAGATCGTACATCAGTTTAATACTATGTTTATTGTTTAACACACCAGCACTACCAATATCTCCAACAACACTTATGTGCTACCATTAGCAAATATTTAAATAAATTTCCTCATCAGCTCTCTTGCACATCTCAAATTATTCAGTACATCCCATGACAAAATATTCTGCATGTTCTCTCAATTTCTCAAATTATTTTCCACTCAAGTCTTTTAATAAAACTTCTCTAAAAGAATTGCATAAGAACAAAATGTACTCTAACATGGAATATTACAAATATTACTCACATCAACCCATTTTCCCTCTCACATTTCTCCAGAGTTCGAGCAACAATTGGGGCCAACCGACGGTAGAATACATGCTTTTCTGGTTTCACATGTGCTCCTGGTCCTTTGGTCTGAGCATACTCCTTGCAAAGTTCACCAGTCTCTTCATATTCTTAAACGTAACAAATCTTTTATGAGTAAACTCCATAGATAATTTAGACAGTGTAACAGTGTTACAAGATTTCAACATATTGCATAAACAAATTTAAGATTAATTTCTGTTTATCACCAGAATTAAATTAGACTATTGAACAGAGCCAACTCTTATATAATGCAAGAGTTACCATCCTGAAACATGGTATGTTATGTAAAATTGTAGTACTGAATAATAAACTGAAATGCATACCATACTGGTCAAACAAGAAAATTTAAATGCCCTCATTTCCAAGTGACCTATCAGTTCCTAGCCAACAGCCAGGGTCCTCCTAGAACACCGCTAAGACACCAAGCTATCTTCAGTCATTGCACAATCATGACAAGGCACTTTGCAAATGCCCAGTAGTCTTGCCACATATCAGGGAAGGTAATGTTATATCTAGCATGTCATCATATCAACTCGCATCCTGCTGTCTCAACACACCAACCCAGTCTATTCCATTTCTTATGACTGCATTTCTATTTACTGCATAATTTAATTTTTTAAGGGTTACCTGTTGTTATTTTTCAGCAGCAAGAGTGCTGTATTAGTTACTGTATAATAAGTATATATGTGCGAGTTGTTTGGTGGTTATTTAGCTATAGGGAGCCACAAATGAGCCACCATACTCCCAGGAACCCAGAACTGAAAGTAATTAAATGCCTGTAGAGCCCCAGTGGCTCCCTGTCCCTCCCTCCCTTCCATGTTTGTCAGTTTGTTGCGGTGTTTATCTGCTCCTGAACTGATCTGATGGCTGACACTGGACCAAGGGTCGGGTGGCCTGGTGGTAGCATTCAGTACTCTAAAGTTCTAGCTAGTTTCGTGTCTTCTTTTGTTGTTTTGTATTGTTTGGGGAGTTATTTGACAGTTTAGTAGTTTTTGAGTGTTGTGAATTAGTTGACTAATTACACCAAATGCCAATGACAGCAGCTCCAATAAGGTTGAATGATACAAGGTATTGAATCATTCAAATACACCTGTATTTAGCATGAGAAGCCAGGAATAAAAGGACCACCTGAACAGAATCCCAGGATAAGCAAGGAAAAAAGACAGAAAGAGATGGAAGATATGCCAAACACCCTCATACTGCTACTGCGAAGACAGCCACTTGTGGACCACACAATGATTAGTAAACTAGAGTTAAAAACTCAAGACATATAGATTGACAGAGAACCTTGAACCATCTAGGAACATATTGGAGCCAATCTGCTGAAAGAGGCTGAATCACAGAAAATTATATGGACTCGGATAATGGGCCCAAAGGACCAGGCAAAACAAAGCTAACATAAGAATTCTGCTGGAAAATATCTCCACACTGGAAAGAACCTGGAGCATCAACCAAATTGGAAGGAATGTATAAAGAAACTCCCACCAACCCCAGTCCAGCTAAAAGGCATCCACCACAGGGGTCTCCCAATCACAGAACAGAGTCATTTAAAACAGAAGCCACAGGTTCCATGTTAACATAAAAAGGTTCACCTCAAAGCAACCGAATGTCTCGTGAAACTAACAGTAGGATTCATTGTTGATAGTCCACTCCATGGTGATGGGTCAGAAACTAGAAAGACACTTTGCCAGATCTTTCGACATGCCCAAAAGATTCGAGCAAAATTGAGCACTGAAAAGAAAGAAACCGAAGTGTGCTGTAAATTCACGCATCATGCTGTGAATAAACCCCCAGCTGAAGGCCAAGTCATCTATGAAGAGGTTGAGCGCAGGGGTAGTGAGGAGCCCTGGGAGTTCGGAAACCTCAGCACATAAAAAAGCCTTCTAGGATTCTAAATGAACTCAGAAGTGCACTCGATGGGAGCTTCCAAGGAATCCATCTCAAACATGAAAGACAAATACAGCAAACCCGTTATCTTAAGAGAGAGTACCCCTCTCATAGAGGGAACTAAAAACTTATCAGGGTGGAAGAATACCCAATGACCCTCCCTGGGAAAGCCCCCAATAGCCCTAGACATCCTAGTTGTCTCATTTTCTGTTTTTTGTTCATCTTGCTGTCATCTACACTGTCTCGCTCACCTTTCTGGTGGCCTTTTCTTTGTGTGAGTGATCTAGCATCCTCATACTCCCTGCATCTATATAGATGGAGTCAAGTTTTGGCTTCTGGTCCCTGGTAGGGTTGCAATGATTTGCAAGGACCTGACGTGGATAGAAATGGGTGTAGCTATCCAGGTAGCTAGCAACAAGGAGCTTCCATAACTGAAGGGCAAGAGCTACGAGGAGAGGTTAGAGGCATTAAATATGCCAAAACTAGAAGACAGAAGAAAGAGAGGTGATATGATCACTACGTACAAAATAGGAACAGGAATTGATAAAATCGACAGGGAAGATTTCCTGAGACCTGGAACTTCAAGAACAAGAGGTCATAGATTTAAACTAGCTAAACACAGATGCCGAAGAAATATAAGAAAATTCACTTTCGCAAATAGAGTGGTAGACGGTTGGAACAAGTTAGGTGAGAAGGTGGTGGAGGCCAAGACCGTCAGTAGTTTCAAAGCGTTATATGACAAAGAGTGCTGGGAAGACTGGACACCACGAGCGTAGCTCTCATCCTGTAACTACACTTAGGTAATAAAGGGCCCTCCTAAGAAAGGGTACTTGAAACACATAATAAGGGCTGACTGTATTAGATATATTAATGTCTTGTTGCCACCAAAACACAAAATGAGTGCAGTAAATAACATTATTTTAACACATAAATGAAAATTATAATACCAGGAAAAATATTGTATAGTACGTGAATCAAGTAAATATAAATGAATGTAAGTTAATTCCAGTTGCAACATGCTGTAGTGTTAGCACAAGAGCAAACAAAACACAATGTGGGGGATCTTACTCTTCTTAGCTTCCTGCAGAGATCTAATGGCTTCCCCACACTTATCCTGGTTCAACATGTTCTCTCCTGCATAATTATATGCCTAAGGAGGAGTAAATAGCAACATTAAAAATACTTCTTTTACTTAAGTAAGTTGTGACATGAAATTTTAAATTGTGCACTTAAAACTAAAAATATTGGTGATAAGTAATTTACCTTGTAATCATTAATTCCACATTTTATAGATTCATCTAACATAAATGACAAAAATGTAATTCATACGTAAGAGGCATAGAAAGCAGCTTTCAAACGAAGATATTTTGTCCAATGACCAAACTTTTTTTCCTCCAAAGAAGCAATAGCATCTGCAGCTGTTGTGAACATCTTGGAGGTTTCATTAGCAAGAGCAGATATAAGTCCAGCATTGTGCTTCAACTCTATTGCTCGAGCAATTGTCACTGAAAATATATAAACGGTATTCAAATTACTGATCTGTAAGAACAATTATTTTGTGACCATTCAACACAAAGCATACAAGAAAGATTGTTTTGAAAAGCTGATGCTTGAGGATTATTCAAGATGAACACTTATTGTGTAATGCCCAGCACAATTATCAGGAGAAAGTGCCAACCCATTATGACTATATAGCACTTGGAAGGGATCAGGATAAGGAATTGGGATGGGACGGGGATGGGGGGACAAGGAATGGTGCCCAACCACTTGCACAGTCAGGGATTGAACGCCGACCTGCATAAAGTGAGACCATTGCTTTACCGTACAGTCCAAGTGATTGGCTGCTCACATCTGAGCGACATCAATGTATGTCAAACTGCATACAATAATTTATATTTAATGTATAACTTATTTATCATGAGAATTTTTAGACTAATTAAGATCTCTCAAATACCCAAAATACACCCAAAGCAAATTATACTTTGTTATTTTCATTCTAGTGCTACTCCCCCACTAGCACCAAGCTTCAGACCCTTTTGTATCTTTCAGTAAGATTAACCCACCTTCTTGAGCCTCAGCTGTAGCCTGATTGATATAAGCTGTATGAACTCTAGGATCACTGTCACTTCCAGCAATCGGGGCTTCTAACAGTTTGCTCACCCATTCTTCTTGAGCATATTTCAGCAGACCAGCTCCGCGACGTAAACTACGATGTGCCAGCTTAGCTTCATCCATGGAAACACTTTATAAAAAGTATATGAAATTGTATTTGAAAGAGAAGAAATAATAAAATAATATAATAATAACAGTTTAAGAAAATCTTAAATGTGGTATGGAATTCAAACAAGATCTGTGTTAATGATCCATGTTTAATAACATTAATACAGTAATAAGAATACAGGTCTTTAAAGCAGGGAAGTAACTATAGCCTGGGAGCTACTCAATACCGTAAAGAATGGTTATTTGGGTGTGACACTTTTATGTTTCAGCATACTCTTTAACTTCTCAAGTGTGGCTATCAATATACTGTATGCACCAGTTCACCACACCGGCAAGCAGTCAGAGTGGAGCCAATTCATGGACCCTGGAGAATGGAGAAGAATGAGCTACAGAGCGTAAACTATAGCCATCTCGCAAAGCATACTGCATGCCCAACGAATAGGATTTAATCAATAGCTCTGGGCTACCTGGTGAGCAATCATAACAAAACCCTAGTCCAGGTCCAGGGCATCCATGAACCGGTCCAGAACAGCAGGAAGAAGGTGCCACAGAACCGAACCCTGAGGAGCCTGACAGGGAAAATGGTGAGAGATAAGCCGTCAAAAAACAGTTTGATCCAAATGTCCTAATGGTAAGAAAAAGGGAGTCCAGTTCCCTGAGGAACTGATACAGTGCCAAGAGCTAAACTCTGCTCAGCAAGTAAATCACAAGGCAAACTTTAGGTTTCTGCACAACCCCTCAAAGTGTCAATAGAAAACCCAAGTATTCTTCACAGAAGATGTATGTAAGAAGCCACGCAGAACAGAGATGCTGAACCCTCTCCAAGCTCCTCAGTCCCAGAAGCCTGAAATGAAGACCCCAGAACAGAGTCACGTTCCACTCCTGATTCTTGAACAGATAGGAAGGTATCCAAACCAAATACACCCTGTTGAAGCATAATTGGCTTCAACATACATCATAGAAGTGGAAGGGGTGATCCCTGGAAAAGACTGAGCTACACTCATAGTTTATTGCAGCCTGGACTATGAAACTCTAAGCTGTACCAAAGCCCAGAGCAAGTGAGGGAAGAAGGGGGCACAAGAGGTATGTCAAACCAAGCCAAATGGACAGCAGCAGCAGCAGCAGAAGTGGTGAACACAACACCTGCAGACACAAACTGCTCAAAATCCAAATCCCCAAAACCAAAGATGACTGGTTCCAAGGCAACCACTCGAGCACTGAGCCACGAAAACCAAAATGGGTAAACAAACCTGAAGTGGCTGCTTGCTGCCTTTCGTAGCTTCGTCACTTCAAAAATAATAATAATGAAAACCAAAAGATAAGGCTTCAGCTAAAAGTAGATGCTTAGGAAACTTAAATATCGCAGACTTCATAAGAGCTCGGTAATCTGAATTCTGGTAACCCGAATGAATTTGTGTTCATCATGCATGAGATAAGTGGCACAAGCAAGCAGATAAACAATGAAAATGCAAGGGTAATTGTTGGGAGTAACTGGATTGTGGCACAAAAATTGCAAATTTGTTCATTCTTTAACATTCCAGGTAGGAAATTTAGCTAACTCAAATATTCAGTTAACACAAATGGGGGTGGTCCCCATATGATTCAGATTACCAACTGTAAAGAGTACCCACCCAACAGGTGGCAGAGAGTCCAATTGACCATCACTTTTGTAGGAAAACCGATGGACATCCCTCAAACACGCAAGTCGCGAGTGTGGGCCCAGCAGGACAATCCATAATAAGCCATATCAAAGACCTGCAGGGCTTGCCAGGGCCTGAAGGTAAGGACCAATAAGGATACTCAGGCACTAGGAATGCTTCTTCTTCTTCTTCTTGAGGTTATCTTGAGATGATTTCGGGGCTTAGCATCCCCGTGGTCTGGTCCTTGACCAGGCCTCCTTTTTGTTACACATCCCCAGGAAGCAACCCGTAACAGCTGTCTAACTCCCAGGTACCTATTTACTGCTAGGTGAACAGACACATCAGGATGAAAGAAACTCTGCCCATTTGTTTCCGCCTCCGACGGGGATCAAACCCAGAACCTTAGGACTAAGAATCCCAAGCACTGTCCACTCAGCCGTCAGGCCCCTAAATGTTCTTGCTAGAAGAATTGACACCGAATGCAGCTTTAATGATAAACACAGCTACAAAGGATGTCAGCAGCATGCCCTATGTACAAGCATGCAAACCTTAGTACTGTACACCCCTTAAACAATAACCGATGAATGCTGCCAGCCTCAGAGCCTCACAGAGAAGTCAATGACCCTTGCACTACTCTGGGTGAGGCACCCCCTACACAGTAGGCTGGCCTCTATGAGACAAACTCCCGAATCCACCAGGCAAGTCAGCCCTGTCAGGGCAGGGGGCATCACTAGATGAGAACTTAGGGAAGAGCTGCCCTAAGGGCTTATGACTAGCAAAGGTCTGGTGGAATATATTATGCTTGCGGCTAACCTGGTGGGAAGCTTGGGAAACTCTTCCATACAATTACTTTGAGGCTACACTTTCTCTGCCAAATAAAAAAATTCTCAGACTTGAATTCATTTTTAAAATTCACTACATAACTATTGAAGTAAATTATCAGTGTACAATTTTCATTATCTCAATTAAATATCTTTAAATTTACCTGTACTAATACAGAACACTAATTCACAAACATCACAAAGTTTTCATCCTGTAACACCACCTTACCACAACTTTTTATCCAGCCTGAAAATTGTATTTAAATTAATGCCTTATCCATATTGCATTGTTTGTACATGATGGCACACTAATTTAATTACTGTACATGAAATAATACAAAATAAAACTACAGTATATACAAAATACTCACTCTTCCTGTGCAGATATTTTTGAGGCATGTTTAAAGTACCAGAAGGCAGCATTCTGAAGTATTGACACCAGTTCAAATATTGTGTCAAAGTGAGACCTGTATAAAAATAAGAAAAAAAAAACAGTGCTGAATGTAATGAAAAACCATTTTTTGGGTGAGCCCAGGAGGCTCCCTGGCAACTCCAGGGAGCCGTAGGGGCTCCTCCACAGAAACAACATTAATTTTTCAATACAGTGTACTGTATATATATTATTGTAATTCCATTTTATTTTCTTACATAAAAAAGAAACTAAAATCCTTAAATGTTTATTATACAATACAGTGGCACCTCGACTGCCCCTACTTATGAATTTTTCGAGTTACGACGTAAATTTTGTCAGAAAATGCAACTCGTCTTACGACCTTTGCCTTGACTAGCGACTTTGTTGATACGCGTATGGGTTGACCGATTGCGTGGTAACTGGTGGCACGGCCGTTAAAAGTTACACATTGTAACTTTTGTAAACTATTACAACTTACTCAGGTGGATTTCCTAGCACAGAGTGTGTCCAGCGAAAACGAAGAGCATGCCTCAATTTGCTCCAATCCGAGCCTTGATCTTCTGGGACTTCTATAAGACCACGCAACAAGGCCAGGTATAATGTTAGTGCTGGCTCCACAACATCAATTTCATGATTGGCATTAGGAAGTAGTTGAAGCAATCTTGATCTTGCCTGACGTAGGTCACTAGAATGGGGGAAAAACAATAATTTAAAAATAATTCATTGTGTTGGGGGACAGGAAGCCAGAGTGTATTCATACACATTAGGCTTATATCAGCTGAGGCTTATATCAAGAATATAAGAACTCTTGTATATATAAATAAATAAAGTGGGTGAGCGTGGCCTACACTCCAGTCACCTGGTGGCATCCAGAGAGAGTAGATCTGTTCTCCTTGGTACACCAGCTGAGTACTGTAAGTTGACCGTTCTAACACTTGTACAATCTCGATGACAAACCCTAAGGCTTATAGACTAAATTGTTGATTGCTAGTGCAAAATGAATGTTGTGCAAAACAATAGCTCTATGAGAATGTAATGAAAAGCCTTTTTCTGGTAGGGCCTTGGTGTTCCTTGAAGCTAGCTTGCTGAGATAGCTCCTGTAAAATGATTCACATCAGCCTTAGAAGTCCTATATAGCCTTCTGGGGACCAGAACCTCCAGTTGTGAATGGGATATAAATGGAGAAATCAACAAAGAGTCCAGAGCTAAAGTCCATCCAGAGGAAAATCAAGCAGTCAAGGTACAGGGTCCCACACAACTGCTTGAGCATCTATCAAGAAATAAGTGTACTCGTCCACACCAGACAGAGCCGAGAAACCAAGAGGAACAGCTGACCGAGAGTCCCAAACAAAACCCAGTCAAAACTGGACCTCATGACAAAACCAATTGGAACTTCTGCTAGGAAAACTGAAACTTAAACCCAGCCAGCTGGGAAAGTGTCAGATCCCTGGCTTGCAGAGAACAAAAACTGGGTAAGAACTCAAACCAGCCAGTTGTTGAGGTGAGTCAAAAAGTGGACCCTGACCACCAAAGACAAGAAACCATAACCTGCATCAACCAGGAAGAAGTCTGCAGTCATATTCCAAACAAAAGGAAGAAACAGGAACAAAGGAGTCCTGATGAAAACTGAACCAGTCCCTCAGCCTGGGAAGAAGAGGGACAAGCTATGAGGCAACCTGCAGGATCAGACACACCAACCAACAGGCAACCTGAGAGGCTAAAATGACCAGACCAAAGGAGGTCATGCATAAAAGATGAATGAAGAAAGAAGGGACACAAGCCCAAGAGGCTGAGAATGGATTGTGGGGCTGTTAAAAATCTGCTCAGGGACTAGAAACAGAAGGAACATCTATGATGGAAGTCAACTCAATCATCCCAGCATTCAGCCAAGTCGTAATGGCTAAACAGGGCTGCAGGACAGACAACTGACCTATGAACCTCAATGCCAGAGAGACAGGTGGAAGACCACTACCATGCACACCTTGGGACAGCACCTGGAAGATCCAAGCATCGTACGTCCAAGAGCTGTAAAATTGGGCCAGACGTCATCCCCCAGAATGTTGTCAAAGGGATGAACCACGAAAGACCTGGCACCTCCGGATGCCCACCACAGCCTGAAAAAGACAAATTCCGAACTCTGGATGCCTGTTTTTACACAACACAACCAGACTTCTGCATCCCTAACTACAGGCAAAGACATAAATCCTGGGCTTTATGCCAGGATTTATTGAGCCCAAACCCAGGGCTCCAAGCTAACCTCTAAGCAGACTAAAGAACTGCTCCAAAACATATTAAATGCATAGCACATATTCATTCCCCCTCTCTGACTTCTTCTGTGCTACACATTTAATGTCAGAGGGGAGAATGAACCCGACAAACTAAGGACCAGAAAACAAAGGAAACATATACATATTGGGGAATACAGCAGGGCAAGAAGCAAGAGCCAAAGAACAGAGATGAGTCAGCCATCCATAATAACACTTTATTTAACCTAACTGAATAAAATAAACCTCTAAAAACTTATATACCGAAACCATGCCCGAAACGCTTTGCGTAATAGTGGCTTTAGGCATTGTATGTACTAGCCCTATCTATAAATCACTTATTCTTTGTAAAATCCCTTGTATGTATGTACCTTACCTAAATAAACATTTTATTTATTTATACTTTATTTAAGTTGGTGCCTTGCTGAGGTATGGTAAAGATGTACATTCTGTGGGCTATATTAGAAAATGCAGCAATCTTTTTGGAGTAACTTGAAAATACAGTAGTCTGAAAAAGAGCCTAATGAATCCTTGACTAATCAACAGATTGTGGATATCTTAAAGGCAGTGGGGACCTTTGACAAGCTGCCAGCTTCTTGTCCTTGTTGAGGCCACTAAAGAGATAGTAGCCTTCAGGTAAAATCAGGTAAATATACAAGCCCACGGGGTACTGCACTACTTAATCACAGCATAAATTAAAAATAATGTCATCAACATTGTACAAGAGGGGAAATTGTTTTCCTGCATCCAAGCATTAGTCAAGATTATTATTCATTGTATTAAAATTGTGCAATCCCCCATAGCCATGTATCTAATGCATTTAAAATGTATAAGGTTCAAATTTCTGATTATTTTTTTATTATTTTCAAGTTACTGTACTCGTCAACATGTGTCACGCATTATACAGTTAACTACAGTACTGGTATTTACAAAATGCCAGTAAACAGCTAATCTGGAAAAAAAATTATTTGTAATGTACGGTACTTATATGGCATACAATATTATATATATATAATACAGTGGGGATATATATATATATATATATATATATATATATATATATATATATATGTATATATATATATATATATATATATATATATATATATATATATATACAGTATTGTGCACAGATGAGTGTGCACATCTTATAGAGCATACTTTAAATCAATTTACTAACGTAAACAATCCAAGTATTAATACAAGATATGGGTATATGTCTTCAAGAGGAAGTGGAGTGACTCACTGTGCTGTCACACTGGACTAGAGTACCAACACAAACCACCACAAACACTTCACCAACACCGTACACAGCTGCCCGTTACCTAACAAACACCGACTTCACAGCCTTACCTACATATTTTGATTGCCTGACTGTCAGACGCAACCATTTTTAGGTCAAATTTGACCTCAGCCGTAGCCTTGAGAGGATTCCTGTGGAACCAGTGAGCCATGTTTGTTTACCTCTGAGGTGTGCGTACAATTACCCAATGCTACCCAAAGCCTCCCAAAGCCTGCAAGCACTACGTAAGTAATGAAAAAATATGGTATATTTACTCACTATAATGTTGATACTGAATGCAAGACATGATCAAATCTATTTTTATCCTGAAATAATATAATTTCATAACGAAATTAGAAGTAAATATGTAGCAGGTGTCGCCATAGGAAGTCGAGGGTCCAAACGACAATGTTGTGGAGCGACTTATCCAAGATATATTTATTTATTTATTTATATATATACAAGAAGGTACATTGGGATTGTGAGGATACATAGCATAGTAATTACATTCTTGTAAAGCCACTAGTACGCGCAGCGTTTCGGGCAGGTCCTTAATCTAAGAAACTTATAAGTAGGTAAATACGTGCAAAATTTATAAAAATGATAACAGTTACATATAAATAAATAAATAAATAAATAAATAAATAGATGTTTATTTAGGTAAGGTACCTACATACAAGAGATTTTACAAACATTTATGGATTTATAGGTAGAGCTAGTACATACAATGCCTAAAGCCACTATTACGCAAAGCGTTTCGGGCAACATAGCATGAAATATGGTCACCTGGAGAGTGTTTGCTGGTATATCAGCCTTCTGTACACAGTGATCCAGTCGTCGCCCCTAAATCAACACAGTGATTCAGTCGTCGAACTTCTTTGCTCAAATAGTCGCAAATTTAATTGGTGAAATCAACAAGTAAAATGCGTATTTATAAAAATATCTAGCATAAATAGCCACAAAACATTTACTATTTATTAAAAAAAAAACGTGTTTGGAAGTTAAATGAACTCCATAGGACAATAGTTTTGTTATAAAATAAGGATACTATAGTATTCGTTGGTATGCGTTCGTTACTTAAACTACTCTTGTCTTTTCCGTGCATAAAACACAGAAGCCTACACGCTCTCTGATATTTGGTTTTGACTTATATATACGAGAGTTTTACATTCTTGTACAGCCACTAACACGCATATCGTTTCAGATATGTCTTTATTCCTATTTTTTTTGTTTTTTGCAGGGATATTCCAGCGCGGGCCCTAAGCCTCTGGCTGGCCCACTAAGTGTTGCTTGTTTCTGTTTTACTTGGGCGGAGTATGAGTATTTATGACTCGTACGGTCGCTTCAGTAAGATTTTGCCATATGTGTTAAACAACTTCTTCTGCTCTGTTGAATCTAAGTTGAAATCTTAATGGGTTTGTAACTGTGCACTGTGTTAGATAATGTTCCAGTGGTCTGTCGGGCATTTCTCCACAGTGCTGACATTTCCTCTCATCTTCCGGAACCTATAAGCCTATTTCCCATGCACATGGGTATCCAAGCCTGATGCGATGTAAGTGTACTTCTGTTGCTCTACTGCTCCCTTTCATCAAACTAAGTGGTTCGTAGTCGGTTGAATTCTTGTATTAACCCGCAGATCCTGATGTTGCAACTGCTGTGTTGTGGTCACTGTACCTCTTTTGCATTACTCTGTTTCTAATTACTTTCTTAATTGTAGTCTGGCCCTAGCTTCGGTGGGGGTAAGACGTGTTGACTTGGCGCTCCGGCAGTTGGTGTTGTTTGCCAGTTCGGCCGGTTGGGGGCGGGTGTGTTTCTGCCCACCTGTGCTGACGTGGAGTTACGATGGGGGTCCCTCTACCCCCCTGTCGTCCGGGCTTAGTCTGTGGGACTGGAGTTCTCTGTGCGGGCCGGTTACCCGGAGATTGCGCTGGCTTGTGATATGCTCTCTGTCCCTGTGTTTGAGATTTATGGGGTCGAGTTGGTAACGGCCCGTAGGGCGATTGTGAAGTTCACAGAGGAGGTGGTGTATTGCGATTTTCTCCGGCGATACGAGGGGCGGACTTTACCCCTGCCGGATGGTGCGGGCACTGTGACCCTATCTGATAGAAGTGGTGCACTTACTTACGTCAGTGTGCATGGGGCTCCCTTGGAGTTTCCGGAAGGTCTGCTCCGGCGGTATTTCGGTCGGTTTGGCGCAGTAGTTAGTGTGAGGGTGAACGTGGTGTCTTCCAGTCCTCTTAAGGGTGTGAGGACTAACATTCGCACCCTGTGCATGAGACTCCGGGCGGATATTCCGTCCTCTGTGCGCCTTATGGGGTACAACGTTCGGGTGTTTTACGCCTGACAGCCGCGGACGTGTTATCGTTGTGGTCTTTTGGGCCATCAGGCTGCTGACTGTTCTGCGCCTGCCGTTGCACCAGTGAATCTCTTCATAAGAACATAAGAACAAAGGCAGCTGCAGAAGGCCTATTGGCCCATACGAGGCAGCTCCTATTTATAACCACCCAATCCCACTCATATACATGTCCAACCCATGCTTGAAACAATCGAGGGACCCCACCTCCACAATGTTACGCGGCAATTGGTTCCACAAATCAACAACCCTGTTACTGAACCAGTATTTACCCAAGTCTTTCCTAAATCTAAACTTATCCAATTTATACCCATTGTTTCGCGTTCTGTCCTGTGTTGATACTTTCAATACCCTATTAATATCCCCTTTGTTATGTCCATTCACCCACTTGTAAACCTCTATCATGTCACCCCTAACTCTTCGCCTTTCCAGTGAATGCAAATTAAGCTTTGTTAATCTTTCTTCATATGAAAGATTTCTAATTTGGGGAATTAACTTAGTCATCCTACGCTGGACACGTTCAAGTGAATTTATATCCATTCTATAATATGGCGACCAAAACTGAACTGCATAATCTAAATGGGGCCTAACCAGAGCAAGATATAGCTTGAGAACCACACCAGGTGTCTTGTTACTTACGCTGCGATTAATAAATCCGAGTATCCTATTTGCCTTATTACGAACATTTATGCATTGATCCTTTTGTTTTAAATTCTTACTAATTATAACTCCCAGATCCCTTTCGCAATCCGACTTCGCAATCTCAACACCATCTAGCTCGTATCTTGTAACTCTATCATCATTACCTAGCCTCAGAACTTTACATTTATCAGCATTAAACTGCATCTGCCAGTCCTTTGACCATTTCAAAACCCTATCTAGATCAACTTGAAGTGATAGTGAGTCCTCCTCCGAATTAATTTCCCTACCGATTTTCGTATCATCGGCAAATTTGCAAATGTTGCTACTCAAACCTGAATCTAAATCATTTATATATATTATAAACAACAGAGGTCCCAAGACAGAGCCTTGAGGCACTCCACTTCTCCTTCAGTGAGGAGGATTTTCCGCCACTTCCTGTGGGGGATGATTCGGTGGGTGTGGACGTCTCTTCGGCTGAGGAGGTGCCCTCTGTATCAGCTGTTGCTCCGCCTGTTGCCCCCCCTGTTGTTGTCGCATCTCCTCCGGAGGTTGTGTCCTCGCCTGGTGCTCCGCCTGCTCCGGCTGGTGTCCCTGAGCCTCTTCCGACTGCCGTCTACTCGGGCCCCTCGTCTTCCAGTTCTTCCTCTGCTGTGTCTGTCCCGGTCCCTGCACCCTCGCCGTCTGTTCCGGCTGTGCTGGGAGCTGGGGTGGACCCAGCGTTCCCTCCTGTGCCTGGCCTGATGCCCCATGTGGATGAGGATGCTGCAGTACTGCGGCGTGCGTCGTTTCGTCCGGCTCGTGTTGCGCGTGTCGATGAGTCTACCTACGGGTCTGATGATGTTCGGCCCGAGCCTAAGCGTTCTCGGCGTTCGTCTGCGTGGGCTGAAGTTGGCGACTTCGACGAGTGTGGTCCTTCCGTTGAAGGTGGGGTGGCTCCGGTTGTGGTGCGCACTACAGTGGTGGCGAAGGTGCACTTGCCTGAGGATGCTGGTGCCGGTGTTTCGGCCTCCCCTTCTGGTCTGGTGTCCGTGGGTCCTGCTTCAGGTGCGTTGCCTGTGTCGGATGGCTCCGGCTCTTCGTGGGGGGTGGTTCCCCCTGCTGTGGTTGTTGGTGAGCGGGGTGGCCTGGTGATGTTGAGAAAGGATGCTCGCTCTGGGTGTTCTGTGGCCCCTTCCTCGTTACCCATTTCCTCGGCAGCGGTCATGCCGCCTCTTCCGTCTCCGGCAGTCTCTTCCGTGTCTCCTGCGGTCTCCGTGGAGGTGCTACCGTCTCATCGTTCGGCCCCTGCTCCGACGTGTACGGCGGGGTGGCAGACTCGGCAGCCCTCATCCGCTTCTCCAGTGTCATCTGCTTCCTCGAAGGGCGTGGTTGGCGCTCCCCGGCCTCGTTATGCGACTTGCGTCAGTGACCTCGGGCGTTGGCCAATGCCGCCCGATATAGATGTTCCTGAGTTTGATACCCCCTCGGCAGCGGGGGATCAAACACCCTACCGACCTTGAAGATCTAGTCTGGGAAGCTTACAAGATGAAGTATCCTTATGAGTCTTTCCCGGAGAAGTACATTTCTCAGTGTTCCTCGCTAATGATTTCTGTGTATTCTGTGTTTCATGTTGTGTGCATGGTTGTGGGGTGCAGATGGGGTGTGTGTGGGTGTGGTGAGTTTTGTTTCCCGGTTCCTGCGTGCTCCGGTGTGTGTTGTGGGTTCTCTTTGTATGGCTGGTGGGTGGGTGTGCTGTTCCTGTGCGTTTATGTATTCGGTTGTGGATGTGTGCGCTTGTTTGTGTTATTGTGTGCCCTTCAGGCTGTGTGTGTGTGCTCTTTATGTTTTGCCATTTGTTTTGCCTTCTGTTTGTTATGGCGGATCTGTTTTCTTTAGTTATTATCCTTATTCTTGTATGTTTCTCGCCTCTCCGTATGTGTTTGAGGTGTTAGCAGGCTTGCTTTGTGTGCATTTTGTTCTGGGGTTTTCCCCTATGTTTGTCTTCCGCTGTGTTTATTTTTGTTATGTTTGTATATGCATTTTTGTTTTGTGGTCAGCCCTTCTGGCTGATCTTCTCTTGATTTGTTCCTTTGTCCATGTACATATGTGTGCTTTGTGCTTTGCACTTTTGTTCTATGTTATATTTCTGTTTTTATTGTAAATTATACGCATGCTTGCATGTAAAAATAAAAAAAAATTACTTTCTTAATCTGTGATAGACTCTGTGGTATGTAAATGTCTACATTTCTTTTCTTAGTTGCAAGTTTTGCAGCTTCGTCTGCAATGTCATTTCCTATTATTCCCTCCGCGGAATACGACCCGCCAAGTCGTTTAACAATCAGCTACCCATTTTAATGTCAAAAACAGAGGCTACAGTTTAAGTTTGGCGCCCAGTAAATTCTCCCCGGCCAGGGCCAGATTCACGAAGCAGTTACGCAAGTACTTACGAACGTGTACATCTTTCCTCAATCTTTGACGGCTTTGTTTACAGTTATTAAACAGTTTACAAGCATGAAAACCTCATAATCAACTGTTGTTATTGTTATAAACAGCCTCCTGGTGCTTCGGAGCTCATTAACTGTTTAATAATTGTAAACAAAGCCGCCAAAGATTGAGAAAAGATGTACAGGTTCGTAAATGCTTACGTAACAGCTTCGTGAATCTGGCCCCACGATGCGAATCCTGGACAATGATCAAGTTACTGTATGATTATTATTGCCCTCACGGAATCGAATGTAACCTGCTTTCACTAACTGGCATATTTTCTGCATAGATTGAAAGTCGTAATTTCAAACAGCAAATATGTACAGTGAGCCGGAACTCGGCTCCAAAAAAAAAAAAAAACGCTCATAAGTCAGATTTACGATATTACTGATATTTGGAAAACTGCAGGGGGGGGGGTAAAATGTGACCCACTGCCGCTTTCAGTAATTGGCATATTTAGGTATAAAAATTCAAAATTTCAAACTGCGAATATGTGCAGAGAGCCAGAATTTGGCTTCAAAATATGGCTCAGGTATCGAATTTAGGATGTTTGGGATATTTTGAAAGCTGCAGGGGGATTCGGGCAAAATGTGACCCACCGCCGCTTTCAGTAATTGGCATATTTTCGGTATAAAAAGTCGGAATTTCAAACTGCTAACACGTGCAGAGAGCCAGAATTTGGCTTCAAAATATGGCTCAGGTATCGAATTTAGAATGTTTGGGATATTTTGAAAGCTGCAGGGGGGTTTGGGCAAAATGTGACCAACGCCGCTTTCAGTAATTGGCATATTTTTAGTATAAAATTTGGAATTTCAAACTGCGAATACGTGCAGAGAGCCAGAATTTGGCTTCAAAATATGGCTCAGGTATCGAATTTAGGATGTTTGGGATATTTTGAAAACTGCAGAGGGGTTTGGGCAGAATGTGACCCACCGCCGCTTTCAGTAATTGGCATATTTTAGGCATAAAAAACGGAATTTCAAACTGCGAATACGTGCAGAGATCCAGAATTTGGCTTCAAAATATGGCTCACGTATCGAATTTAGGATGTTTGGGATATTTTGAAAACTGCAGGGGGGTTTGGGCAAAATGTGACCCATTCCCGCTTTCAGTAATTGGCATATTTTACGTATAAAAAATCGGAATTTCAAACTGCGAATACGTGCAGAAAGCCAGAATTTGGCTTCAAAATATGGCTCAGTATCGAATTTAGGATGTTTGGGATATTTTGAGAACAAGTGGGGGGGTGGGGGGGGGGGGGGGAAATAGAAGAAGAAAAGGACGAATTCGAACTTCTACGGAATTATTCTTACCCGATAGTACCTACTGTCCGTATAAATTTTGTTTCCGTTTCGAAAAAACATGAGGACCAAGCTGTTTAATCCATTCTCTCCTCTTTCTCTGTCTTCCCCTCCCTCACCACATTCGTTTTTCTTCTCTTCCTTCTCTGGGGGGGAGGGCAAAATATTTTTTAGGGGGGAGGGGGAAATTTTGGAATTATTATAATTAATTATTTTTGGTTAAGATAAAAAAAATCAAAACAATTTTCTTTTTTAATTTAAAGAAAAACAATCTCTCTTCCTTGGGCGCGTAAAAAAAAAAAAAAAAAAAATGAAACCGCCAGGGCATATATCAAACTCCACTCTGCAGAAAATAATATAGCGTTGGCTCTTTAGTTTTAATTTTTGTGAGGAACACGTAAAGATGCGCATATATATGGTTACTTTTCTTTCTTCTCTTCCCTCTGCGCTCACCTCTGGCAATTTGGTCTCTGAAGTTTCTGCTGTAAGCAATAACGCAACAGCTGAAAGCATGCTCTCCGGGGAGCAAACCCTTGAAACTCAGAGCCACAAACAATTTTAGTGAGGAGGGTGTGTTCTGTCATGCTTGTGTTCTGACCCCCTGGCTGTGTACCACCATGCTTGTGTCCTGACCCCCTGGCTGTGTACCACCATGCTTGTGTTCTGACCCCCTGGCTGTGTACCACCATGCTTGTGTCCTGACCCCCTGGCTGTGTACCACCATGCTTGTGTTCTGACCCCCTGGCTGTGTACCACCATGCTTGTGTCCTGACCCCCTGGCTGTGTACCACCATGCTTGTGTTCTGACCCCCTGGCTGTGTACCACCATGCTTGTGTACTGACCCCTGGTTGTGTACCACCCTGCTTGTGTTCTGACCCCCTGGCTGTGTACCACCATGCTTGTGTTCTGACCCCTGCTTGTGTACCACCATGCTTGTGTTCTGACCCCCTGGCTGTGTACCACCATGCTTGTGTTCTGACCCCCTGGCTGTGTACCACCATGCTTGTGTCCTGACCCCTGGTTGTGTACCACCATGCTTGTGTTCTGACCCCCTGGCTGTGTACCACCATGCTTGTGTACTGACCCCTGGTTGTGTACCACCATGCTTGTTTTCTGACCCCCTGGTTGTGTACCACCATGCTTGTGTCCTGACCCCCTGGCTGTGTACCACCATGCTTGTGTACTGACCCCTGGTTGTGTACCACCATGCTTGTGTTCTGACCCCCTGGCTGTGTACCACCATGCTTGTGTCCTGACCCCCTGGCTGTGTACCACCATGCTTGTGTTCTGACCCCTGGTTGTGTACCACCCTGCTTGTGTTCTGACCCCCTGGCTGTGTACCACCATGCTTGTGTACTGACCCCCTGGCTGTGTACCACCATGCTTGTGTACTGACCCCCTGGCTGTGTACCACCATGCTTGTGTTCTGACCCCTGGGTGTGTGTGTATCACCATGCTTGTGTTCTGACCCCCTGGCTGTGTACCACCATGCTTGTGTTCTGACCCCCTGGCTGTGTACCACCATGCTTGTGTTCTGACCCCCTGGCTGTGTACCACCATGCTTGTGTACTGACCCCCTGGCTGTGTACCACCATGCTTGTTGCCTGTGTACCCCCATGGTTGTGTACCCCCATGCTTGTGTTCTGACCCCCTGGCTGTGTACCACCATGCTTGTGTTCTGACCCCCTGGCTGTGTACCACCATGCTTGTGTTCTGACCCCTGGTTGTGTACCACCATGCTTGTGTTCTTACCCCTGGTTGTGTACCACCATGCTTGTGTTCTGACCCCCTGGCTGTGTACCACCATGCTTGTGTTCTGACCCCTGGTTGTGTACCACCATGCTTGTGTTCTGACCCCCTGGCTGTGTACCACCATGCTTGTGTTCTGACCCCCTGGCTGTGTACCACCATGCTTGTGTTCTGACCCCCTGGCTGTGTACCACCATGCTTGTGTTCTGACCCCCTGGCTGTGTACCACCATGCTTGTGTACCGACCCCCTGGTTGTGTATCACCATGCTTGTGTTCTGACCCCCTGGCTGTGTACCACCATGCTTGTGTTCTGACCCCCTGGCTGTGTACCACCATGCTTGTGTCCTGACCCCTGGTTGTGTACCACCATGCTTGTGTCCTGACCCCTGGCTGTGTACCACCATGCTTGTGTCCTGACCCCCTGGCTGTGTACCACCAAGAACGTTGCAACTATCAAGATGACAATAGAAGAATAGGCTTGATGTCAGTAGTGTCTAGACCAAGTGTGTGTGTGCTCAAGATGTCAAGTAGCCGGTGTCGAAAGGTATTAATAAGTTGTATCTATACTCGTGGGGTTACCTATTTATAGTCTATCCATTCCAATTTTCTTGGCCCCTACACACCCCCCCCACTCAGGATCATGCGGCCCCAAAGCCAGTAACTCCACCGGCTTGCTGCCGCTGCCGGAAAGGTTTCCATATCGCTCGCCTCATCTGAGATTACCCAGCTACATCCCCTCTAGTATGGCTCGTTTGCTCCCGAACAACCTCATCCTCGCCTCCTCCTCATCTCCGCTATCTTTATCACATATTCTCTCCCTTAACTTGTGCCGCCACCTCGCCACCTCCCGTTACCAACTGGCTGACCACCTCCACTCTCATCACCACACAGATACATCTTCTGGGTATTGACTCCTCTTATATATTTGTCCTCCGTCGCCTCTCTCTCTCCACATACACTTTCTCTCTCTCATATATATATATAGTATATTATATATATATAATATATTAATATATCTATATATATATATATATATATATATATATTTGTGTA
>WNGS01167372.1:15226967-15282286 GCA_020271785.1 Procambarus virginalis | reverse complement strand
GGTACTGTGTTTTACAGTGGTTGACGCCCGATGGTGCGGGTTCAGGCTCTCAGGGATTATTAAAGTATTGTCGAATATAGAGGTACCATCTCTGGTGCAAGTGTAGGACCCATACCTCGTGAATAAAGGGGTCTTACGAATGTTAATAATTTTTTAGCATGAAGGTACATTACTTAATGCTAAAGTGAGTGGCCAGATAGGTGCAAGGATGTGTTGACCGTGCCTATGTCAACTGCGCCCTCACACACAGCTCCAAATAGAAGCAGGTAGACGAGGAACTCGGTAGAGGAAGGCAGGTCCTAGTAAATAATAAATACACTGGCGGATATGTTGTGGCGGTCATTACAAGGAAAGTGAGCCGCCATGTGACCTCGGAAGAAGAGAGACAACCCACTCTACTGGTCCCTGCTATTAAAAGTCTACAGGACTTACCCACGGCCAACAAAACGGAAGACAGGTCCTGTAAAAACATTACTGATATAAATGTGACCCCGTACTGACACCAACCACAAGATTGAATTAATATATACTACAAGAACACTACTTGCTCATGAACTCTCCCTGGCACCAAACAAAAACCTCTTGGAAGAAAAAAAATGTTGTCCTATGTCTTCACATGACACGTTCACCTTGACTGTCAGCCTCAATGAAAATATATAGACATCCCTATATAAATATATAGACATGAGCAACATCCCTTTCGAAGCGCCTAACAATGCACAAACACAAGTCCTTTCAAGGAACATACAGACTCTACACATAACCAGATTATCACCAGGAACAAACAGCACTAAAATAAGCACAAGAACTTGTAACCATTGGAACGCTGCCTCTCATAATATTAACAATGGTAAAACGAAGCGCATGTCTCTGCCTCAGGCCAAATAAAATTGGAAAATAGACTATAGGAAATCATTTTTCTACTCCTCTAAGTGGTTAGATATATATATATATATATATATAATATATAATATAATATATAATATATATATATATATATAAATCATGTTTTTTTCCCTTACTGTGGAGCAGTTCCCTCCACACACTGTTCCTCACCTGCAGAGTGGTGCGCATGGGTCCCCTCGCGGGCAGCCACTGGAGAAGCGAGCCCCAAGCCGCCTTCCAGTAATTGAAAACTAGGTATGGCCCTGCTCGGCTAGCCGCAGCCTCCGCTCTAATAAAGTTCCTGTCCATCTCCATAATTGGACAGCGATGCCTATTTTTTTTTATTGTTATTTCTTTTCCAGATCTGGAGAGGATATCAGAACTCGCAGAAAATTCTGTCTCCACCCAAGATATATTGTATTTCTTCATTTCACTCGTCGTTTCGTACTCCATATATTCCCCTCCTCTTCTTTCTCACTGTCTTATCCTCGTACTCACACTTTCGTATTATGAGTAAATTTTGTTAACAGATTCGCTACCTGGAACAAGAAGTTCCAAGTAGCACGGGCTATGGAGCCCGTAGTGGATGTTATATGAGTTAAGATTTTATCATTCCAATATACTTAAAAGATTTTGCTGGTGAAGCATCAGTGACTACGGGGAAGTGAGGCCTAACTTCATGCCCAGCCTACGAGTCCTCTTGTAACTATTGCGTTATAATTTACCGCGATGTTCAATTACCTTGTCGAAAATGGCATTAAGGTTGTTGATGGAGGTGGTTTCCACCCTCTCTTTCAACCCATTCCATCCGTTAACGACCCTTACCTCTATCTCTTCGTCTCATTTGAGTTTCCAGCTTCCACTAAGTCCTCTCGTCTTACATGATCTCGATTTAAAAAAGGCTGTCCTTGTCCACCTTGTCTGTTCCTCTCAGTATCTTGTATGTTGTGATCATATCCTCTTGTTTCTTTTCCAATTTAGGCCTGAGAGATCTAGTCCCATTTACCTATCCTCATAGCTCAACCCTCTTAGCTCTGACAGAGATCTTCTTGCAAACCTCGGTACTTTTTGAAGTTTCTATTTTGTGCTTCACAAGGTACGGATTCAAGGCCGGTGCTGCATATTCCACTATTGGTTAAACAATGTGTAGATGGCCTTGAAAGAGTCCTGATTTAGGTTTCTAAGCGACGATGCAATGTTTGGAAGCTCTCCAAATGTTGCCGATGCTACATTCACTGTATGTGAGATTTTAGTTTTAGTGTTGAAATTATATCCACTACTAAACCTTTATCTGATTACGGTGTAGATATCACCATGTCTCCTCTCTCTCCACTTCATTACTTTACACTTGTCAGGAGTGAATTGTATCAACTATTTGTTCGGCCGACTGCTGGAGGTTGTCAAGGTCTTCCCACAGTTCTCGGTCTTTAAGTATTTCATGAGCTTTGTATAGTTTGCAAACATGTGTATGCGCGAGCTTGCACTCTCGGCCAGGTCATACACATACATTAGAACAACAGCGGGCTTAGGGCCGAGCCTTCCACTCTTCTTCTTGTATACATCCACCTGGAAGCCTGTTCTCTGGCTGGCACTTTTCTCTGCGTCAGGTATACTCTCTTACCCAGTTACTCATGCTTGCTTCTCTATGTTGTATACCAGTCCTTAGTGAGCAACCGTATCAAATGCTTTTTGACAGTTTAGACACATATGAGCTGGTAGCGGGTGCAGTGGTACTGCGCTTAAGTGGCAGCGGGTGCAGTGGTAGTGCGCTACAGTGGCAGCGGGTGCAGTGGTAGTGCGCTACAGTGGCAGCGGGTGCAGTGGTAGTGCGCTACAGTGGCAGCGGGTGCAGTAGTAGTGCACTACAGTGGCAGCGGGTGCAGTGGTAGTGCGCTACAGTGGCAGCGGGTGCAGTGGTAGTGCGCTACAGTGGCAGCGGGTGCAGTGGTAGTGCGCTACAGTGGCAGCGGGTGCAGTGGTAGTGCGCTCCAGTGGTAGAGAGATAGAGTAAGGGAGTGGAAGGGCAACGCAGCCGGTGCGCGCTAAGCACACAGCGTGAGGAGAACAGGTTGCAAAGGGTAGATAAGGAAATCACCGCCAAAGGTGCAATAAAACCTCCCGTGAATATTACAGGCCTGACAAATATATCCCACTATCAGCCTCCCTTTGCCTTATCTCGGGTTCTAATGGCTTTGATAAAAGCTAAATTTATGTCAACAATTCATTTAATATGCAACTTCTGATAAGACTTGGGATTAAACATTTATGTATACAAACCTCTGTACACTTTTGTGTTATTGGCCCGGCACTCGTGTATTTCTTAATTTGTTCTTTCTTGAATAACCAAGAACACATCTCAATATATTATGGCTCATAATATACAATGCTAAGTCGAACAGGTTCATTCGGAAAATTGCCCTTGTTAATTTTTAATCTCAACATATCTCATAATTAAATTAAAGAATAATAAGGGTACGACGCTTGTAACGAACAGGCAGTCTCCATGGTATAGTGGTAAGACACCTGGCGTTCCGCGAGCACTTTGTCATGGGTTCGTATCCTGGCCGGGGAGGATTTACTGGTGCAAATCCTTAACTGTAGCCTGTTTAACTCAACAGTAAAATGTGTACTTGGTTGTAAAAACGATTTTTCGCGGCGGGGATCGTATTCCAGGGACCTGCCCGAAACGCTACGTACTAGTGGCTGTATAAGAATGTAACAACTCTTGTATATATAAAAAAAAAGATGATGTGACGGAAACAACAAATTACAAATGAAATCATATTACGTTCCCCGTCAATTTGATTCAAGGTGTACCATAAGTCATATTTTGCCCAAATTGACTTGCACTTTTCAAAATACGAGGCCTATCGAAAATATGACCCTTGAGTTTTATTTTTTAGTGGAATTCAGGGGTGATTGCACTTATTTGGAGTTTTAAATTACGACTTTGTATACCGAAAATATGCAAATTAGTGAAAACGGCGATGACTTGATTTCGGGATAATCATATGTCTTGCTTTCCTAATGTTCCATGGTGACATTTGTCCAGTGATAGATTTATTGGTAAATTCAACACCTTTGATACAGCTTACCTTATATCCTTTTGTTCTGGTGTTGTCATCTTTACTGATATTTGGCGCCTTTTGAATATCCCGCGACACAAACGATGTTACTTAGAATTCCGGCTTGGCGCCTTCTTTTCATAATTACATACTTCTGTAATTTCCTATTTTCATATGCTCCTAGGTCAGAGCAGCAGCCATAATACAACTACTTCGTTTCCAATATTAACATGCGTGTAAGGCACATACGAAGCAAGAATTACAATGTGACTTTCTCAAATTTAAAAACAAAAAACTTGACAAAGATTGATTTAAGCAGCAGTATATTGCAGATTTAAAAATATTCACGTGAAAATATACTGCTTTATAACAACACACAACATTAATTAATTTCATTATTTTTACCTTTAAGTTAAAGTTGCGTTAAGCTGCACTCACAACACGCCTACAACCCGACGAGGCTCTCACACTAACACATTCGCCTGCAGATAGCCTCTGAAAATGTTTGAAAAAAAAGGTTAATTTAATATTTTTATTTCAATTTGACGAGAAATAGACGTAAACAAATATGAGAGATTACTGTAACGAAATTATTCAATATAATGCGTTCTCTGAAAGGGGACGTGAAACATTTAATGTGTATGCTTCTGCACATCTCAACTGTAAGAATTGATTAACTCACAGTAAAAGTGCATTTCAAAACAAGCAATGTCAAAGCATTGTTAAATATTTGCTAGAAAATATATGCACTCTGAATATAGCCAGTTACATTTATGGAGCTCAGTAGGCCTATACTAATGGTTGTAGTCAGAACTCTGAGACACCAACTGGAGTGGCAAAGACTAAATACAATACAATACCATCTTTATTCAAAAGAATGTGTGTACAAAGAACACAGGAGTAATGTACAATATATAGGGACTGGAGTTACAAAATCATGAAGCCACTATTACGCAAAGCGTTTCGGGCACAAACATAAAATACAAAAAAAAAAAAACATGAACAAAGTGTAAGGGGGTAAAACACTTAATACTAAAGAACAAATACGCTAACAAAATGAGAACGTTAATAGAAAATAACAAATAAATGCACAAAAGGTGACACTTAAGGATGACAGGCATAGGCTATTACAATATGGAGTCAGTAGTTGTAGCAATAGTACAGTATATTATTTAAATTAATAACAGAATGGAAATACAGAATGTACTTTAGAACAGCAGCTGAACTCTTCCTCATAACATTTTGTTTGGAACATAACAGAACATGAGAGTAATACAGTACTTTAGGTCAATGGGACAAACACTAAAAAACGAACCAGGAATATAAAGGACACGAATAAACATTTTAACAAAGAAATCCAAGAAATTAGATAACAATAAATGCAGAAAGTGCATAGTACTCAGTAAATAAAGTTTAAGAGTAACACAAAAATACCTTATTACAAGGGAAAATGTGAGTAATAAGAAAATAATTGCATGATATTAAGTGTTTCTTAGTCTCTTTTAAACTGGCTTAAATTATTAAACCCTCGATTACCACCATTCAGGTTCTTGTAGTATAGTGGCTACGTTCTCGATTCACAATTGAGACTCCCGGGGTCGATTCTCGGGCAAGGGGCCTGACGGTTGAGTGGATAGCGTTCGGCATTCATAGTCCTAAGGTTCCGGGTTCGATTCCCGGCGGAAACGGAAACAAATGGGCAGTTTCTTTCACCCTGCTATTTATCTAGCAGTAAATCGGTATTTAGGAGTTAGACAGCTGCTACGGGCTGCTTCCTGTGAGGTAACAACAACAACAACAAAAAGAGGCCTGGTCGAGGACCGGGCTGCGGGAACGCTAAGACCCAAAATCATTTCAAGATAACCTCAAGATAAGACAGAATGGTTGGGCACGTTTCTTTTCGCCTGATGCCTCTGTTCACTTAGCAGTAAATAGGTACTCGGGAGTTAGGGAGCTGTTGTGGGGTTGCATCCTGGGGAGGGTCAGTATTTCAACCTTGGGAGACCTCGCTGGTCTCCCAAGGTTGAAATACTGTTGGCTGCCCCTTTATCGTCTGTTATAACTTGGTTGGTCTCATGGTAAGGGTCCCGGTAGTACAGTCGGGATCGTTCTCGACGCACATTCGAGAATTCCGGGTTCGAATCCTGGGCGGGACAAAATGGTTAAGCATATTTCCTTTCACCTGATGCCTCTGTTCACCTGGCAGTGATAGGTACTCAGGAGTTAGTCAGTTTGTTGTGGAGTTGCATCTTGGGGGGTCAGTAATTCGGCCTTGGGGGGGGGGTGTAGCAAAACTAAAAACTCGGTCTCCGGCAGAGCAGAAGCCAGCCGCCCACCACGTCTGAGGGCACACCAGGAACCCACCAAGACCCACCAACCCCCACCAACTCCCGGCACCTCTCGGCCAAGCCGGCGCCGGACACCGTCTCCCTGCCCGAAGAACCTGTCAGAAAACGTTCAAAATCTATCAACTATCCTGTGACCTCAGGCAATATGTGTGCCAGGCGTCGTAACAATCCGGACCGTTGAATATGAGTGCTAAACGGCAGTACCAAAATCCAAAATAGCGAAACAGAACGTGATCCGGTGTCGAGACGGCCGCTCGTCTTCAAGGTTGAACTAGGAGTCCCAGTATGAGGTGGATACCGGGTGTGGGAGAAACAAGGCGTCGTACAGGGCGAGTGATTGATTGATGATTAAGCCACCCAAGAGGTGGCACGGGCATGAATAGCCCGTAAGTTGTAGATTTTTTTTTTTTGAGTGAATGTATACTGTGTGCTGAGGTCCCATTTATATCTCCAGGCTGATATCGTGAGGGAGGATACTACTTGACAGTATTTATGATGGAGTCTAGCTGCTGGACACCTTACGGGATATTCTTACCCATGCCACCTCTTGGGTGGCTTAATCTTCATCAATCTGCTGGACACCTTTTTTGACCAGAAGAGTGGCAGTGTTGATGGCTTCAGGATGGTTACTGCAAGATTCGGAAACTCTTAAAGCTCTTCTAAGGTCGTTGGTTGCTTGACATTCCAAGAGATACAGTGCGATGCCTTCTTCCTACACTTACATACTTCACTAATACAACTTGTAATATAGTGGATGTGTGATAATGGTATGATAGACAGAATACTTAGGAGCTGCAAGAATTTTGCCCCAAGAGTGTAACACTTATACCATGTGCTTACTATATTAACCTGCAATGTTAAATGGTTTTTTTGTATTGTGGTTTGTGTATTTGTACTCATTGAATTTGTGCGCCCCTTGAGGGACTTGAAGTAGAGGCGGGGGGGTAGAAATAGCCTAAGCTACTCTATCCCTTTGAGATGTATTTTTTTCTTGTCTGAATAAACATACTTGAACTTGTAAGATATATATACTCCATCATGCCACTCACCTTCATAAACACTAAGCCTGTGTTAGACTTGATGAAACATTTAAACGTTATATCGAACTAAAGTTGTTGTTGTTGGTGGCATTAACTTACAGAACTGAAGTCGTTGGACAAGTGTTGTGTTGATTTAGGGGCGGCGACATTTTGGTCCAGTGTGAAGGGGGCTTCTTTACTACGGATTAAAGGCGGATTCTTTACTACTTGTGGTTTTTGGTACTAAAATTTCTACATTTCAACATCTTGAATTATAATTTAGAGGTGCATAGATTTTCATTATCGCATTGTGACTAGTAGATACATTTTGATCATTTCTCAAGATGGTATACCCATCTTCCATTAAAAGTATCTATTATTCCTGCTTACAAATTGATTTTCAGTAGCACTACTATATTTTATTTATTGGCATAATTTAAGTCCATCAGGTATAATATTGTGTAACTTAATTGCTGGTAGCATACATGGCACAGTATGCCATGAGATTACCATTGGAATGTGAAATGTCGAATATGATTAATAATTGTATACTGTATGGGTTGTGAGCCACTTGAGGGACATACATACATACATACATACATACATACATACATACATACATACATACATACATACATACATACATACATACATACATAATATATATATATATATATATATATAGATATATATATATATATATATATATATATATATATATATATATATATATATATATATATATANTAGCTGGCAAGTAATATGGGCAAATTTCATGTTAAATTTATTGCCCCGAAACAGCGTGAGCTATTGTATCGCTATATTCATGAAACCCTCCCTACTAATGATAGGTTGTTAATGTTGGGCATTAAGGACAACAATAGATGTGACCAATGTACTGAAATTGAGAATAATATGCATATATTTATTTCTGTAAGCAGAAAGTTGTTCTTGTAAACTGGATTAGAGACACTCTTAAAGCTTTATGTGGACCAAGTATTAGAGTGGAGTTAATGAGGTTTTAATGTTTCATATTGACATAAAATGCAAGAAAATTAAGAATACGATAATTATGTTACTTTCTGATTACATTTTTTGTGTGGATAGGCAGGCAGGAGTGTTACTCAGTAGACAAAATATTGAAGTTCTTGCGAGGCAGGATCAGGTATAACATTTGGGGTTTACGGCTCATGCTCGGTGATGATATGGGAAATTTGTTTACTGACAATTATATAAAATATATATAAATGTAATAATTTCCCTTGTAAATTAATGTAAATGTAATCTCCAATTTTGTAAATCATTTTAAAAAAAAATAATAACATTTAGGGTTTTAAAGATCATGTTCTGTGATAATGAAACACTTGTTCACTCAGAATTATACTACTGTATATGTAATGTAGTATTGCCTTGTAAACTTATGTATATTTGTTATATTGTATTTTCTTAAATAAAGATAAAACAAAATCCATATTTTGATTATTTAACACCATGCAACACACATAATAGTCATTTGATATTCTATTAATTTAAGTTGTGATTTATAACGAAAACTAAGTTGTAAGGGGAACGCATTCCCACCCAACTAGGCTGATATTTAGTAGTCTGATATTCCAAACCATTCTCCTGTTTAGATAGTAGTTTTTTGTAACTAAGCGCACCATAATACAAAGATTGCCGTTCTAACCAATTAGATAGTAGAACTTTGTACTATTCACTTTTCAGTCGGAACAAAATACAGCTAAAAAAACAATCTTAAATATTCCTATGCCTAGTATGGCACACATATGTACTGTACTAGGCCTCAAATATCGTGTATTTGGCCTAGGAAGGTTAGATTAGGTTAGTTTAATTTGTCTTTGCAACATAAGTAGTAGTTCTTCGGTTTGTCCAACTTAATAGTGCCGATTTTACTTTCTAATTTCCTTGTAGGTAGGTATAAATATACTATGGTCATCATCGTTACTATAAGTACTTCCAAAAGGAGGCTGGGCTGTGTTAGTGTGGCACTTGACGTGTAGAGACATGAGGTGAGTGTATGGAATAAAGTAGAGGTGTGTGAGGAATATGGGGAGGTATAAGTGTGATGAATAGGGAAGAGTTATGAGTATTATGAATAGGGAAGAGTTATGAGTATTATGAATAGGGGAGAGTTATGAGTATGATGAATAGGGGAGAGTTGTGAGTATGATGAATAGGGGAGAGTTGTGAGTATGAAGAATAAGGGTGAGTTGTGTATGATGAATAGGGAGTGTTACGAGTATGATGAATAGGGAGTTATGAGTATTATGAATAGAAGAGTTATGAGTATGATGAATAGGGGAAAGTTATGAGTATGAAGAATAGGGGTGAGGTGTGTATGATGAATAGGGAGAGTTATGAGTATGGTGAATAGGGGTGAGGTGTGTATGATGAATAGGGAGAGTTATGAGTATGATGAATAGGGGTTATGAATATGATGAACAGGGGAGAGTTATGAGTATGATGAAAAGGGCTGTCGAGTTATGAGTACGAACCAGGGTGAGACGGTGGAGGGATCAGCCATCATATGGGCCAGCAGCCGGCTCCACTCCCACTAGCACCGTTGTTGTTATAGATTCAGCTACTAGGAACAAGGTCCAAATAGCACGGGCTATGGTGAGCTCGTACTGACTAGCACCGATTATACACCAGTAATATATCACTCCAACACGTCACTGCATAATGCTTAGTATAATATAGGCGGGGGGCGTATTTAATTACTTTATGTAATAATAAATCGCTTTTATCTCCGTAAAACACTGTCAACAGAGAGATAACAGCGGTAAATCCTGTTGAAATGCCAGGTACACACACACACACACTGCTAGTTCCAATCTCGCCGCAACTTTCCTCATTTTCACTCAAACATTTTTTTTAGCGTATGTCGCCAAGATGTTGTGCTGTTTCGAGTATTCGTCATTAGCTTAACTTTTCTGTAGCCTATAATACCTTGATGGGCAAGGTCTGGTCGATAACCGGGCCGCGGGGACGATAAGCCCCGGAAGCACCTCAAGGTAAGGCTTTCACTGTATTGTATGTGTAGGCTTTCACTCATAGTTCATTAGTTCATTATGCAACAATCTTGTGAAGCTAGTTACACAATTTGGACTCTGCTTATTCACGTAAATAACAGCAGATCAAGATATTTGTATCATAATACAAACAACGAAATAATGACCTCAATATATCTTAAAGTACGATAACACCTGAGGCCCTGAATGACCTTCGACCTATACAGTCCAAAATTTGTCAGGTAATAGGCCAAAAATGACAAGACGAGAGCATGAATAAAAAGACCCTGTAAATGATCACCATAGACATTGAATAGCTTGAGTGTAGGCAGTGAATGGCTTGAATCTAGGCAGTGAATGGCTTGATCTAGACAGTGAATGGCTTGAAAGTTAGAAAACTCGCACTAATTTTCAGACACCGCTTCGTAACGTGGACAGTATACTAATCACCAACATCTGTGTACACCGTCCTTCTACTGATCTACAGAAGCGTGCGTACAACAAGATGCGAACGTACATTTGGGGCACGTGCGTTCACGCGCATGTAAATGCCATAAACAAATATTTACAACCTGGCGGACATGATATTAAGTTGGAAAAACAAGAACGCCGTGTGCAGCCTAAGGTCAAATAATTCCCTCCGAGCCCACAATCCTCCCTCCGCCCGCACCTGATAACTAAATCACACCTACAAATTTAAAACAAAACTGGGGGAAAATTTGAGGCTGAAAGTTCCCCACCCATCTTTTACAGACAGGGAAGGGCAATGTATTATAATACACATGTCTTTATTGAGATCTTGTTATAGAAATATACGTGAAAGGTTAAATGAAAAGGTCTAAAAAAAAATGGTCCAGAATGCATGCAATAACATCCTCTTGTAACAAGACTCTGATCTTCTAGAGGTGCACGCAGGTCGGCTGTGTTAAAGGTCAACTGTAGCAGGTATATTGGCAGAGAGCTTGCTGGCCCTACACCACGTCCCTACAGCTGTATGTAGGCTATGGTGTGTAGGATAGGCTGTGTGTAGGGTAGGTTGTGGAAACTAGGCTATGAGCACATTGGGTCAGCATAAGGTGTGTAGGCAGTGTGCGTGAGAGTGGGAGGGCGTGTGAATGAATGAGTGTGGATGGATGTTCTGGAGGATGAAGGGAAGTCAGTGTGAGTGGATGAGTGGGAGGGGGTCATAGTGTGGGGGGATGAGTGGAAGAGAGAGGTCAGAGTGTGGGTGGATGAGTGGGAGGGAGGATGGAGAGGGGGGGGGGGGGCAGAGTTTCGGGCAGTGCGCAGGTTTCAGGAGATGCCAGGAGGAGTTATACATAATAATATATGAGTATTTGTTTGCCATAAAATTGTATTTACATTTTCTGAAACCCGTTCAATTTAACAGGCGAGTTTTCTTTAGATTAAAAAGGATTGCAATTGGCGAACACCATTTTATTGGCTTCTGAAGCCCTAGAGTACTCCTTTGACAAGTCTTTTAGATGTTACTACTCAGACTTCAGAAGGCAAGTTATGGAAAAACACAATTTTTCTCCATTTGTAAAATCCGAGGATTAGGCTTTGAAATTTTTTATTTCAAGGGTGTTCAAAGGCACCGTGTGCCAGCTTAAATATGTAGATAAGTTTTCCATGGCTGCTGGCCGGAGGGGATATTAAAACTCGGACGCTCGACATGGAGCGCAGAAAAGAATTTGTTAAATTTTTTATCAGATGGAAGGTATTTGTCGCCAGTATGGTGGATGAGAGATGCTTTCGCTCTCTCTCTCTCTCTGGCGAGACACGCTGACATACACACACACACACATATTCCTGTTGATTGACGGTTGAGAGGCGGGACCAAAGAGCCAGAGCTCAACCCCCGCAAGCACAACTAGGTGAGTACACACATACACAATCATGGCTTCTTCACCTAAAAGAACACAAAATACAAATAAGTACAAAGATACTCGACTTGAATTGTCCCAGAGCAGAAGGGACTCCTAAGAGTCAAAGGCTTAGCGAACTCAAACTCACTATACTGAAGGAATGGAGAAGCAGGGGATACGATAACAACGTATAAGATATCACAGGGAATGAAAAGGATTGACAAAGAAGCATTGACAAAGATGAGAAATATGGGAACAGACGACACGGGCGGAAGCTAGATGAGCTGGAGACGTGAGGGGAAACTACAAGACTAGATCGTTGAGGGAAATTCAATAACCAGCCTCCAGGGAAAAACAACGTGTAGCAGGAAGAATGAAAGTCGTAAAAATTCCTCGCTTACAAACGCATGTTCGATCCCGTCCTCCTGAAAAGCACATCGCATTTTGACGTATTAATCCCCCTACGGCTAAAAACTGACGTACTGTCCAGGCCGTATTCTCGAACGTTCACAACGTCACAAAATTGATATACTACAGTGCCCGAACCTAACCTAACCGTGGACCCATGAATAGAAAACGGAACATTACGTCAATTTTAACAAGCCACTTATGATTGTTAATACATCAATTTTTGGATTTATACGTCAAAATGCGATGTACTATTTGCGAGGATGGTTTAGATTGTTGCCCTTATCAGACAGTAAAAATGCATGACTGTTGCCCTTATCAGACGGTGAAACTGCATGATTATTGCCCTTATCAAACGGTGAAACTGCATGATTGTTGCCCTTATCAAACGGTGAAACTGCATGATTGTTATCTTTATTAGATAGTGACAGAGAATCAAACCAGTGGTTAAAGCTTGACAGTCAAGTAAAGCTCAAGCTCTGCCGTTCAGTGTAGGTAATGAATGTTGTGTTGGATTATACGTTGCCATTCTAGGCAATACGCAATGACACCGGCTATGTGTCCTGTTACAAACCGTTCATTAATGCTCGTGACCCGTACAGCAACAAAATCTTGTAGTCTAGGGACATTTACCAATGCTGCAATCTCAAGGTGGGTCACCAGTATAATCCATGATTTGTACAGGCAATAATTAAAATTAATCACCCCCTTTGGATTAAGAAATCACTCAATTAAAAATAAATATATATATTATAAATATACTTAAGTTAATTATCAATATTATAGGTAAAACAACAAATGGGAAATCACATGTAAAATAAAATTATGTCTCCACAGACTAACATATTACAACAGAACAGAATAGATATAATGGTACAGACTTTACTCCTAGATGTGATCCCTCCAGTGTCCTAACAGTTACTGAATAATGTTCTCACGGCAGGAGCCGATGTCGCTTCTGCACAACATTTTAATTGACAGTTTTTACTTAATATAAATCTTGCATGGAGCCATATAATGGGAATTACTTAACTAAATTAAGGAATGATCAGAGTTACATGTATAAACAGAAATAATGTAGTTACTAATATAATACATACATATTTATAAAATAAAAGTATATGTTGTCAACTGCCAACATGGCAGGAATAATATCCCACAACTATTGCCGTCTTGGTGGACAATATTAACGGTTTCCCACAGTCTTGCCAACAAGTCATCAGCACAAAACTATAACTTTCTCAAGGGAAGCTGACACACAAAAAAACTATAATGGTTTCCCACGGTTCGGTCCGCCCACGGATCACCACCACAATATAACATATCAGCACATACAAGTAATGATATAAGCATACAAGATCATACAAGTACTGATATAAGCATACAAGTAATAATATAATATACATCCAATTAATGATATAATATATATGCACATACAAGTAATGATGCATGGAAATAGTACTTATTTTATATTTATATACGTATCCAATAGGGGTACGTAACATGTCCAACATCACGCATACTGGTAGCTAGCAACATAGCTACAGAGCAGAAATAGTCATTTAGCGGTGAGGACACATTATACCCGTCCTAATAGAACGTCGCATTTGGACGTACACTCAATCTAAGTAGAAAAATCGTCGTACTAGAAAATGGTAGCGGCTCACGAAATTGACATACTGTCCCGCTTTCTATTTTGAGTCCTGTGGTAGGTTAGGATTACGGCACTTTAGTACGATAGTTTCTTGACGTTGGGAAATCTTAGGAGGACGGGCTGGAGGAATCATCAGTGGAAAAATAATGCCCGGTGCCAGCAGTATTCTGTTACCTTGTAATTTAATGCGACTATTTATTTTAGTGGCAATTTTATGAATAATATTCAAGCGATGTCCATGTATTTTATCAAGAGAAGATATATTACCCAAAATACTAGCCAAATTTATCTTTAGTTTATCAAAAGCTTACCAAAAACTTTTGGTAAAATTTGGGTAAAGTAAATTAAAACTGGAAATGTGGGGTGTGAGGGGGGGGGGGGAATAGCCTAAGCTAATAGCATAACCTGCTCTATCCTTTTGAGATATATTTTATTGTCTCAATAACGTACATGAACTTGAGCTGGAAATGTAAACTTTACTAAAATTTTACATTTCCAGTTCATTTTCTATTCAACCTACAAGCTGATGTTTGTCTGCATTTGCAGATCATATGTCAATTGATCCATATTTTCATTACTTATAATGGGGAAAAAATTTGTATCGCTTCGCTTACCAAGTTTACCAAACTTTGCCTTTCACAGGAGGTATACATAATGTTAATGGCACTGCCTGTAGGCGTCGTAATTTATCAGCTATGAGTGATCATGTACACTACTGTAGCTACAGTAGTGTAATTAGATCACTTACTGAACTAGTGAACCACAAACGTATATTATTTAGGCTATAGATAATTGCGGTCCCTATCCTGATTTTGTAACTTATTGAAGTAAGCGAAACTAACCAACACTGAATTGACAATTAATGTATATATTGACAAACTCTGTAAATATTTTATCATGCTGTAACTGGCTTAGCTAAACGAATATTGGAGTTCAGTTCCTGAGCCCTTTATTGGTCTCTCTAACTTTCGACTACCTTTCACAGCATGGCTATATGTGGTGCATAATAAACTAAACTAAACTAAAATAACCCATGTGCCCCTTTTGTAAAAAATAGAAAACGTTACAAAAATACTTATATGTTCCACTGCAGGAACGTGATCAAAATACTTTTCCCTGCCTACGTTCACTGCTTTAACAGTGTTCACGATGTGGTCGTTAAACCAAGATGACCGGCATTGAGCAACCGCTAATCCAGGCTGTCCTGGTAACTAGCAAGGCCAGTTGCTTGACTGGCTAGTACACCAAGCTCTTTGAACGTCAAACAGCCAGCAGCAGCAGCATGCGGTGAGGAAGACGGGCCTTCCGGACAGCAGGCATCACCTTAGCTTCCCGCGCGGCTGCCACAATTTCCATAACAGCAGTACAAAAAATGCACGAATAAATTCATGCCGACTACAAAACCTAACTTTTTTACGAGTCAATATTGTTTCCACATACACAGAGATTACCCCCTCCCTTCCCCCCCCCCAGGTCCCTACTTCCACTCCCACTGCAAAATCTCACCCCTCCCCCTTTCCCCGTCGCTCTGCTCCCCACAAAATATACTCAGTTTTTCCGCCGTCCGCGGATTTCCCAACACCTTCACATTTTTGCGGTGGCCTGGCACTCTTCCCCATCGCCACACTTTTTGTCAGGCTTTAAGGACTTTACCAACCGCGAGAGTTTTAGCATCCGGTCACCTCGGAACCCTTAAGTCCTGTGAAGTTTTCCAAGGTTATTACATTTTCTGTTTAAAAACATTACTTGTGCTTTAGGCTATAGTTTATTAGGGTTTAAGTTCCTGGACAACTTCACGTGTTCTGTACACTTCGCATCTACAGAAAGTCTTTCCATAAGCCAAAACTTTACTACCCACTGAAAATGTAATCATTGGCTGCAGTCTTTGATATCCGCTGTATAATACAACTCTTTCTTCTTCTTCTTTATAGTAGGTGCAGTTTGCACGAAGGGTTTGTCCTCCCGATGAATGCACCAGTACAGATGTTGGGAGAAGCGTTTATGTTGAGGACGATAAGAGTTTCAAAAGTGCTTGTTGTGTTGTGCTGTAGACAGAGGAGCGGCGACTAAAACAGAGGTGTATGTTAGAGGGAGACTTGCCGCACCGTAGGGCGGGGTGTTGTGTTTATGGCGTCAGCTGATCCATGGTGTTGCGAAGAGGCAGTTGTTTTCTGTGTTTAGCTGTTGATGGCGCCAGGTATAAATGTGGCACGGGTCACTCAGTTGTCCTTAGCATTACAATGTACACTTCCAGTCATTGTACACTTTACCATGTATCGAGCACTCTGTTCTTTGTTCACTTTGACATCCAGTTTATAATCATATTTGCACTATTGAACTCCCCCGGTGATCTTTATCCTGTACACTATTCCGTGTTTTACACGTTCATTTCGTGATATATTATACCTTTAGCTTCTTCACACAAAACACTACAGCTTTACCACAAACTTCGCCAGTTACTCGTCTCTACACCTCTCCCAGTCTTGACACTTGTAAAACCCTCAGAACTCTCTTCGAAACTCATATTCCAGGATCCAGATACCTCCCAGCTATTTCTCGTCTTCACTTCATGTTTGTCCTCAAGTCTGAGTTATTCTCACTGTCCATTCTCTTCCCATCACTCCACATTTCCAGTTTGTATCTGGAAACATTTCCAGGTCATTTTCTGTTCAATTAATAAGCTAATTTTCTGCATTTTCAGATCATATGTCAATTGGCCCATATTTTATTTTTTTTTATAATGGGGACTATTTTTTATCACTTCGCAGCCATATTACTTAACACCTACAAAACTCTTCCAAGAACATCTATTGAGATTTTTTACCTTCGACTATTTCCTTGTCCATAGTTATTCACTTTCTCAATGGGTAATTTTGTGTTTGCATTGATCTGTTCTACAAACAAAAGAACTAAAATAACTTAATACAATATTTGCCATACTTTCAGTTAACATTAACATTCATTTCCATTTCTTGACTACAAATCCAATTATTATCCAAACTTCCAGCTCGTATGCTCTCGGTTATTGTTTGTTGACAAGTTCAGGCAGCTCCAGCCGTCACCAGGCACCACCAGCCGTCACCAGGCACCACCAGCCGTCACCAGGCACCACCAGCCGTCACCAGGCAACACCAGCCGTCACCAGGCACCACCAGCCGTCACCTGGCACCGCCAGCCGTCACCAGGCACCGCCAGCCGTCACCTGGCACCACCAGCCGTCACCAGGCACCATCAGCCGTCACCAGGCACCACCAGCCGTCACCAGGCACCACCAGCCGTCACCAGGCACCACCAGCCGTCACCAGGCACCACCAGCCGTCACCAGGCACCACCAGCCGTCACCAGGCACCACCAGAAATCACCAATGGTCACCGGGTATCGCCCATGGTTACCAGGCGCAATAAACGGCTACCACAAGTATCATCGGGAACCAGGAACCAGTGAGAAATATTATACTCTCAGTAAAATCGCAGCACGTCAGGCAGTATCACCAGAAAGTAGGTTCCAGAATCAGTGAGCGGCCAATTGGTTGAGGGCCGCTGGGCGGGCGGAGCCTCAGTCAGCGTAACGTGGATACATCCCGGCCAATATAACCTCTAGTGCTGCCATGTGCCGGAGTGTTAGGCTAGGAAATGACCACATTTGGCGATCAGTAAATATCAGGTAATAAGGGTGATATCACCCCTAATACCTGGAGGGAAATCAACTCTAACGTATCAACTTTTATTTCGTTTGCAAAATCGGGCTAATTTTCAGCGCGATGCTGCAGCATTGGATTGTTATAGTGGGAATTTACGCGGCGTAGATTGCAGACAAATGCGAATCTCCCAAATTCCTATATGGAAAGCGCTATACGACAAAAACTGCAGTGTTTACTGAGTAGAATAATTATATAAATTTAAGAGGGGAATAATCCTACCGGCAGGCAACACTAGGATTAGTTACTAAAAACAAAACAAAAAGTCACCATTGAGAATAATTTCAGTAAACAGTATTGTATTTAGCACGTGATCTTAAGTAGACGCTGGAAAAAATGTAGTGATAATTATTGTTATGCACCCTATACCAATCTCGTGGATGGTAGTGGACCCTACACCCATCCCATGGATGGTAGTGGACCCTACACCCATCCCATGGATGGTAGTGGACCCTACACCCATCCCATGGATGGTAGTGGTCCCTACACCCATCCCGTGGATGGTAGTGGACCCTACACCCATCCCGTGGATGGTAGTGGACCCTACACCCATCCCGTGGATGGTAGTGGACGCTACACCCACCCCGTGGATGGTAGTGGACCCTACACCCATCCCGTGGATGGTAGTGGACCCTACACCCATCCCGTGGATGGTAGTGGACCCTACACCCATCCCATGGATGGTAGTGGTCCCTACACCCATCCCATGGATGGTAGTGGTCCCTACACCCATCCCGTGGATGGTAGTGGTCCTTACATCCATCCCGTGGATGGTAGTGGTCCCTACATCCATCCCATGGATGGTAGTGGACCCTACACCCATCCCATGGATGGTAGTGGTCCCTACACCCATCCCGTGGATGGTAGTGGTCCCTACACCCATCCCATGGATGGTAGTGGTCCCTACACCCATCCCATGGATGGTAGTGGTCCCTACACCCATCCCGTGGATGGTAGTGGTCCCTACACCCATCCCATGGATGGTAGTGGTCCCTACACCCATCCCATGGATGGTAGTGGTCCCTACACCCATCCCATGGATGGTAGTGGTCCTTACATCCATCCCGTGGATGGTAGTGGTCCCTACATCCATCCCATGGATGGTAGTGGTCCTTACACCCATCCATGGATGGTAGTGGTCCTTACATTCATCCCGTGGATGGTAGTGGTCCCTACATCCATCCCATGGATGGTAGTGGTCCCTACACCCATCCCATGGATGGTAGTGGTCCTTACACCCATCCCATGGATGGTAGTGGTCCTTACATTCATCCCGTGGATGGTAGTGGTCCCTACATCCATCCCATGGATGGTAGTGGTCCCTACACCCATCCCATGGATGGTAGTGGTCCTTACATTCATCCCGTGGATGGTAGTGGTCCCTACATCCATCCCATGGATGGTAGTGGTCCCTACACCCATCCCATGGATGGTAGTGGTCCCTACACCCACCCCGTGGATGGTAGTGGACCCTACACCCACCCCGTGGATGGTAGTGGACCCTACACCCACCCCGTGGATGGTAGTGGACCGTACACCCATCCCGTGGATGGTAGTGGACCCTACATCCATCCCATGGATGATAGTGGTCCCTACATCCATCCCGTGGATGATAGTGGACCCTACACCCATCCCGTGGATGATAGTGGACCCTACATCCATCCCGTGGATGATAGTGGTCCCTACATCCATCCCATGGATGGTAGTGGTCCCTACATCCATCCCGTGGATGGTAGTGGTCCTTACATCCATCCCGTGGATGGTAGTGGTCCTTACATCCATCCCATGGATGGTAGTGGACCCTACATCCATCCCGTGGATGGTAGTGGTCCTTACATCCATCCCATGGATGGTAGTGGACCCTACATCCATCCCGTGGATGGTAGTGGACCCTACATCCACCCCGTGGATGGTAGTGGACCGTACATCCATCCCGTGGATGGTAGTGGAAAAGATTATAGGGGCACATAATGAGCTCAGGAATTGAACCTCAAAATACATTTACCTAAGGAAATTATATACTTGATAAGCTATTTGCAGTTTAATGTAAGTATAAATAGTTTTATAACCCAATTGGTCCAATTGCTGGAACACAATTCTCTAAGCTGATCAATGTATATATCTTTGGCGAGTCAGATATGAGGAAATCAACCGGTTGTAATTTATTTACATATTTATTCAAATGAACTGTATTTTGTTTATTAATTATTTAATTATTTCTTCGAAAGGGGACTGTATAATTTATTATGACAGTATTACTAGTAAACTTCCCTTCACACATTATTTTTTGGGCCGTCAGGTTATATTTCTAGTGGTCACATTTACCAGCCAAAACATTACATCGTAAAATATGCTAACACATTTAAGGTACAATTAAACATAAGAGATTTAGTTATTAATATGTATGAATCATTACCCTTTCGGGTGTTCTTTTCTTGGGGCGTAAAGACTGCTCACACATTGAAGAAATAATGGGCCAATAATACGTGAATAAGGGAACATATGCAGTTCCGTAGGCGTAGTAGAGTCGCAGCAGTTAACAGCAGTCCTATCTTGATTTGCAAAGGGTCACAGTGCCTGTTAGACTCGCGGGAGTTAAGCCGGGGCGCGAGCAAATTTTCTCTCGCTCAACAACCGGCTTAACTTTTCTCTTAATGGCGTCTCCTTCCCCCGCCTCAGGGCGTCCTGCCACTAAGCGTTTTATAAAGCATCGGAAGGAAGGTTTTGTTTCAATTCATTTTATAACTGATAATTTAATTAATTTCGAAAACTGTTTTTATTGTATTTACAGTCCTAAGTCTGATGATTTTAATGTTAAAATTATCTAAAAATCATTTTGCTACGAGATGCTGGCGACGCGGGAAATATTAATCCTGTTTTTTCTGGAACAAGGTCGACATTTACACTAGCTCTTTATGACTAACTTAAATATATTTACTATTTAGTTAACACAAAACAGCAATGATTTCATTTGCATATTGTATTAAAATGATTTGATAGAGTGGGAAATTTCAAAATTCATGCACCCCCAACACCCATTCAGTGAACAGCGGTGTCAAGCTCACAATCATGTACACTACATGAACTATATACAGTAGGCAAACTTTGCATATGTAGCTAAGATTTCTGATAATATTACGTTCAAAATATATTAACACATGTTTTGAACATTTGAACATTCTGACAATTGTTAACAATCAGTTACATATTGATGTAAGGTATGTGAATAGTTCTGCTGACAGAGATTACATTTGGCCAGATCTATTTCAGCAGATGGTGCAAACTCCCATATATTCTTGTAGTCGAGTCTAGGTCTAGCAGGTGTAACTAATGAAAATATGATGACCTTATTGGATAATCGCAAGATATGTGGCTCTTTCTGCATTGTAGTTTGATGCTAGCTATTTCTGCAGGGCCGTGCTGCTGTGCTGGAGTCGTGCTGTTGTGATAAAGTCGTGCTGAGGTCGTGCTGCTATGCTGGGACCATACTGCCCTGTTCTTCTGAGGGCTGTACTACGTGTTCTGTTGCAGCCATGCTGCCTTGTTCTGCTAGGGCTATGCTGCTCTGCTGGGGGCCGTGTTGCTCTGCTGGGGGCCGTGCTGGTCTGCTGGTGAAACCATTGAGAGAGCCATCACACGAGAGGTCGATGTGTAACTGTGTCAACATACACTCCCATAACTTACAACTGGAGTCCCGTTTGTGTTTATCCCGTGTGACGATGTGATGATCGCCCGTGACGGACACCCAAATTGAGGGAAGCATTGTATCCTGTAATGCGACAACGCTGTAAAGGTAGCCTAAGCTACAGCCGCACATTCGTCAGTACAGCACAAAATGGAAATTAATACATACGACGAAGAGAGAGAAAAACAAATAGATCTATACAAGAAAAATATATCAAAGATGCTGACCAGAGACAAAGGAAAAATTGCTGTAATATTTTCAGAAAGTGTTAGTAAATATACAAGAAACAGAAGCAGTGTTTACAGTTTAAGTCTCGGTGCTGGTGATTAAATAGTCCCGCTGAGCCCCACACTTCTGCCTGGCTTAGCTGAGGTTTCCACGCTAAAACACAGCATTTATTTGCTTTAAGCTTCCAGCTGACCTCCAGTGGTCAACCATAAGCTTATATACACGGGGAGGGAATACCAAAGAGTGGTTGTGCGCGCGTGAGTACTCGCCTAGATGCGCTTTCTGGATCAAACCACCTTAGTTCAGTGCAATAACTTAGTTCCAACGCGCTTTTCTTCTCATATTATTTTTAAAATGATGCATAGGAGCTAGCTTCAACCACTCAATGGTATCTGGATGCTGTTGTTTAAGATTTGCTACTTGGAACAAAAAGTTCCAAGTAGCACGGGCTATGGTGAGCCCGTAGTGGTATCTGGAGCTAGTTAGTGGGCCAGCCACAGGCTCAGGGCCCGCGCAGGAAAGTCAATGCAAAAAATTGATGTAGGTTTAATCTGGCGCCAACTTTCTGCTGCTCTAGATTCATTGTCTACTTTTCCAATTTTCTTTAGAATCTTGGTCGCTCTCCTGTCCCCTGAGTGACTCACGTCCAGGTGACTCACGTCAGGTGACTCACGTCCAGGTGACACACATCCAGGTGACACACATCCTGGTGACACACGTCCTGGTGACACACATCCAGGTGACACACGTCCTGGTGACCCACGTCCTGGTGACATACATCCAGGTGACACACATCCAGGTGACACATATCCAGGTGACACGTCTAGGTGACACAAGCAGTTGACGAGAAGAGAATTACCTCAAGTTGGATGACCTCCTTGAAGAGCGACGTCATGACAACTCTAAGCAGGACAAGCCCCTGATAACCTGTTATCCTCACAGTGAAAACTGAACTTTTAGAAGGAGGGGAAAGTATTTCCCTTGTTTTGATAACTACAACCTTGTGGGATACGCCACTCGTGTTCGGTGAGAACAATATATAAGGCAGCTTCACCCTATAAAAGAACAATATATAAGGCAGCTTCATCCTATAAGAGAACAATATATAAGGCAGCTTCATCCTATAAAAGAGCAATATATAAGACAGCTTCACCCTATAAAAGAACAATATATAAGGCAGCTTCATCCTATAAGAGAACAATATATATAAGGCAGCTTTTTGCGACATATAGACTAGAGTGAGATGACTACACTACCTATTCCATCAGCAGAACGTTTGGGCGCGTTTCCTTTGAGCAGATGCCTCTGTTCACCTTCCAGTAAATAGGTACCCAGGAGTTGGCAACTTTTGTGGGTTACGCCCTGGAGAAAGGTGATTAGGTAGTCTTGGAGAAGGGGGGGGAGGACCTTATTAGCCTAACAGTCTTCCTGTTATTGACAATGGATGACTTAACCAAGCTCTATCTCTTGAGGTAATGTTGTTGTTGTTAAAGATTCGCTACCTGGAACAAAGCTCCAAGTAGCACGGGCTATGGTGAGCCGTAGCGCCTTACTTGAGGTAAGATACGGGCACTGGTGACCCCAAGATACGTGCTGCAGCACTTGGTGCAAGATACGGCTTGCAACACTGTGTGTCCTTCCTTGCACCAAAGTCCTCCTTCCCCCCCCCCTCCCCCCTCTACCTCTCCCCTCCGGACCGACAAAATTCGGCCACATCCCTCCCCCCCCCCCCCTGGTGCCGGTTCTCACAACTCTTGAAGCCGGTGTACAACTATTCCCCCCCCCACCCCCTTCCCGGAGTAAACTACACCCCAGTGTACAGGTTTACCCCCGTAACCCTAAAGTAAACTGTATCCCCGGTGTACAAGTCTTGCGCCAAAGCCCGGTAACCTGACTACAGGTGTGGAGCAAGTTACAAGTACCATTGTTAAAAGGTTTCATCCTAATGTTCTTCCTATACGTCCCCCCCCCTCCTGCTCTCTTCCCCCTCCTGCCCCGCCCCCTCACACTCCCCCCTCACAGCCCCCCTCACCAGCCCCCTCACCAGCCCCCCTCACCCCTCACCAGCCCCCCTCACCAGTCAGGGGGCTGGTGCAAAGTGGCCTCGTAATTCATACAGATATTCGCGGTCTCTACTTCCGTTGGAAAATATGTGGCAGGAAACCATTACAAGAGTGATATAGCGATGCCAGGTCCTCCTCTCCCCACACACACACACACACACACACACACACCCTCTCCTGCTCCCCTGGTGTGTGTGTGTGTGTGTGTGTGTGTGTGGTGTGTATGTGTGTGTGTGTTGTGTGTGTGTGTGTGTGTGTGTGTGTGGTGTGTGTGTGTGTGTGTGTGTGTGTGTGTACTCACCTAGTTGTGCTTGCGGGGGTTGAGCTCTGGCTCTTTGGTCTCGCCTCTCAACCGTCAATCAACAGGTGTACAGGTTCCTGAGCCTATTGGGCTCTATCATATCTACACTTGAAACTGTGTGTGGAGTCAGCCTCCACCACATTACGTCCTTATATAGTCCCCCCGTCCGTGTGTGTGTGTGTGTGTGTGTGGTGTGTGTGTGTGTGTGTGTGTGTGTGTGTGTGGTGTGTGTGTGTGTGTGTGTGTGTGTGTGTGTCCCCCACTATCGCCGCCTTTTCCCCATTGACTTTCCTGCCTCTATTCTTCCTGTTCCTATTTCGCTCCTTTACTTTCATTGGAGAACTTGGCTTTTTGGTCTGGTGTCGGTGTGAAGGCCAGTCAACCTCTGGAGGGTAATTAAGGCAACAAGCAAGTCTACACGACACAGTCACACTGAGGAGACACTTCAAGTTCAAGTTCATATAAGTTTGTTGAGACAAGAAAAGAAAATACATCTCAAAGGGATAGAGTAGCTTAGGCTATTTCTACCCCCCCTCACTTTATCCACCAATGGACATAATGAGTCTGGGGAATAACAATACTTTACGCTTATTTATAAAGCTCAACACACACAGTTCCATATTACAAGAAGATATATTACATATTACGCACATCGTATGACATATTACGCGCATCGTGTAATATATTACACTTTGCATATTAAGTTTAACAAGATTACAGCCCCCCCTTAACCTTCATTACTTCCGCTAGGTGGTGTTGCTGCTTGAAACTCGCGTTTTCTATTTAATATTTTACGAGGGGGGAACCCCATCTCTCTGCTCGTTCCTCGTTGTCCCTCAACAGGCGTTATGGAGCCGAGGCCTGGACCGGCCCTCGCTCCTGCAGGAGCTGGACGGGAGTTTATGATACACTTGGCCCTGGACGACCTGTTGGAGCGGGACTTAACTGAATGATACACTCGGCCCTGGACGACCTGCTGGAGTGGGACTTAACTGAATGATACACTGGGCCCTGGACGACCTGCTGCAGCGGGACTTAACTGAATGATACACTTGGCCCTGGACGACCTGCTGGAGCGGGACTTAACTGAATGATACACTTGTTCTTGGGCTGCGACTCTCTCACCTCCATGCACACCAGTCATCTTTACCCAAGTCACTTCTCAATATGCAAATACATTACCGATTTTTTGTTTATAGTAAATATCCTCACTTAAGCGGATAAATGTACGGAATATATAAATTCCGAATTCACCGTGTGGACTAGACAGCTTGGAGGCCATTTCTTTGGCCCTTTTTGACAAGGTCGAGAGTGACATGTGGGGCTGACGGTCTCTTGACACAAAAAAAAATTAATCCCCCATGAATATTAGATATTTCAAGGTAATCTAATCAACTCTACCACTGGATGACAGTAAATCTATTTAGCTGCATAAATCTAACATCAAGAGGACCTGGATTTACTGCAACCTGAGTCTTCTCACAATTCGTTTAAATCGGCCAAATGAATATCATGCTGACAGTGAGTCACAACAACCTGGCTGAACACTGGACACCCAACCCACACATCTGAACATATAGGAATATATAATATATATATATATATATAGATATTATATATATATATATATATCTATATATATATATATATATATATATATATATATACATATATATATATATATATATATATATATATATATATATATATATATATATATATATATATATATATATTGTAATGTAAAGAAAGAGTGGTAGAGAAAATCAATATATTAAGTAAGAATATGAGGAGAGGAAATATACCATAAGAGCTAACAGGAATAAAGAAAACACCACAAGAGCTAAATGGTGAAGAACGCGAGGAGAATAGAAACGAAAGAGATGGCAACAGAAAAGAAAGAAATCCTACAGGAGCAAAACCTAAGTCAGGTCACGTTTGTTTAAAAAGCTAGAGCATTTGATGATAAACTTGATAACTGAATGTAGTTATAGTATGTAAAGTCAAATTCCATCTGATAATGTTTTTTTATTAAACCAAGTTAATATGCTATTTAAAAATATTAACTATCAATATAGAACGAAAATAGTAAAAATGAACATAGTGAAACTCCTTATTACCAAATGTTAACACCTTTCCCCTAAAAAAAAAAATTGCGTTTAATATTAGACCAACAAATATGCAGCGTAATATACAGTCATTGATTGTTAAATATTCAATGTCAACATCCTGTCCCTTTTGAGGCCTTTAGATAGATGGTAGATCTCAGGTAAATCCAGGTAAATCAGGTAAATCAAGTAAATTCAGGTAAATTCAGATAAATCAGGGAAGTTATAGGTCACCCTGGCCAGTACAACCCTGCTGTTTGTGCCGAATGTTTTGAGATCTCCCTGACGCTGAGATACGCATTACTTCCCCGGTCATTATGGTGTTATACACGCTCGACCGCATGGTCGCCGCTGCCTACCAAGTTGGCAGCAATAGCAGCATTAGCGACTGGGACGAGGAGTCACAAGCTCCAGCGTTGCCATGGTAACTAATGCGGATTTCCAGGGATTTAGCCCACGAACGCTCGTCGTGACGGTGTGAAATATTAAATTACGTCACTATATTCTACGTTCTTTCACTCGTTTATCTGGACTTAATAGTCACAAAAGCACACATATACACAAAACACATAAGGAACAGTGTGTAGGGTCCACACAAGGAAGAGTGCGTACAGGAGTGTGAACACACAGTGAGGAACAGACCTAGCGTCAGTAGGAAAGATAAGAATGGGGACGAGCCTAGTCACAGGGGGAAACAACACACTCTCAAGAACGGTAACGTCCGAGAGATGTAAATATTACTGCATACAGTATGTTAACATCGCCAGCCGCTAAGATGAAAGAGGAGCTTTAACATAGCACAACAGATATTAAGGAGATGCAACACAGGAGGGAAACCAGACGCGCGCACGCACGCACGCACAGGTGCTGAGTACCCAAATGAGCCACAGAGACATTAGAAAGAACTTTCTTAGTGTCATAGTAGTTAGTAAATGGAATGCACTAGGAAGTGATGTGGTGGAGGAAGACTCCATACACAGTTTCAAATGTGGATATGATAAAGCTCGAGAAGCCCAGAAATCCGTACATCAGTAGATTGACGGTTGAGAGGCAGGACCAAACAGCCAAAACTCAACCCCCGCAAGTACCACTGAGTACAACTAGGTGAGTACACACACACACACACCACACACACACACACACACACACACACACACACACACACACACACACACACACACACACACACACACACACACACACACTGGTGAGATATGAGAACGTTATGTCACATTTTCTTCAAGAAGTGCCGGACCAACCGGGCTGTGGTAGATATGTGGGCCTGCAGGCCGCTCCAAGCAATAGCCTGTTGGACCAAGCTCTCACATGTCAAATCTGGCCCAAGGCCGGATTTGGGGCGTAGAAGAACTCCCAAAAACCCCATCCAGGTACAATCCAAGTCCAAAGTAAGATAACAAGAGGGCTACAAGATAACCTTTGCCATCTGAAGGAATGATCGAACAAGTGGCTACTTGAGTTTAACTCAAGTAAGTACAATGTAATGAAACTAGGCGACGGGAGCAAGAGGTCGGACACAAAGTACCAAAAAAAGAAGAGAAAATCCTTCAAGAATCAGGAAGAGAAAAAGATATGGGGGTCAATATCTCACCGAACCTCTCTCCCGAGGCCCACATCAAAAGGATATCATCATCAGCATATGCTAGGTTGGCCAACATGTGAAATGCCTTTAGAAATATATATATACAACCCGTCCTCGACTCAAGTCCATTACATCCAGCGGTCGACCCCACAGACGCATTCATAAATTTTTATATGCTGTTCATTCAAAACAGGAATTTTCTCAAATATAAATTAATATTACAATATATTAGCATATTGTGCATATGTAGGTTTATGTTAGGTTAGGTGTTTCGGTTCGGTTGGCGATTATTTGCATTTGTAGTACGTGGGTGAAGCATTTATAGCGATGTGGTTCGAACGAAACTCGTCAGTGAAGCACTTGTTCCGGAAGTGTTCGAACGAAATCAGTTGTGAGTCGTGTGTAAACCGTTTTTCATTCATAAACAGGGGGTTTGGCGGGTGGATGGAATCACTTTTGGGTCTTTGTTTGGAGGACGGGCTGATCTATAAAGATTCATTTTAGAACCTTCCATTCACCTTGACACTCAGAACCTTGAACCACCGACCACATAAGACAGTAGCCAGCCGCTCTGCGTACTAAGCCACCAACACAATTTAAAGGAAAGGATTCCAGAAGTACCTATCTGCTGCCCAACTGCAACTTTAGGCCTTCCCAGAGGGAAACCACTTTGCAGCACGTCCTCATAAACAAAGGCCAAAGTCCATTCCATACACCCGCCAAACCCACTGTTTATGAATTAAAAACTGTTTACACACGACTCACAACTGCTGACGTTCGAACACTTCCGGAACAAGTGCTTCACTGACGACTTTTGTTCGAACCACAACGCTGTAAATGCTTCACCCACGTACTATAAATACAAATAATCGCCAACAGAACCTAAACACCTAACCTAACCCATGCCTAAATATGCACAATATGCTAATATATAACAATATTAATTTATATTTGAGAAAATATCTGTTTTGAATGAACAGCATGTTAAAACTGACGAAAGCGTCTTTGGGGTCGACCGCTGGATGGAATGGACTTGGTCTGAGGACGGGTTGCACTTTGATATATAGGTGTTAAGTGATTCACGTCGTGGTCAAATAAATTGCTAACCACCATATCGTTGGGATAGCACCATTCACCTGGACACAGCAGCCAGCCGCTCTACCAACCACAAGTGACGTGGTGGAGGCTGACTTCACACACAGTTCCAAAAGTAGATATGATACGAACTCAGGAACGTGGACAAGTTTGGATGTTGAGAGGCGGGACAAAATACCCGCATCAAAACTGTTTTTTCCAAGACAATTTACAACACAATTGAATCATATACATTCTGAAATCGTGGCATCCCGTCTGAACAAGAACTATAACAAAAACAAAACAAGAACAAATGTTCGTGTCTTACTATAACAAATTCTAAAGTTGATGTGATGACCCGTGTCTTTGACGTATATTAGTAATTTGGCTCTTGCTTTTTGTAAGGACTTAGACTGGTAAATTATGAGTGGCGGTAAGACTGTGGCATGAGGCACTGTGCCAGGGTCACGGCATGCCTCACGGGCCTGTCATTACCTCCGCCAGCACGCGCACACTGGCCATTGTCCCCCGCGATATTAATGCCGCCTCTTCCTCAGGTCATGTGGCTCTTCACCCCAGCTTGAAGTGGCTCCGTAGACCGACGGTCTCCCTTCATGCAGGTCGGCGGCTTCCAATCCCCAGCACGTCCTCCAAACAAAGGCCAAAAGTCCATTCCATGCACCCACCCCTTGTTTATGTATGAAAAACAGTTTAAACACGATTCACAACTGTTGACGTTCGAATACTTCCGGAACAAGTGCTTCACTGACGACTTTTGTTTGACCCACAACGCTGTAAATGCTTCACCCACGTACTATAAATACAAATAATCGCCAACAGAACCTAAACACCTAACCTAACCTAACCTATGCCTATGTATGCATAATATGCTGATATATTATAATACTAGCTGTAGCCGGCCACGCGATGCTATGGGTTGCCGCAGCAACCCTCTCCTGTCCTCCTGTCCTTCCCACCATTAAAACCTCCCCTGTCCCCTCGTGCTCTCAACCATTTCTCACTCCCTCGTACCCTCGTCCTCCCCACCATTCCCCACTCCCCCCTGCCCCCCCCTATACCCAACTCCCCCGTCCCCTTGTCCTCCACACCATTCTCTCCTCCCCTGTCCCCTCGTCCTCCCCACCATCCCCCACTTCATGGTCCCCTTGTCCTCCCCCACCTTCCCCCACTCTCCTCCCTTCGTCCTCCCCACCATTCCCACTCCCTCGTCCGATGCTTTCCTAAATGATCTGATGTTTCCATCAGAAAAATGGGAACATCAAATGATCTGATGTTCCCATCAGTGAAAAATAAGTAGAACAGTTAAAAAACGAAATGAAAAACAATGAAAAAATAAAAAAATAAACTATACTCACGAAATGAACAGTATGGTAAACAACACAGCTCAATTCCAACGCCATGTCACACAAAATAATTAAATCAAAATGAAAATAAACTGAAATCTATGAAAATTCAATTTATCAATACAATCGGAAACATTGAAATGGAATGGTAACATATTTAGTATAGCGTGTTTCTGTTACGTGCAACAAATGGTGCTGTTTTTCAAACAAAACATGTTTTTACCTGTCACAGGTGTGGCATCTATATAGTAGGTATATAAAAATATACGCGTATTGGAATGGAACGTTGTGTCATAATTTCAAAGCAATCGGTGAAGAACTTTCGGATATCACAGCTTGTTTTGCTCTTACGTCCAACAGATGGCGCTGTTTAAAAAAAAACATGTTTTTTCCTGTCACAGGTGCGGCATGTATATAGTAGGTATATAAAAACACGCACCTAGTCGAATGCAACGTTGTGTCAAAATTTCAAAGCAATCGGTAAAGAGGTTTCGAAGATTTCCCTCACATGAAAAACACATGAAAACTCAGTTTTTTCAAAAGAAACATGTTTTTCCCGTCACAGACGTGACATCTATATAATATGTATATAAAACCCCGTTCGGATGCGATTGGATCGTTGTGTGAAAATTTCAAAGCAATCGGTGAAGAACTTTCGGAGATTAGCGATTTTGAACAAATGAACATTTAAATTTTTATTTTATAGATTAATTTATATTTGAGAAAATTCCTGTTTTGAATGAACAGCATGTAAAAATTTATGAATGCGTTTGCGGGGTCGACTGGTCGACTGCTGGATGTAATGGACTTGAGTCGAGGACGGGTTGCAATCCCCGACCGTCCAAGTGGTTGGACACCATTCCATCCCCCCGTCCCATCCCAAATCCTTATCCTGACCAAGCGCAATACAGTGGTAATGGCTTGGCGCTTTCTCCTGATATTTCCCTTCCTTCGGTGTCTCCCGTCACCTCGGGATAATGTTTTATGGAGCACAACTGCATCACAGCTCGTCTGATGAACAGCGCCAGGGGAAAATAATTTAATCTCACTGGCTATAAGTAATTTTTCGTCCCCACGAGGAATAATTTCTAAACAAAAGAGCCTTTATGTTGCCTCGCGATTTGTAAATATAGATTAAAAGCACTTGGAGGTCGTGAGGTATTTCCGACTGTCTTTCTGCGTGCATGTACCCAATCGAACATGTACCCAATCGTATATGTACGCATGTACCCAATCGAACATGTACCCAATCGTATATGTACGCATGTACCCAATCGAACATGTACCCAATCGTATATGTACGCATGTACCCAATCGTATATGTACGCATGTACCCAATCGTATATGTACGCATGTACCCAATCGTATATGTACGCATGTACCCAATCGTACTGCGCACTAGTACCCAATGGTACAGTCTGGGTTGCATCAACCAGGAGTGAAGCCTAGCCATTGTATATGGTGTGTTTACACCTCCTGATTTTTAGTATACCCCGAATAATACTAGGTCCTGAAGCTGTGAATGTTGGTTACTTCGATCCGCCTCTGGATCAAGTTCATTCCACTTGTTTACCAAATTTGCTGCAAACGGGTATTTCCTTACAGTTCCCCTGTTCGTCTATATCTGCAACTTACACCTGTGCTGTGATCACGACGTCCCTGATCCTTCTCTCTCTCTTCCTATATTGTTAGATATAGTATTCTATTCTGTTTTCATGTATTGTATTTCTTATCTCTGGTACCTGTATCGTGGCATATCTCTCTGTAGTTTCTCAGTTTTGTCATTGTACTTTACCAGAGGTGAGTTCTGTACTGTAGTTGCATGTTAGGGTGTTGGTCTGACGTATGATACATATAGTATTTTTCTAGGATTCCTTGCTAAAGTTGTTCAAAGTCATCCTTATGCTTGCTATTCTACGTATGTTGCTGATATTATGTTGGCGTCTCTATTATGGCCAATGTTATATCCAATCCAAGGTTAGCCTTATCTATTATTTTTCACTAGTACATGCTTTAATACACATGCTTTAAATGCTTTACCACAATGCTTTACAACCAGGTCCGCAATTACTGCCGAGTGAACAGGGGGAAAAACAGTAAATGATTGGTGCCCAATCGTCCGTTCATGCCCAGGACTCGAACGCTTCTCTAACCCAAGTTTAACAGTTTCTAACTTAACACAAGGTGACCCTAGTCATCTTTTGACTTGGCTCTGAACCTTACTTTCTGACGACCTCGGTAATAAGTTAAGGCTACAATATTTTCAGGGTAGAAATCCTGTTTTTGCTCTGAGAAACCTGGGAAAAGTTTATCTTAAAGACTTAGTTGCTTATGGTCCAGAAGGTACACTGAGGAGAGAGAGAAGAGAATTATCAAGGGAAAGCGCACAACCATTACGACTATATAGCACTTGGAAGGGATCAGGATAACAAATTTGGGGATGGGACGGAAGGAAGGAATGGCGCCCAACCACTTGGACGGTCCAGGATTGAACTCCGACCTGGATGAAGCGAGACCCCAAAGTGGTTGGACAGAGAGAGATAGAGAGAGAGAGAGAGAGAGATAGAGATAAATAGAGAGAGAGAGAGATAGAGATAAATAGAGAGAGAGAGAGAGATAGAGATAAATAGAGAGAGAGAGAGTGCCAGATCTTCTCCACCAATAAGAAGCCACGAAACATTTCAGCCAACAAACAGTTGCCTCGCCGTTTAAAACTCAGCCAATCAGAAACCGTTCACAGTTAGTACCCCGTCACAAAGCCATGCCTCCCCTCACATATCAAGGTTTCCTACATTGAAACATAACATTTATCTAAACAATTAATTAACTTCTCGAACAATGTGTTATTACTGCGTTAATAAAGTACCAGGTTTTTGATGGTCGGCGGTAACTAATTAAACCATTAGGGCGTGGCGCTACACATTGCTTAATTGCCGTCATGGGGAAATTTTAGATCTCCAATTTGCTAAATGGTTATGGAAGCCCCGATGGTTAAGCTGCCACACGCCTCCACCACCATTGATACATGATGAGCCCGAGTAAGGGAGCTTGAGGGAGATGATGAATGAGGGAGATGGTGAGTGAGGGAGATGATGAATGATGGATATGGTGAGTGAGGGAGATGGTGAGTGAGGGAGATGGTGAGTGAGGGAGGTGGTGAGTGAGGGTTAGAGATGGTAAGGAAGTGAGGGAGAGAGATGGCGTAGTGGTCAGCGTGATGGTGAGTGATAGTACTGGCCTCTCTGCTAAAGCAGCCGTGACATAAGAGAATAGTGATGTCAAATGCTTCACCATAACTGGGGGTTTATACAGGTCTCTCACCCCACACATTCACTATGAAACCCGTAAGACGTAGGCCCAATCACTCCCCTGCTCACTGTTGCATTAATCTCTCTCCACCAGAGGTCTCTCTTCCTCAGGCACCCCCCCCCCTGTCCCCCCCTCCCCAGGCAATTCCCCCCCCCCGACCCCTGACAATCTCCCAAGTACGTTATTAACTCGTGTTAAGGGTGCTGACAGTGCAGGACTAAACTACTTTGATGCCTGTGTTTACACGCTAAAATATTAACTGGCAACACTTCCCTGCTTTCCAACGCCTCCAGTAGAGACACATTTTCCTCACAAATATTCCTCCGTCAGAGTTGGACACGATTGCTGTAAATTGCTGTTGCTGTAAATGTTACAGTGAACTTAATGTGTATGCTCACCTCAGCCTAACCTTCCAGGCCACACTATAACGGGATGCTCTACTACAACACAAACACTGAAACCCGTCTATAAGATAAGGAAAAAAGTATGTTTACGGCTGCACTGTGTAATGAAAATTAGGTCGGCAGGTTTTTAATATTAAAGCCGGTATAGTTTTTTTTTTTTTACGCCATGATGTTAATATTTACATGCTGTAATAGCAACTGTACTGATGAAATTTGAACTCGTGATTTGTTGGGTCCACAAAAATAGTTAATGGTGGTTCCAAAACAATTTTTTTTTTCTAGCAATCTCGTATTATGAAATTAACCGATCATTGTCCGGTTAAAATGCTTTACAAATGACACGAGAAAAAGTGAAACGAATATGAACATCTGAAGTGATAATTGGCTACAAAATACATTTATAAATTTGTTTAATACCAAATACATTGTTCCCATTGCTAAGAGGAAGAACTGTCCCTACACTTCCCCATAGAGGCACCGTTCCACCTGCTCCAGTGCCACTTTTATCACCGTATAACTCTCCAGGCACTCCACAGTGCCATCTGACATGGCAATACAATGTCACTCTTATCACAGTTCTATCATGATATTAATGCAAAGTTCCACTCTAGTGTAGTGCAGCTCTACAGTGCCACTATTCCAATATAATGCACCTCGCACTATATTATTCCAGTATAGTGCGACTCCACCAGGCCGCTTTAACCCCCTCCCCCCTTCATCCCACCCCATATTTACATATAGTAAAAGCACTTTTATATCTCATAATAAGCATAAAAGTTTTCAATATGAGCCATAGTTGTCCATACAGCTTTAGCTATCATTCACTAACGTGTTATACACTTCTAGATCTTCAGTTAACACCAAAATATCTTATGTATATTTGATTCTGAAATAAAGAGCTTTATAGATATATAAGATGGTTATAGACCATTTTCAGATAGATAATGACTGTATATTACATACGATCGACAATCATTGTCAAAGAAAATTGATCGAAGAAAATTATCGAAGAAAATTTTAATTTGTCGTTCGAAAGTAAGTGGGAATAGTTTACAAATAAATTTCACCAAAGTACGTTCATAGATTACAACTGAAACCGAGACTCTCCAGCCCCCCCCCCCCATCGTACGAAGCGGGAGCCAGATTCACGAAGCAGTTACGCAAGCACTTACGAACTTATCCATCTTTTCTCAATCTTTGTCGGCTTTGTTTACATTTATTAAACAGTTCATGAGCTCCGAAGCACCAGGAGGCTGTTTATAACAATAACAACAGTTGATTGGTCAGTTTTCATACTTGTAAACTGTTTAATAAATGTAAACAAAGCCGTCAAAGATTGAGGAAAGATGTACACGTTCGTAAGTGCTTGCGTAACTGCTTCGTGAAGCTGGCTCTAGGTCAGCCTGATAGTAGCCACCTCCTCTACAGCTTCTACAGGCACAACGTTACAGCAATGGGACGAAAGTTGAATGCAAACCAATGGTTGGTTATCCTTGGATAGGATAACACTCTCCTGCAATATTATGATATATAATCCTGAAAAGATGATTAGGAGCTAATTAGATAAGGGGTGAATCATGGCATATTTAACTCTAACATGCCGAAGAAAGATCCCAACGAGCCAAGAATGCGCAAATGAATAAATCCACAAGGGCCGTGATCAGGGTTCGAACCTACGCCCGGAATGTTCCCAGCTGCGCCTTAGTCAACTGTGCCACGACATGGCTAAAGAACGCGGATTGAGGAGCCGGTCGGCCGAGCGGACAGCACGCTGGGCTTGTGATCCTGTGGTCCTGGGTTCGATCCCAGGCGCCGGCGAGAAACAATGGGCAGTTTCTTTCACCCTATGCCCCTGTTACCTAGCAGTAAAATAGGTACCTGGGTGTTAGTCAGCTGTCACGGGCTGCTTCCTGGGGGGTGGAGGCCTGGTCGAGGATCGGGCCGCGGGGATACAAAAAGCCCCGAAATCATCTCAAGATAGATCTCAAGAAGATCCATCTTGAGATGATTTCGGGGCTTTTAGTGTCCCCGCGGCCCGGTCCTTGACCAGGCCTCCACCCCCAGGAAGCAGCCCGTGACAGCTGACTAATGCGGCGGCACATGCCAGAGACAGATCTGTTACTTAGGCCCTGAGATAAACTCACGTGAATGAGAACAGTCCACTGTGGCAGAGAGGAAAAAAAAAGTTGGAGTTAAAATAAACTTTTTATAAAAGCGAAAGCAACTGAGGTAAAAAAAATACTGCAATATCGTTACTGAGACAGACTAAGTTGGTGCCTGGACTTGAGTTGGGATGAGTGAGGGTGGGTCGGGGGTCGGGGGGTCATGTGTCGGGGGTCGGGGGGTCATGTGTCGGGGGTCGGGGGGTCATGTGTCGGGGGTCGCGGGTCGGGGGTTGGAAGCTTAGTCGGGGGTGATAAAGCCTTGTTTGATGCAAGGACTCCTGGATGGAGGGGAGGTGAAGCGAAGCGTGTTTACTGTGTCTCCAGGGCGCTGAGACACGGCGCTGGATCTTAACGGAAACTCAAGGCCAGACAAGTCACTGGTCCCCCAACTCCCAGTGATTATTGCCACTTGGTACTTTGCTTAGAAGTCTTACCTAGGTCTTCTCCAGCGCCAGGCACCAGTCTTGGCTGGTCTTCTCCAGCGCCAGGCAACAGTCTTGGCTGGTCTTCTCCAGCGCCAGGCACCAGTCTTGGCTGGTCTTCTCCAGCGCCAGGCACCAGTCTTGGCTGGTCTTCTCCAGCGCCAGGCACCAGTCTTGGCTGGTCTTCTCCAGCGCCAGGCACCAGTCTTGGCTGGTCTTCTCCAGCGCCAGGCACCAGTCTTGGCTGGTCTTCTCCAGCGCCAGGCACCAGTCTTGGCTGGTCTTCTCCAGCGCCAGGCACCAGTCTTGGCTGGTCTTCTCCAGCGCCAGGCAACAGTCTTGGCTGGTCTTCTCCAGCGCCAGGCAACAGTCTTGGCTGGTCTTCTCCAGCGCCAGGAATGAGTCCTGGCGAATCGACTGTCTTCTCGTATCTAAATGTAAATTAGGAGACAGGAGTAAGCAGCGACAACGCAGCTTACCGGGTTTCATTCAGGCGCTCTTGGCTCTAATTTAGTGAACGAGAACGAATAAACACACAAAAAAAATCTAATTACGCTGGCTTCCTCGCGCCAGTGAACTGTTGCTGCTAGCGCCGAAGAATGGAAGGAGGGAGATGGAAAACGGAGGGTGAGAACTAAAGATGGAAAATGGGAAGAATGTGACGAGAGAGAAGCATACATAAATATCAATTAAAGTAGTTTTGTAACTTATACCTCACACGAGGCCGCCAGAATTACCAATGCGACACACGGACAGATGAAATCTAACAGAATATTAACATTATCAATAACACGGAACAAAGTTATTGTTCACCCAGTTCTCCCCATTAAGAACAGCAACTGCTATCCGGTTACATTAATCCGGGTAACAGTTGCTGTTTTCCGCTCTGAGGATTTGTTTGTAGTAATTTATATAAAGGACCGAAGGATTAGTTTTGGCGCAGTAGGGATCTCAGGATTGGCTTGGAGAGGCCGGACGTCTCTTGAGTGATATCCGGCAATTCTAAGAATATTTATCAAGGCTTAGTAACAGCCGGAAGAAGTCCACTGACGTGTGACGGAGATACTGGCTGTTTAGTGATTGTTGTGACAAAACCGAACAGGACAACCGAACTGTTGTTGACCAAACCACACACTAGAAAGTGAAGGGACGACGAAGGGGACTGTTGGTAACTCAGTTCGATTGTCCTGTTACTCGGACAACAAGTCAATGGTGATGATCTAGGAGCAGTCTGAAGAATCTGACTTTACGACAGATGTCCATCCAATACTTCCATCTTGTATGACGCTTAGTGACGTGTTGTGTTGGTGTATCATGGTGGCACTCTAGACCTACCAGGAGGTTACCTTGACCTACCTTGAGGTGCTTCCGGGGCTTAGCGTCCCCGCGGCCCGGTCATCGACCAGGCCTCCTGGTTGCTGGACTGATCAACCAGGCTGTTGGACGCGGCTGCTCGCAGCCTGACGTATGAGTCACAGCCTGGTTAATCAGGTATCTTTTGGAGGTGCTTATCCAGTTCTCTCTTGAACACAGTGAGGGGTTTGCCAGTTATGCCCCTTATGTGTAGAGGGAGCGTGTTGAACAGTCTCGGCCCCCTGATGTTGATAGAGTTCTCTCTCAGAGTACCAGTTGCACCTCTGCTTTTCAACGGGGGTATTCTGCACATCCTGCCATGTCTTCTGGTCTCATGTGATGTTATTTCTGTGTGCAGGTTTGGGACCAGCCCCTCTAATATTTAGGGACCAGCCCCTCCCTCTAGGAGGACATACCAGAGTGTATCTGATCTCTACTGACACATCAGAGCAGCAACCTCAACATTGTTATCAATGTTGAAGTTGTTCCTCTGTCAAATGTTCCCCGAGCTGCAGTTGGAAAAATTACATGTGACTCCATATTGTCGGTGCGTTTGTTGATGTGTGGTGAGTGTAACCGGCTCCCTTCCTGCGTCCAGCCGGCCACTGTTGTGTCCCCGTGTTATACTCACTCCACCACTATTCACACAGTCATATTCGTGTTATATTCGACGATAAAAATATAATATTTCGCCCTTTACGGCTCCTGGATAATATGCGATTCAGATCAAAATGGCAATAGTTCTCCATTTCCATATTTTATATTTAAATGTTGCTTTCGACATCTCTTCGTATACAAACGTGAACGAAGGCTTGTGCACAAATAAAACCTGTATCAAATTACAACTTTGTAATATATTATACTGTAATTTTATCCAAGAAAAGCTATCTGAATAGATACTTCTGAAACTGCTCGTAGCATCTCTGCTAACTACACTTGTACGATCCCCAGAAAACAGACAATAGATACCACAGAAAACTGTGAACAAAACTATTGCATTCCGCTTTAAGCAAAGGGACTGTGAGCTACAGTTACTATCGCTGCCTAAAGTTACTATCTCTGGCGTATAGGAACGAATGTCTTCCCTGTTTCGGATAGTAACGTAGAAAACGGGTGAGTTTTTAGGGGGGGGGGGAGCCTAAAGTGTTATTGTTACTGTTGAATTACCATAAACACGGACCACACGACTGCTTCCACCGTGGAGATTCCCAAGTGTAAACACTGGCTTTGTAGCCCGCTGTGATAACCACTTGTTCACTTCCCTTGTTATTCCAACAACTGTGCAAGTTGCATCTGCTTGCATGCTCAAGTCTGTACTGTACTCCCCCCTCCCCGTAACCTGTTACCCAAATCCAGATTCTGCACATCTGTGTTTCACATATTTTGGTGTTTCTGCTGAACATACGGGGTCCGTCAGATATGGCCAACAAAGTTCAGTACTATACAAGAACGTAGGCGGTCTTCTCACTCTCGTAGTCTATGGTAAGCTGTCTGCTATTCAGTGTTTTCAGAGGTCACGTTTCTGTTGAGAGAAGCCTAATCCCATTAAATTATTTAGTGTAAGCAAGTTTAAGTTTCATGTGGATAATGAAACCATATACCTGAATTTACCCGAGGGCCACTATTTCTCTAGTGGCCTCGATGGGGACAGGAAGCCTACGGCTTCTCAAAACACCCCTTTATGCTAAAAAAATTTTCAGCTGGATATTAAATTGCAGTACTGTCCTGACGTTTACGATTTCGGCGGGTAGGCGGTTCCATGGGTTTAAGAGTGAAAAGTATCTCCTATTTTCCGTCCTGCATTGTTCCTTGATGAGCTTGAAACCGTTTTATTTAAAATTATAGTAATAAATATATCACTTTTCGCTGTGTCCTCGCTACACTACTAGTGATGTACCGCTACACGTTGCCAGGAATCTCGTTTATAAATATTAAATGTATCTTGGAGGAAATGAGTTGGTTTCCAATATGAGCGAGAAGATGGATTGCGAAGCGTCGACCGGTTCAGTCGAAGGAAAAAGTGTTTCAGGAGTGTTTGTGGTGAAAAGAAAGAGGTCAGGAGTAATTATTTGGTGTGACATTCAGGAGCCGCAAATTGTGTAGTATCTCGCCCCAGCAGCCGGCACCTAGCGCGCCTTCATCATGCCGCCTTGTTGACTGTCTCCAACCACCCACCTATATTGGCTCTCTCAGACAACACCCTCCATCCCCCTCCACCTACCCTGGTCCCCAACCACCCTTACCCTGGGGCCAGATTCACGAAGCAGTTACGCAAGCACTTACGAACGTGTACATCTTTCCTCAATCTTTGACGCCTTTGGTTACATTTATTGAACAGTTTACAAGCGTGAAAACTTCCCAATCAACTGTTTTTATTGTTATAAACAGCTTCCTGGTGCTTCGGAGCTCATTAACTGTTTAATATTTGTAAACAATGCCACCAAAGATTGAGGAAAGATGTTCACGTCCGTAAGTACTTGCGTAACTGCTTCGTAAATCTGGACCCTGGTACCTAGAAACACAACCATCCCCCTCACACCCTCCGTAAACCAGCCCGTTCTTGCCAGAGTTTCCAACCTCAAGAAACTGTCGTACTAAAGTGCCCCCTAACCTAACCAACCACCAGACGACCCCATGAACAGAAAACGGGGCATTATGTCGATTTCACGAGCCGCTGCCATTTTCTTGTACATTAGTTTCTGGTCTTGGGCAAAGTATACGCCGAAACGCGACGTGCCATAAAGCGAAAGGGTTTCAGCAACACCTCTCTCTCCCTATCTTTAGTATAGTGCCTCCTGATCATCTATTCCAAGACGGGAGACATCTCCTGTCCACGAGGCTAACCATAGCCCGTGCTTCTTTCCCAGCTCCTGTGCCAGGTAAGTTACGGGCTCACCATAGCCCGTGCTACTTGGAACTTGTTCCGAGTAGCTGAATCTATAACAACAACAACAACAATCTATTCCAAGGACTTGTCCGAAACGCTGTGCGTACTAGTGGCTTCAGGCATAGTATATAACTACTTCTATCTAGAAATCCAACAATCAGCTTGTAACTCACTTTGTATCTATGTCATTTCACCTGAATAAACTATTCTTATTATTACTGAACATATCCACAGGAGCCGTGATGAGGGTTCGAACTTCTAACTCTTTCTCTAATCTTTCTGGAACCAACTATGTGCCCTTTTTTTTATCTAGATATTTTATTTTCACTCTATGTATTGTTGAGTGGTAAAATTTGCATCTGCTATAATTTATACTAAAAAAAATTATTTATATTGGGACTCCATCTTGTGCCCCGGGAGTTCCGGTAATATACATGTCCTGTATATGACGTCACAATGTATTCCTCCGCCTGACCGCGATAACAACATTGGCCGCCTTTACCAGGTGATAACGTTAGTCCGTGACCACATGACCAGGTGGTAATGTTAGTCCGTGACCACATGACCAGGTGGTAACGTTAGTCCGTGACCACATGACCAGGTGGTAACATTAGTCCGTCACCACATGACCAGGTGGTTAAGTTTCAGGCACTATTTACACCTCGAGTCTCAAACTGTTTCTTTACTCACAACTCCTCCCGTTTAAACAAAATAATTTAAGCAAAATAAACCCCATTTTAATACAACAAAATAGGCAAATCAATAACTTGATAGTTGTGCAAAATGAATCAATATTCATTCACTTGTGAACAAATCCACAAGGGCCGTGACGAGGGTTCGAACCTACTTCTGAGAGCATCTCTTAATCGACTGAGCTAGGACATGGTTAAATTTGTTTAGTTTATTCATTTGTATTCGAGCGGTTGTTAGGCGTATAAAAAATAATCTATGATTGCTTTTCAGTTTTCTAAGAAGTTTGTGGATCGTTCCAAATTGTTTACAATCATACACAGGACTTAATAAAATGTCCCAAAAAACATTAACGCCTGCTCTTTTAGGTAACCAAAAGTACATATTAGCTCACGTACTACATTAATTGGTGAGCAGGGTCAATAACCTCGAGGGGTCGCTTTCTTAATGACTATTTGAGAGGGAATAGTCACCTAACCTAACCTAACCTAACCTAACCTAACCTAACCTAACCTAACCTAACCTGCACAACCAGCTGGATGACCTGTGGCTACCGAACTGTCCTTGTTGCCAGTCATGTGCAGGTAAAGTGACCAGTTGAGTGTGAGTTGTCTTTGTTACAAGTTACAAGAGTTGTCTTTGTTACAAGTTACAAGAGTTGTCTTTGTTACAAGTTACAAGAGTTGTCTTTGTTACAAGTTACAAGACTTGTCTTTGTTACAAGTTACAAGAGTTGTCTTTGTTACAAGTTACAAGACTTGTCTTTGTTACAAGTTACAAGAGTTGTCTTTGCTACAAGTTACAAGAGTTGTCTTTGTTACAAGTTACAAGAGTTGTCTTTGTTACAAGTTACAAGAGTTGTCTTTGTTACAAGTTACAAGACTTGTATCTGTTACAAGTGCAGCGACCACCATGGACCACCCCGTCCTGACGCCTCTCACATATACCTCCCACTGGAGATAAATATCAACAAACTAGACAAAGAACCCATTGAGCCTCGAACTACCACCAGGACATCTTCCATCTGCTTCCCTTCAAGTCACCATCGCTACTGCCGGAGTTCTGCTCCCCAAGACGCCGCCTCAGAGACGCCCGCGTTTACCCTTAATGATCGTATCTAAACGCCAAACCAGATTAACAAACGAACTAACGATCGTTTTACGTTAAACGCGAGACCACGATGGCAAGCGTTCCATCGAAACTCACGATTACAATACCAAATCTTGTATAAAAATACAAACATGCAATTTCCGCAAAAATATGCACATTAAATATGGAATATCATGAATAATGCAAACCATGAAAGTTATTAAATGCGGCTGTTTTATAACATTTCCATACTGATGAGAATTGTATATTAATACAACACAGTATGGCATGTATTTCAATGTGGTTTAGGCGAGTGTCTGCAGTATAACAGCATTCTGATCAATGAATATCGTTCCAGTTGGTTCACAGGTACACTCTCAGGGTCCATCCTTCTTGTTTGTGTTAGTGCTCGAGCAGATGTGAAGCGGATGGCGAGTAAGATTAAAATATTCAGTTACTGGCACTAGCTACTTTAACCTTGCTATTGTTATATATACTAGGTGGGTTATGGCACTGACCTCAGATCTGTTTGTGTGTTTTTCTGTCTGTCTGTCTGTCTGTCTGTCTGTCTGTCTGTCTGTCTGTCTGTCTGTCTGTCTGTCTGTCTGTCTGTCTGTCTGTCTTTCTCCGTACCTGTGTGTGTGCAAGTGGGGACAAGTGATTGGAACTGATTTGGGAGGCAGCAGGTAGGTAGGTAGGTAGGTAGGTAGGTAGGTAGGTAGGTAGGTAGGTAGGTAGGTAGGTAGGTAGGTAGGTATATGGTACTTGTAGGCTGTAAGCCAGTGGTCAGGGTGGGTCCCAAGAGTAGGGTCCTCATGTCATAAATACATATTACAGGCAAACTATAGTATATATATTTTTTTAATTTGCAGATATCAGTGTGTAATGTTTTACAAAACTGAAAGACAAAAAGAAAAGAGGAAAAGAGTAAAAAGGAAATAATTCTCAGTCCAATTATTATGATATTTATGCCAACCCCGACCCAACCATGTTGGCACGTACCCAACTGCAATTAATGTTAAAAAATTGCGTGAGGCCAGCCCCAAAGCTTAAACTCTGAGGAATAAGTGTTTTCCCAAATTTCTCAAAATTATAAATAATTACATCAGCATAACAAAGACCAAGGCCAGAACTCATTGCTACATTGTCTACCTGTGTCGTGTGGTCTGTGTCGTGTCTCCTGTGTCGTGTCTCCTGTGTCGTGTCGTCTGTGTCGTGTCTCCTGTGTCGTGTCTCCTGTGTCGTGTCTCCTGTGTCGTGTCTCCTGTGTCGTGTCTCCTGTGTCGTGTCTCCTGTGTCGTGTCTCCTGTGTCGTGTCTCCTGTGTCGTGTCGTCTGTGTCGTGTCTCCTGTGTCGTGTCTCCTGTGTCGTGTCGTCTGTGTCGTGTCTCCTGTGTCGTGTCTCCTGTGTCGTGTCTCCTGTGTCGTGTCTCCTGTGTCGTGTCTCCTGTGTCGTGTCGTCTGTGTCGTGTCTCCTGTGTCGTGTCTCCTGTGTCGTGTCTCCTGTGTCGTGTCTCCTGTGTCGTGTCTCCTGTGTCGTGTCTCCTGTGTCGTGTCTCCTGTGTCGTGTCTCCTGTGTCGTGTCTCCTGTGTCGTGTCGTCTGTGTCGTGTCTCCTGTGTCGTGTCTCCTGTGTCGTGTCGTCTGTGTCGTGTCTCCTGTGTCGTGTCTCCTGTGTCGTGTCTCCTGTGTCGTGTCTCCTGTGTCGTGTCTCCTGTGTCGTGTCGTCTGTGTCGTGTCTCCTGTGTCGTGTCTCCTGTGTCGTGTCTCCTGTGTCGTGTCTCCTGTGTCGTGTCTCCTGTGTCGTGTCTCCTGTGTCGTGTCTCCTGTGTCGTGTCTCCTGTGTCGTGTCGTCTGTGTCGTGTCTCCTGTGTCGTGTCTCCTGTGTCGTGTCTCCTGTGTCGTGTCTCCTGTGTCGTGTCTCCTGTGTCGTGTCGTCTGTGTCGTGTCTCCTGTGTCGTGTCTCCTGTGTCGTGTCTCCTGTGTCGTGTCTCCTGTGTCGTGTCTCCTGTGTCGTGTCTCCTGTGTCGTGTCGTCTGTGTCGTGTCTCCTGTGTTGTGTCTCCTGTGTCGTGTCTCCTGTGTCGTGTCTCCTGTGTCGTGTCTCCTGTGTCGTCTGGTCTGTGTCGTGTCTTCTGTGTCGTGTCTCCTGTGTCGTGTCTCCTGTGTCGTGTCTCCTGTGTCGTGTCTCCTGTGTCGTGTCTCCTGTGTCGTGTCGTCTGTGTCGTGTCTCCTGTGTCGTGTCTCCTGTGTCGTGTCTCCTGTGTCGTGTCTCCTGTGTCGTGTCTCCTGTGTCGTGTCTCCTGTGTCGTGTCTCCTGTGTCGTGTCTCCTGTGTCGTGTCTCCTGTGTCGTGTCTCCTGTGTCGTGTCTCCTGTGTCGTGTGGTCTGTGTCGTGTCTCCTGTGTCGTGTCTCCTGTGTCGTGTCGTCTGTGTCGTGTCGTCTGTGTCGTGTCTCCTGTGTCGTGTCTCCTGTGTCGTGTCGTCTGTGTCGTGTCGTCTGTGTCGTGTCTCCTGTGTCGTGTCTCCTGTGTCGTGTCGTCTGTGTCGTGTCTCCTGTGTCGTGTCTCCTGTGTCGTGTCTCCTGTGTCGTGTCTCCTGTGTCGTGTCTCCTGTGTCGTGTCGTCTGTGTCGTGTCTCCAGTGTCGTGTCTCCTGTGTCGTGTCGTCTGTGTCGTGTCTCCTGTGTCGTGTCTCCTGTGTCGTGTCTCCTGTGTCATGCTGCCTAAGCCATGTATACAGTTCTGGGAGCATTAGTACTGGACTGCCTGAGCATAAGTATTACGTTCGAGCCCATAATATATAAACAATGCTCTTGCCAGGCATACATTCGATTCCGGTTATCAGAGCAACTTTAACCATGAATGTTATTTTGTGAAACACAAATGCATAGAACACATTTGTATTGCTGTTTCAACAGTAAATANCGAAAGCGTCTTTGGGGTCGACCGCTGGATGGAATGGACTTGGTCTGAGGCGGGTTGCACTTTGATATATAGGTGTAAGTGATTCACGTCGTGGTCAAATAAATTGCTAACCACCATATCGTTGGATAGCACCATTCACCTGGACGCAGCAGCAGCCGCTCTACCAACCACAAGTGACGTGGTGGAGGCTGACTTCACCACAGTTCCAAAAGTAGATATGATACGAACTCAAGAACGTGGACAAGTTTGGATGTTGAGAGGCGGGACAAAATACCCGCATTAAAACTGTTTTTTCCAAGACAATTTACAACACAATTGAATCATATACATTCGAATCGTGCATCCCGTCTGAACAAGAACTATAACAAAAACAAAACAAGAACAAATGTTCGTGTCTTACTATAACAAATTCTAAAGTTGATGTGATGACCCGTGTCTTTGACGTATATTAGTAATTGGCTCTTGCTTTTTGTAAGGACTTAGACTGGTAAATTATGAGTGGCGGTAAGACTGTGGCATGAGGCACTGTGCCAGGGTCACGGCATGCCTCACGGGCCTGTCATTACCTCCGCCAGCACGCGCACACTGGCCATTGTCCCCCGCGATATTAATGCCGCCTCTTCCTCAGGTCATGTGGCTCTTCACCCCAGCTTGAAGTGGCTCCGTAGACCGACGGTCTCCCTTCATGCAGGTCGGCGGCTTCCAACCCAGCACGTCCTCCAAACAAAGGCCAAAAGTCCATTCCATGCACCCACCCCTTGTTTATGTATGAAAAACAGTTTAAACACGATTCACAACTGTTGACGTTCGAATACTTACGGAACAATTGCTTCACTGACGACTTTTGTTTGACCCACAACGCTGTAAATGCTTCACCCACGTACTATAAATACAAATAATCGCCAACAGAACCTAAACACCTAACCTAACCTAACCTATGCCTATGTATGCATAATATGCTGATATATTATAATACTAGCTGTAGCCGGCCACGCGATGCTATGGGTTGCCGCAGCAACCCTCTCCTGTCCTCCTGTCCTTCCCACCATTAAAACCTCCCCTGTCCCCTCGTGCTCTCAACCATTTCTCACTCCCTCGTACCCTCGTCCTCCCCACCATTCCCCACTCCCCCTGCCCCCCCCTATACCCAACTCCCCCGTCCCCTTGTCCTCCACACCATTCTCTCCTCCCCTGTCCCCTCGTCCTCCCACCATCCCCACTTCATGGTCCCCTTGTCCTCCCCCACCTTCCCCACTCTCCTCCCTTCGTCCTCCCCACCATTCCCCACTCCCTCGTCCGATGCTTTCCTAAATGATCTGATGTTTCCATCAGAAAAATGGAACATCAAATGATCTGATGTTCCCATCAGTGAAAAATAAGTAGAACAGTTAAAAAACGAAATGAAAAACAATGAAAAAATAAAAAATAAACTATACTCACGAAATGAACAGTATGGTAAACAACACAGCTCAATTCCAACGCCATGTCACACAAAATAATTAAATCAAAATGAAAATAACTGAAATCTATGAAAATTCAATTTATCAATACAATCGGAAACATTGAAATGGAATGGTAACATATTTAGTATAGCGTGTTTCTGTTACGTGCAACAAATGGTGCTGTTTTTCAAACAAAACATGTTTTTACCTGTCACAGGTGTGGCATCTATATAGTAGGTATATAAAAATATACGCGTATTGGAATGGAACGTTGTGTCATAATTTCAAAGCAATCGGTGAAGAACTTTCGGATATCACAGCTTGTTTTGCTCTTACGTCCAACAGATGGCGCTGTTTAAAAAAAAACATGTTTTTTCCTGTCACAGGTGCGGCATGTATATAGTAGGTATATAAAAACACGCACCTAGTCGAATGCAACGTTGTGTCAAAATTTCAAAGCAATCGGTAAAGAGGTTTCGAAGATTTCCCTCACATGAAAAACACATGAAAACTCAGTTTTTTCAAAAGAAACATGTTTTTCCCGTCACAGACGTGACATCTATATAATATGTATATAAAACCCCGTTCGGATGCGATTGGATCGTTGTGTGAAAATTTCAAAGCAATCGGTGAAGAACTTTCGGAGATTAGCGATTTTGAACAAATGAACATTTAAATTTTTATTTTATAGATTAATTTATATTTGAGAAAATTCCTGTTTTGAATGAACAGCATGTAAAAATTTATGAATGCGTTTGCGGGGTCGACTGGTCGACTGCTGGATGTAATGGACTTGAGTCGAGGACGGGTTGCAATCCCCGACCGTCCAAGTGGTTGGACACCATTCCATCCCCCCGTCCCATCCCAAATCCTTATCCTGACCAAGCGCAATACAGTGGTAATGGCTTGGCGCTTTCTCCTGATATTTCCCTTCCTTCGGTGTCTCCCGTCACCTCGGGATAATGTTTTATGGAGCACAACTGCATCACAGCTCGTCTGATGAACAGCGCCAGGGGAAAATAATTTAATCTCACTGGCTATAAGTAATTTTTCGTCCCCACGAGGAATAATTTCTAAACAAAAGAGCCTTTATGTTGCCTCGCGATTTGTAAATATAGATTAAAAGCACTTGGAGGTCGTGAGGTATTTCCGACTGTCTTTCTGCGTGCATGTACCCAATCGAACATGTACCCAATCGTATATGTACGCATGTACCCAATCGTACTGCGCACTAGTACCCAATGGTACAGTCTGGGTTGCATCAACCAGGAGTGAAGCCTAGCCATTGTATATGGTGTGTTTACACCTCTGATTTTTAGTATACCCCGATATACTAGGTCCTGAAGCTGTGAATGTTGGTTACTTCGATCCGCCTCTGGATCAAGTTCATTCCACTTGTTTACCAAATTTGCTGCAAACGGGTATTTCCTTACAGTTCCCCTGTTCGTCTATATCTGCAACTTACACCTGTGCTGTGATCACGACGTCCCTGATCCTTCTCTCTCTCTTCCTATATTGTTAGATATAGTATTCTATTCTGTTTTCATGTATTGTATTTCTTATCTCTGGTACCTGTATCGTGGCATATCTCTCTGTAGTTTCTCAGTTTTGTCATTGTACTTTACCAGAGGTGAGTTCTGTACTGTAGTTGCATGTTAGGGTGTTGGTCTGACGTATGATACATATAGTATTTTTCTAGGATTCCTTGCTAAAGTTGTTCAAAGTCATCCTTATGCTTGCTATTCTACGTATGTTGCTGATATTATGTTGGCGTCTCTGTTAAACCCAATGTTATATCCAATCCAAGGTTAGCCTTACCTATTATTTTTCACTAGTACATGCTTTAATACACATGCTTTAAATGCTTTACCACAAATGCTTTACAACGAGGTCCGCAATTACTGCCGAGTGAACAGGGGGGGGGGGGGAAACAGTAAATGATTGGTGCCCAATCGTCCGTTCATGCCCAGGACTGGAACGCTTCTCTAACCCAAGTTTAACAGTTTCTAACTTAACACAAAGTGACCCTAGTCATCTTTGACTTGGCTCTGAACCTTACTTTCTGACGACCTCGGTAATAAGTTAAGGCTACAATATTTTCAGGGTAGAAATCCTGTTTTTGCTCTCACAAAGAAACCTGGGAAAAGTTTATCTTAAAGACTTAGTTGCTTATGGTCCAGAAGGTACACTGAGAAGAGAGAGAAGAGAATTATCAAGGGAAAGCGCACAACCATACGACTATATAGCACTTGGAAGGGATCAGGATAACAAATTTGGGGATGGGACGGAGGGAAGGAATGGTGATCAACCACTTGGACGGTCCAGGATTGAACTCCGACCTGGATGAAGCGAGACCCCAAGTGGTTGGACAAAGAGAGAGAGAGAGAGAGAGAGAGAGAGAGTATGTGTGGGTGTTGTGTGTGTGTGTGTGTGGTGTTGTGTGTGTGTGTGTGTGGTGGGTGTGTGTGTTTGTGTGTGTGTGGGTGTGTGTGTGTGTGTGTGCCAGATCTTCTCCACCAATAAGAAGCCACGAAACATTTCAGCCAACAAACAGTTGCCTCGCCGTTTAAAACTCAGCCAATCAGAAACCGTTCACAGTTAGTACCCCGTCACAAAGCCAAGCCTCCCTCACATATCAGGTTTCCTACATTGAAACATAACATTTATCTAAACAATAATTAACTTCTCGAACAAATGTGTTATTACTGCGTTAATAAAGTACCAGGTTTTTGATGGTCGGCGGTAACTAATTAAACCATTAGGGCGTGGCGCTACACATTGCTTAATTGCCGTCATGGGGAAATTTTAGATCTCCAATTTGCTAAATGGTTATGGAAGCCCGATGGTTAAGCTGCCACACGCCTCCACCACCATTGATACATGATGAGCCCGAGTAAGGGAGCTTGAGGGAGATGATGAATGAGGGAGATGGTGAGTGAGGGAGATGATGAATGAGGGAGATGGTGAGTGAGGGAGATGGTGAGTGAGGGAGATGGTGAGTGAGGGAGGTGGGAGTGCGGGTTAGAGATGGTAAGGAAGTGAGGGAGAGAGATGGCGTAGTGGTCAGCGTGATGGTGAGTGATAGTACTGGCCTCTCTGCTAAAGCAGCCGTGACATAAGAGAATAGTGATGTCAAATGCTTCACCATAACTGGGGGTTTATACAGGTCTCTCACCCCACACATTCACTATGAACCGTAAGACGTAGGCCAATCACTCTCCCTGCTCACTGTAGCATTAATCTCTCTCCACCAGAGGTCTCTTTCCTCAGGCACCCCCCCCTGTCCCCCCTCCCCAGGCATTCCCCCCCCCCCGACCCCTGACAATCTCCCAAGTACGTTATTAACTCGTGTTAAGGGTGCTGACAGTGTAGGACTGAACCACTTTGATGCCTGTGTTTACACGCTAAAATATTAACTGGCAACACTTCCCTGCTTTTCAACGCTTCCAGTAGAGACACATTTTCCTCACAAATATTCCTCCGTCAGAGTTGGACACGATTGCTGTAAATTGCTGTTGCTGTAAATGTTACAGTGAACTTAATGTGTATGCTCACCTCAGCCTAACCTTCCAGGCCACACTATAACGGGATGCTCTACTACAACACAAACACTGAAACCCGTCTATAAGATAAGGAAAAAAGTATGTTTACGGCTGCACTGTGTAATGAAAATTAGGTCGGCAGGTTTTTAATATTAAAGCCGGTATAGTTTTTTTTTTTTTACGCCATGATGTTAATATTTACATTGTAATAGCAACTGTACTGATGAAATTTGAACTCGTGATTTGTTGGGTCCAAAAAATAGTTAATGGTGGTTCCAAAACAATTTTTTTTTTCTAGCAATCTCGTATTATGAAATAACCGATCATTGTCCGGTTAAAATGCTTTACAAATGACACGAGAAAAAGTGAAACGAATATGAACATCTGAAGTGATAATTGGCTACAAAATACATTTATAAATTTGTTTAATACCAAATACATTGTTCCCATTGCTAAGAGGAAGAACTGTCCCTACACTTCCCCATAGAGGCACCGTTCCACCTGCTCCAGTGCCACTTTATCACCGTATAACTCTCCAGGCACTCCACAGTGCCATNGTGTAGAATACAGCTTAATATACTCCGTTAAATGAAGGGTTTATCAGTGGGGTGTGGTAGGCCAAGTGTGGTTGATTGTGGTAGTCTGGACATCACGTGACCATTGTCTCTGCTGTGGTGCTGCTGGAGGTGGCTGCTGGGTCTGCTGCTGTCCCTGCAGGAGCTGTGGGTCTGCTGCTGCTGCTGCTGCTGGGGCTGTAATTGCTGCTGTGTGGTTGGCGTGGTGGAGTGGTGGTGGTGGTGGAGAGGAGGGTTGTGGTGGGGTGTGGTGGTGCTGGTGGCTGGCACAGGCTTGCGGCTCTCGTCAATGATTGCTGGACCCTGTGGGGTAGAACAGGGGGGTCAGGTCCTTTCTGGGTTGGGGGGAGGGGTACATTCACTCTAACAAAGCTATTGACGGTGTTAACTACACACACACTCAGGGGCACCACAGTTATTATGGTAAACACAATATTGCACTCAGATGATTCACTCACACACACGTACATCAGTTGATTGACGGTTGAGAGGCGGGACCAAAGAGCCAGAGCTCAACCCCCGTAAGCACAATTAGGTGAGTACACACACACACACTCACCTGGCCAGATATCAGATACCTTATATCTTACTTTGAATAAATAATTTTATCCAATTGACGTGTATATGTCTATTTAAATTTATTATGTAAAATTTGGTTAATTTTATCCCTATTGACAGTTGAAAAACACAGCCCTAAAAGGCTTTGCCTGTACACAGAAGCTCAGCTTAACTACTTAGACATGTCGGAACTGCGGAGATCTCGGCTCTTGCAGGTCCGAGTTCAATCCCCGACGGTCGAACTGGTTGGGCACTGTTTCCCCCCTTCGTGTTGTTCCAGATCATTGTCCTCATATCCCTTCCAAGTGCTATGTTGGTCATACTGGCTTTGTCGTTTCTCCTGATAACGAACTTAACGACCATTTAAGAGAGTCTTTAGGGAGTATTCACACTCACATCTCTAAGACCTGAAGTATGTGCTTTAGTTGAAATTTTTAATCTATTTAATTTTAAATTTTAACAGGAATTGAAAGAAAGGTTTCCTGAGGCGAGCGGTGGGACATTCTGAGCTTGCCTCACCACAAGCTAAAGCCTTTAACTGTTCCTGATTGTAAACTAAAGCTGTATTTAAATTTTAACGATGTAAACTTAGTTCCTAATACACACTTTTCCCGCCAAAGGCATAAACTAGGGGCTTCGCCCACTAGATCTACGGGAAGATCCTGGATCCTGGAAGATCTCCAGTAGACTTACACTGATCCACTCTCTTCCTAATCTTACATTCCACTTAACGCGAGTTAAAATATTCTTCTCCCTTTCAAGACACCGTTAACAGAGCCTTTGAAGCACTGACTTTCGCGTCCTCGTTACCCCTCCAAACTGCTCTTTCCCCGTTCAGGCATAAAGATTACCCCCTCTTCCTGCAGCTGCAACAGCTGCTACAGCAGCGGTAGCAGCAGCAGCGCCCCGCTCAGCAGCGGTTGCGGGCGCCGAAGACGTACCTCGAGTCCACCGATTTGGCGCTTGAGCTGAGCGAGAGAAGAAGGCGTGCAGGCCATCGAGGCGAAGACCAACCGCTCCTCGTAGTCGTACTCGCAGAGGATCTTGTTGTCGCACAGGTAGAACTTGTCTCCCACGCAGAACCTGCATGGGAGAGAGACGCGCGTGTCCACGGTCATTAGTTTGCATGGGATGGGCGTGGGTTTGGGATGGGAAAGCGGGTGAGGGTTCGAGGTATAGGGTCTATGGTTACAAATGTTATCTTAATTAACTTTGTTAAACATTTATCAATCCATGAGGAGACATGTGGAGGCTTTACATTATATATATATGTTAGAAGATAGAGAGATATGTAGGAGTAGCGTAACAGTATGTCGTTGGAGTGTTTCAAGCGTAGTTAGACATGTGTGAATGAGCTTGGGTAGAAATAAGAGATGAATCGTATGTACCACCACCACCCACTCCACCACCACCACGACCACCTACTCCACCACCACCACCACGACCACCTACTCCACCACAACCCCTCTACCACCACCAGTACACTCACCTCAGCAAACATCTTCCTGTAATCTTCCATCTTCGATACATACCTGAAGTATCCCTTGGCATGTCTCCTGATGATCCTGGCTATGTGTGTGTGTGTGTGTGTGTGTGTGTGTGTGTGTGTGTGTGTGTGTGTATGTGTGTGTGTGTGTGTGTGTGTGTGTGTGTGTGTGTGTGTGTGTGTGTGTGTATGTGTACTCACCTATATGTACTCACCTATATGTGTCTGCAGGATCGAGCATTGACTCTTGGATCCCGCCTTTCGAGCATCAGTTGTTTACAGCAATGACTCCTATCCCATTTCCCTATCATACCTGGTTTTAAAATTATGAATAGTATTGGCTTCCACAACCTGTTCCTTAAGTGCATTCCATTTTCCCACTACTCTCACGCTAAAAGAAAACTTCCTAACATCTCTGTGACTCATCTGAGTTTCCAGTTTCCACCCATGTCCCCTCGTTCTGTTATTATTACGTGTGAACATTTCATCTATTTCCACTTTGTCAATTCCCCTGAGTATTTTATATGTCCCTATCATATCTCCTCTCTCCCTTCTTTTCTCTAGTGTCGTAAGGTTCAGTTCCTTCAGTCGCTCTTCATATCCCTTCCCTCGTAACTCTGGGACAAGCCTCGTCGCAAACCTCTGAACCTTCTCCAGTTTCCTTATGTGTTTCTTCAGGTGGGGGCTCCATGATGGCGCGGCATACTCTAAGACGGGTCTCACGTATGCAGTGTAAAGCGCCCTAAAAGCCTCCTCATTTAGGTTTCTGAATGAAGTTCTAATTTTCGCCAGTGTAGAGTACGCTGCTGTCGTTATCCTATTTATATGTGCCTCAGGAGTTAGATTAGGTGTCACATCCACTCCCAGATCTCTTTCTCGACTCGTTACAGGTAGGCTGTTCCCCTTCATTGTGTACTGTCCCTTTGGTCTCCTATCACCTGATCCCATTTCCATAACTTTACATTTACTGGTGTTAAACTCCAGTAGCCATTTCCCTGACCATCTCTGCAACCTGTTTAAGTCCTCTTGGAGGATCCTACAATCCTCGTCTGTCACAACTCTTCTCATTATTTTGCGTCATCCGCAAACATTGACATGTATGACTCCACTCCTGTAACATGTCATTTACGTAAATTAGAAAGAGGATTGGTCCCAGCACCGATCCTTGAGGTACTCCACTTGTTACTGTTCTCCAGTCCGACTTCTCGCCCCTTACCATTACCCTCTGGCTCCTTCCTGTTAGGTAGTTCTTCACCCATTCTAGGGCCTTTCCGCTTACTCCTGCCTGCCTCTCAAGTTTGTATAGCAGTCTCATGTGCGGTACTGTATCAAAGGCCTTTTGGCAGTCAAGAAATATGCAGTCTGCCCAGCCTTCTCTGTCCTGCCTTATCCTTGTTACTTTATCATAGAATTCTAAAAGGTTTGTTAGGCATGATTTCCCTGTCCAGAAACCATGTTGGTGCTTGTTTACAACCCAATGCTCTCCAGGTGCTCAACAAGTCTTAGCCTAATTATTCTTTCAAGTATTTTGCAGGGGATGCTTGTCAATGATACGGGTCTGTAGTTAAGTGCCTCCTCCCTGTCACCTTTCTTGAAAATCGGTACGACATTTGCCTCCTTCCAGCAACTGGGCAATTCTCCCGACATAAGTGACTCATTAAAGATCATTGCCAGAGGCACACTGAGAGCCTGCGCTGCCTCTTTAAGTATCCACGGTGATACTCTGTCTGGTCCAACAGCTTTGTTTGCATCCAGTGTTGTCAACTGTTTCATTACCTCCTCTGCTGTCACCTCTATGTCTGATAGTCTGTCATTTAGGGTAATCGCTTCTAACAATGGGAGCTGCTCAGGCTCGGTTGTGAACACTCCATGGAAATTTGCATTCATAACCCCTAGTGACCCCTGACCCCCTAGTGACCCCTGACCCCCCTAGTGACCCCTGACCCCCTAGTGACCTCTGACCCCCCTAGTGACCCCTAGTGACCCCTAGTGACCTCTGACCCCCCTAGTGACCCCTGACCCCCTAGTGACCCCTGACCCCATAGTGACCCCTGACCCCCTAGTGACCCCTGACCT
>WNGS01167372.1:15200544-15221417 GCA_020271785.1 Procambarus virginalis | reverse complement strand
TGCGTCCATCATGTGAGAGATGCCAACCAAGGAGCCTTCAGAGGTCTCCATGGTAACCATCTTGGAGAACAAGACGAATAAAGTGAAACGGATGACAAGTAAATAATCAGCTTCCTCGCATGTGACAATTGGCCTTCTTGATGCCTTTATTCCTGCTGTAATAGAAATGAACTCGCCTGGACGTGCTACGGGCTCACCATACCCCGTGCTACTTGGAACTTTTTGTTCCAGGTAGCGAATCTTAAACAAGAACAACATCCTGGACGTATTTACAATTAATCAGTGGATATTTACGTTGAACCGGTGTGGTGGTTCTGCACGTTATAGCAATAATATTTCATATATGGAAGTGTGGATACGCAGGATACATAAAATACACAGCTGTTGGAGAGTACAATACATGGAGGCACGTCTACGCAGAGCGCTTCGGATATAGCGTGAAAGCAATCGGGAGAATATTATACAAGCCTGATAGTAAGCGGGATGTACTGCTGGTTGAGCTCACTGACTGCCAGGGTTCGAATCCTTACAAGCTCAAGTGTTCTGTCACGCCAGAGGCAATCTTCCAACAAATTAATGGTAGCAAGAGCCTGCATTATACCTTACCATTTCATTTTCGATATGTAATGTACCGACAGTAAAATAGATTTTTTAGTTATTATATTTGAAAATTCAAGTGTAATTTCCTTCATCACAAACTTGTGTAAATATCACCAGACCAGCGAGATGTTAGTTTATGTTGAATATAACTATTATGTTCCAATACGCTATCTGTCTGACGAACTAAAGTCCTACGTCGCTGCTAGCAAAGGAACATTTTTAATACATTTAACATCTTGGTGTTTGTGTGGATGGTAGGGAATGTAAGTACTCGGGTGTTCACGCAGAATCGACAAGATCTTCTCTGAATACCCTTCATTCTCTTCTCCGAGGCTATGGGTCCTTACGAGTGCACCCAAGGTGGTACCCCCTGTATATATGTACACATGGTAAATTCGGTATTTAATTTTGTACAATTTGTGTAATAAACATTTGGACTCGCCCAAACAGTATCTATTTCTTTATCTCTTTATATATTTAACTGTATTTCATTTTGCTTTAGTTTCAACAAGTTCGTTACTCATGCTTGTAAAAGGTCTTGGTACGAACAAGATCAAAATTAAATATAAAACGCTAATAATTGTATGTCATAATCCATCACTAATATCCTTTTTGCCTAGGCCCAAGGGGAAGTTACACAGTACATATACACGACGACAAAAAACATTCACTAACAGAACATTGAGATCAATAAAAGAAGGTCCACGCATAATTGTGGAAAACTTAGAGGCCTAGAATGAGAGGCCACGAGTGTAAACTAGAGACCTAGAATGAGAGGCCACGAGTGTAAACTAGAGGCCTAGAATGAGAGGCCACGAGTGTAAACTAGAGACCTAGAATGAGAGGCCACGAGTGTAAACTAGAAGCCTAGAATGAGAGGCCACGAGTGTAATCTAGAGGCTAGAATGAGAGGCCACCAGTGTAAACTAGAGGCCTAGAATGAGAGGCCACCAGTGTAAACTAGAGGCCTAGAATGAGAGGCCACCAGTGTAAACTAGAGGCCTAGAATGAGAGGCCACCAGTGTAAACTAGAGGCCTAGAATAAGAGGCCACCAGTGTAAACTAGAGGCCTAGAATGAGAGGTCACCAGTGTAAACTAGAGGCCTAGAATGAGAGGCCACCAGTGTAAACTAGAGGCCTAGAATGAGAGGCCACCAGTGTAAACTAGAGGCCTAGAATGAGAGGCCACCAGTGTAAACTAGAGGCCTAGAATGAGAGGCCACCAGTGTAAACTAGAGGCCTAGAATGAGAGGCCACCAGTGTAAACTAGAGGCCTAGAATGAGAGGCCACGAGTGTAAACTAGAGGCCTAGAATGAGAGGCCACGAGTGTAAACTAGAGGCCTAGAATGAGAGGCCACGAGTGTAAACTAGAGGCCTAGAATGAGAGGCCACGAGTGTAAACTAAGAGGCCATAATTGTGGGTAAAAGCTCAGTGTTACAATAAACTGACCCAAGACCCTAACTGGTCTCTCAGTGCAATTACTAGTAATATAAAAGTGACTATGGAACCACAGGACCACTTACCTGTTGACGAGCGCTGGTCCTTCTTAACACGGGAGGTGCTCTGCAGGGCTGTAAACCTCTGGCCCGGGTTTGCAGGTTGACCGCTGCCTGTCATAGCCTGCAATATCCACATCAATATTAAATAGTGGACTGTGACAGCCTTGTAACGTCCCCCCCCCCCCCGTGTATTTTAGGGCTCGTGGTGTAGTCTTCCTCATTCTCAATATTGGGCACGCCTGTCCTCGTGTAAATCTAAGGATACAGAAAATCTACGGGAAGAGAACCACCGGTTTACTACCTTGCGGGTTATCTTGCGATGATTTCGGGGCTTAGCATCCCCGTGGCCCGGTCCTCGACTGGGCCTCCTGGTTGCTGGACTGGTCAACCAGGCTGTTTGAGGCGGGTACGAGAATCACAGCCTAGTTGATACTAAGGTGAACTTGTCACATCTAATGTACATTATTTACAAATACATGACAGTTAATAAGTATTGACACATCAATCTCCAACTAGATGTTGCTAAGTTAAACTGTTTAAGCTTAAGGGCCGGGAAAGTCAACAACATGGGTTCACTAGTGGTCAGCTAAGTTACCCAGTCACGGAGCTTAGTTTACATAAGACTTAGGAATATTTGTCTACTAGTCTGCAGTTTAAGTACATCTACGTTAACGTAGTCAAGGTGGAATCAATGTGCACTTTATCGAAACTTTAACGTCACTATGAACTATCAAAATTCAAAGACAACAGACTCAAGAAAGTAAAATAAACGCACTCAAACATTTAAGTCCTCCCCCCCCCCAAGGACATATGCAATTTAAAAGTCACTAATTCACTGAAAAATGTCCCAAATGACTTTAACAACCACGACTAAGTCTCCCCACGAACAATATGAAATCACTTAAAACCACGAAAAGTACTAGTCAATCAAATTATCTACTAATAATATAATAATGACACGATCCACAACAATATATTCTTACCTGACCCAACATGTTGACTGATTGATGAAGATTAAGCCACCCAAAAGGTGGCACGGGCATGAATACCCCGTAAACGCTACATATGGAAATATATATGTATATATGTATCTTTGGGTCCTGTGAGGTGACCGAGACGTCCTGCCTCTCCCTCCTTCCCCAGACCAGTGACGAGGGTCACCACATCCACCCCAGAGGTGATCTCGGGTCACTACCAACTGCCCCAGACAATAATACTTGCTATATATAATAATAATAACATTTAATAACAACTTAAAAATCACAAATCCCTAGTACTCACTGTTAGGGGGAAAATACATGCAGATGTTTATTGTTGTAATACTATTAATAATAAGTTGTAATAGTTAAATCATTACAACACCTTGAGTAGCTAACTAGCCAGTTGGCTGCCCTGAACCTCACACACACACTCCCTCGCGCTGGTCAGCTCCGAGACACACACACACACAAGAGCCAAAGCTCAACCCCCGCAAGCACAACTAGGTGAGTACACACACACACACACACACACACACTCAGCAAGCAGTTAACTAGTTAGTTTCATCTCGTGCCAACCATTACGTACACAAAACCTTGAACTACTGTATATTCCGACTGTCACACAGACATGTATGTCATACACTGAAACTACAGTGACATAAAATATACTTTTGTCACTTATTACAAGAATATACATTTAGACTTAAAACATTAATTATATTTACTAGTGAGAATATTTATAGGATTTATTTACCAAGTGAGGACACAGGGCATATTAATAATATGCGGTATACACAGAGACATATAGCCTTATGGGCCGCAACTTTGGTACGCAGCACATTAAAAACTACTGGAACACGTTTCATACCAGGTTCACCTGGGATAGAATCTATTATTATAATAATCACTCGTTATTATAGGTGGTACAGGTTCAAACATGGGTGAACCTGTATCACCTACCGGCTAAGGTAAAGCCTTTCATCTACACCGGTAGGTGATACAGGTCCCATTCGGTCGGTCTGGCAAAGGTCCTGTATGGACCGAATGGATCCAGCAAGACTCATTCGGTCCTACTGGGATCATGAGAAATTTCCTAATAACTGGCCAATTAAAATGCAGAAAGGAATTATTTCACCAACTGCTTGGTTCCGGAATGATTTATTAGGTATTTACAGCATTGACGTTGACGTGGTGGTGAATCCAAACATCATTTGATGTCGCTAGGATTAGTGGGACGACCCGAGGCGACTGTGGCAGCACCACAGGGCTTCCGTTGAATCCACACTACGAGTTCGCCTTCAACGACGAAGTCTGACGACCAGGTAACCACTAGTCTCGATCAGTGGCCCTTGTGGGTCTCAATCGTTACTGGAAGACAAGGAGTGACCCTTGGCGGCTCTGAATCCGTACTGCCTCAAGTTTTATCTGTCACTCTTTTCTTTTTTATTTTTTTTTATTTTCTCAAATCACTGTTTATTTTCTGTCACTGCCTGGTAACCCGTGGCAGGCCTGTCCTCACTTCTGGTGTTACCACACTAATTTCATTTCATTTATTAGTGTTAATGCAAATTGATATTGAATATTTTTTTTAATTTAATTATCAGGGGGGGAAAGCGCCTAGCCATTACGACTATATAGCACTTGGAAGGGGTCAGGATAAAGATTTAGGATGGGACGGGAGAGGGAAGGAATGGTGCCCCAACCACTTGTGGACAGTCGGGGATTGAACGCCGATCTGCATGAAGCGAGACCGTCGCTCTACCGTCCAGCCCATGAATTGATATTGAAGACACCAATTATATTTTAACCTTGTATGATGATAAACACCGGAATAGAGAAGAAAATTGTAAGAACTATGTATTTCGACTACCAGGGTACGGAATACTGTCTTAATCTGGCTTGCAGTTAGTAATATTGCAATTTACTATTATGTGTAATTAGTAAATATTTACAATTTACACTCAGTGGAAAAAAAATCCACCCTGAGTGTAAACTAGAGACCTAGAATGAGAGACTGAGTGTAAACTAGAGACCTAGAATGAGAGACTGAGTGTAAACTAGAGACCTAGAATGAGAGACTGAGTGTAAACTAAGAGACCTAGAATGAGAGACTGAGTGTAAACTAAGAGACCTAGAATGAGAGACTGAGTGTAAACTAAGAGACCTAGAATGAGAGACTGAGTGTAAACTAAGAGACCTAGAATGAGAGACTGAGTGTAAACTAGAGACCTAGAATGAGAGACTGAGTGTAAACTAGAGACCTAGAATGAGAGACTGAGTGTAAACTAAAGACCTAGAATGAGAGACTGAGTGTAAACTAGAGACCTAGAATGAGAGGCTATAAATGGAAATTAGATACCTAGAATGAGAGGCTATGAATGTAAACTAGAGACCTACTTAGGACAGGCCATGGGGGTAGAATCTAGAGACACACATAAGCCCAATAAGTCGCACTGAAGTTAGGAAGTACTTGGACAGTGTGAGAACAGTGAAACGGAACATGGCGGAAAGTACTTGAACGAAAAGATACGATCCAAGACCTCCTCAAACGTGCATCTGCAGCAACAGCTAGATAAGGACATACATACATACATACATACATACATACATACATACACATACATACATACATACATACATGCATACATACATACATACATACATACATACATACATACATACATACATACATACATACATACATACATACATACATACATACATGCATATATACATACATACATACATACATACATACATACATACATACATACATACATACATACATACATACATACATACATATACACGCAAGCACACTCACATACACCGTCTTTATCTCCTTCCTTGGTTCAGCCTCCCATACATCTTCAAGTGTATGTTAAGGGAAATACACATCACGAGAAAAATAGTTGAGAAAAAGTCCAAGAACAATTAAACATGTGTTTAATTGTTCTTGGAATTAAGAAACATGGATGCAGACAGAAAGACACAACTAAGCAGACAGGTAGGTAGGAAGGCAGACTGGCAGCATGGTGGCAAACAAGCAGGCAATCAGGAAAGCAGACAGCTAAATAAGAATAGAGATATAGAGCAAGATAATCAGGGAAGGAGAGAAAGCAGGGAGATCAGACAAGCAGTGAAGCAGACAATCCCAAAAGAACCAGTAAGGGAGGAAGGAAGCAGGAAGGCAGAAATTCTGGCGTCTGCTGGAAGGGAGGAAGGCAGCCAGAAGCAACTCAAGAACTTTTCCCGTGTTGGCAATTGTGATGGCATCATTAGTGTTAATGGTTGGGTAGGGAGAGATGAGGCGGCAGCTCTAGGTGTGGTACATATGTAAGGCAGCCGCCCTGGCCACGGGGCGGGTTACGGGCTCACCATAGCCCGTGCTACATGGACACTTCGTTCTAAGTAGCTAAATCTAAAACAACAACAGCCCTGACCAGACCACTGTTACCACATCATCGCTGCCACACCCTCCAGAGCTTTGAACCAGGAATCTTTGAACAAAGCACAGTGGTCAAAGCGCTTTGAACGGGAGTATAATTCCCAACGTCGGCAGGACGAGACAAGCATGATGGCTCATCAAACCTCAGTGATGAGCATATACCATGATGAAGTGGACCGGAGAGCCATCATCATAGCACTCACCAAGAGGTGCGACTGACGACACATCCAGTAGGTGCTACTTTGAATAAGTCGAATTCAGTAGGTCGAAATTACTGATCCTTCTCTTGATACAACCCCACAACAGTTGAATAAATCCCGGGGACCTATTTAACGCTAGGTGAACAGAGACATTAGATGAAAGGAAACTTAATCATTTCTGTCCCGACTGGGAATCCAACCCGCGATCCCTCGATTGTCAGTCGATAACGAAGCCAACTGTTTTACGAGACCCCCCATATCCAAAATGCCAACAGCATTCGGTGTTCCCCAGGAGATCACCCATCCAAATGCTAGCTAAGCCAACGGTGCTTAACCTCACTGACCCTACGAGAAGCGGTGATCTCAACGAGGTGTATATAGCGCGTATATCTGTGAACACCCAGCGCATAGGTTCGAACCCTCTTCACGGCTCATGTGGCTTTGTTTAAATTTCTAAGTGTTGTTGAATTTAGGTTCTGAACCTGTTACCAGGTCCTGGAGGAGTGGGATAAAGTGTTAAGTGTCACCTGGTACGATACACTGGTGCTTGAAGTGTCAAGTGTAGGCAAAAAATATTACTGATGGTTTCGTTGTTAAAAGGTTGCCCCCACAATGTTAACTTCAATATTTAGTGTTTTATCCAGTGATAACTGTTGATAACGGGAGTTAGCTGTTATAATGTTAACTGTTAGTTACTGTGTTAACTGCTACAGTTAACTCTTAGTATTAACTGTTGGCTACAGTGTTACCTGCTGTCAACACTATTAACTACTTGTTATAACATTAACTGCTGCTTATAACGTTAACTAATGTCAGTAATCTGATCTAGTTTTTAACTATTAACTGCAGTGTTAACTGCCGCCTTCAGTGTTAACCGTTACCTACGGTGTTAATTGTTACCTTCTGTGTTAACTGTTAGCATCATAGTTAAATGCTAACTGCAATGTTACCTGTTACCTGCTTCGTAAATTGCTACCTTCAGTGCTAATTAACTGTTACCTGCAGTGTTAAACAGTCATATTCCACTTCCATAAAAAAAAAATTACCAATTTTATCAGTAGCATAATTGAATGGAAAATTATGTTAATTTCCATTGATGCCGCTGACAGTGTGACGACACATTTTGGTTAATTACGTACTGGCAAGCCTCATTTCTTTTGTTAAATTCCTGAAGACTTGAAATTAGGGAAAAAACAAAAAGTGAGCATTATGAAGCATGCAAATTTTATTGTAATATAAATTAGTTACAGTGATTAGGTAAAAGGGAGGAGGAACCGTTGTGGAAAACTAATCGTATTCAGGTGATTGTGTTTGCGAAGGTTGAGGTTCAGCTCTTGGGTCCCCCGTCTCTCATTTGGATGTGCAGGTGTGGGCGGTGTGTGGCGTGATGATGCCGGGATGTGTGTGTGGAAAGTGTGTGTGTGTGTGTGTGTGTGTGGGAATGTGTGGATGGTAATGGCGTGTGTGTATATGTGTGAGCGGTATGGGGTATTTGAGCGCGAGAGGCAGGTTGTGTGAAGGGTGGAATAATGTGTGTGAATTAATCTTGTTTAAGAATTTGTATTTCTTAACGTTAGTGCAACTAAACACACACACACACACACACACACACACACACACACACACACACACACACACACACACACACACAGGTGGAAACTGAGTACCCACATGAGCCACAGGGACGTTAGAAAAAACTTTTTCAGTGTCAGAGTAGTTAACAGGTGGAATGCATTAGGCAGTGATGTGGTGGAGGCTGACTCCATACGCAGTTTCAAATGTAGATATGATAGAGCCCAGTAGGCTCAGGAATCTGTACACCAGTTGATTGACAGTTGAGAGGCGGGACCAAAGAGCCAAAGCTCAACCCCCGCAAGCACAAATAGGTGAGTACAGACACACACACACACACACACACACACACACACACACACACACACACACACACACACACACACACACACACACACACACATTGTGCCTACAAACGCGGCATATCATTAAAACATCAGAGAGAGAGAAACAAGAGAGTTATGGTTTTCAGGCAAGAGTGCCTGAAACCATAACTATTTGAATAAACCTACACCCGTGTTAAAGCCGAGATGTGAATTTGTACATACCAGCACTTAAATAGAACTGCATTGTTTTATCAACTCAAAAGTAACCACTGAAATTCGTCAATGTTTCGAGGAAAGCCTGTGAAGAACAGAGAATAGAGAAAGCACGAAGAAAGCTAGACATAGCCGCTAGTTGCATTGACTAGGGGGTGAACTATTGTGCTCAGCAGGGGTGAACAGACGAGTACAAACAGACCTATTTATCGGGTTACAGGAGGGGGACTGAGCAAGCAGCACAGGAGGGGACTGAGGAAGCAGCACCGGACACCGACCCGACGGGCAGCTAGGCGATCTAGGGGGATGGGTCATAACAGCTTCGCTAAGAGGTCTGGGACAACAGTGTTACTTACGGGCTCACCATAGCCCGTGCTACTTGGAACTTTGTTCCAGGTAGCGAATCTTTAACAACAACAACAACAACAGTGTTAATGGGTATCTGTTCCAGAGTTACCCCCCCGCCCCCCGCCCAACTTAAAAGCTAAATACCTTTGTTGTTATTACGTTTCTGAATGAATGACATTAATTGTGAACCGTAACCAGAAACAACCACCAAGAGACCTGGTTGTGCTACGTTCAAGTAAGTTTATTGCGATAAGATAGAAATAGATCTCAAAGGGATAGAGTAGCTTAGGCTATTTCTACCCCCTTTTGTGCTACGTCTCTGGCCTAGGTGAGGTAACAGGTACTGGTCACCATATTTATACACTATAGTGTATATTTATACACTATAAATAGTGTATATTTATACACTATAAATAGTGTACATTTATACACTGTCTTATGTATATTTATTCACTTTTTTTCCAAAAAATTCAGTTCTATTTTGACTGCTGCACCTCTATTTAGTTCAGCCATTTTTGTATAAGTTACGAATAAAGTTTCTGATTGTGATAAGCGCAGGTTGACTAGCTAGCTGCGCTTCTTGGAGTTAGGGGGAATGGGTATAATCAACAAAAGGATAGGAGGAACAACAAAAGAATAGAATAATCAAATAGGAGGAAAAGGAAAACTGAGGGATAAAGCCAGTAAGAAGGACACAAACGACGGTGAAGCAAGAGAATGGGATCACTGTACTCACAGGAAGGTGAGCATACAAGAGAAATGAAACTTACTACGAGGAACATGAATGTCATGAGTGAGGAGCGTATGAGTGACACAGGTGAGCTCAAAGAAGCCGTAGATGAGGTATAAAGATGAGGAGGAGGAGGAGGAGGAACAATTGGAAGAAGAAATAAAGATCTTGATTTGATTGTTGCCACCGTAGGCGGCTAGTTTATTGTGCACCCCATACACATCCTGTGAGCGGTAGCGCAAAAAGCATTACAGAGGAGAGAGAGAGCTACCATCAGGGGGGAAGGTTCATTCCTACCCAGTGCCCCGCCTGGGTACCGCTACACACTCATACCCGCGCCCCTTGAGGGGTGCCACCACCACCTGCTTACTCATACCAGTGCCTCGTCGTGCATGCCACAGTAAAAACGGCAAACTGAGATACAAGAATGCATGGTACATTTGCTAATCGTATCTTGAAACGCTACCTGTCTGTCTGTATTCACCTAGTTGTGCTTGCGGGGGTTGAGCTCTGCTCTTTCGGCCCGCCTCTCAACTGCCAATCAACAGATTTGTTTTCTACACACACACACACACACACACACACACACACACACACACACACACACACACACACACACACACACACACACACACACACACATATTGACGGTTGAGAGACGAAAGTGCCAGAGCTCAACCCCCGCAAGCACAATTAGATGAGTACACCCACACACACACACAGGAAGCAGCCCGTAACAGCTGTCTAACTCCCAGGTACCTATTTACTGATAGGTAACAGAAGCATCAGGGTGAAAGAAACTGCCCATTTGCTTCCGCCATCGCCGGGGATCGAGCCCCCGGTCCTTAGGATTACAAGTCCCAAGCGCTGTCCACTCAGTCACAGGTCCCCCCGCATGTCTGTCTGTCTGTCTGTCTGTCTGTCTGTCTGTCTGTCTGTCTGTCTGTCCGGCTGGCTGGCATATTCTGATGGTCCCACATTTATATATTATGCAAAATATTCACTTGGGGACAGAATTATTTATATTGCCCTTTCAGAGTGTGCAAGGAAATAATTCAGATATTTATATTAAATTCAATACTCCTAATGGTACTGATAGGTTTCTGGGGCAGAGATTCACCAATAGCAATAACCTGATCACATTTTTTTTAAATGATCAACCTTAATAACGAGATTATTTAAGATTTATAACTAATTAGTTTCATTCATTTTGCAGTCGTGTGTGTGTATATATATATATATATATATATATATATATATATATATATATATATATATATATATATATATATATAATGTGTGTGTGTGTGTGTGTGTGTGTGTGTGTGTGTGTGTGTGTGTGTGTGTGTGTGTGTGTGTGTGTGTGTGTGTGTGTGTGTGTGTGTGGACCAGGTTGGCAGTAAACCATTCTCCACCGAATGATATTAAGCAAAAACTAAAATATTCATCTGAGCGTTTGGTTAAGTCACTGATTCACATTGTCTTAAAAGCTCCCCTATTTTCTAATCTGATAAATATTTTTTTTATTTTAAGCTCTGCATCATTTACATTTATAGTTGTGTACAGAGATACAGAGAGTTGGTTTGTGGTCTCCTGAGGATCGTTCGAGGCAAGAGTGAGCTAAGGTACCCACAGTAGTGACAAGTAACAAAAAAAAATACCAATATATAAGTTCAGTGAGCGTCTCTGGAGACGAGAGTGGGTCCTCTGCTGGGAAATTGGCGGAGAGCCAGCACGATTTCCCGCGAAAATTGAACAGATACCTCTGAAAGCTGCGATAAGACAAAACATCCATTTACGAAATTGGAAACGACATTTTTATTAACAAAAACATCAGATTTCAGTACTTTTTTTTAATCTGAACGCTTTTTGAAGTATATTCGTCGATCTGTGCAGTTAAATGCATCAAAATTATATATATATATATATATATATATATATATATATATATATATATATATATATATATATACATATATATATATATATATATATATATATATATATATATATATACATATATATATATATATATATATATATATATATATATATATATATATATATATATATATATATATATATATATATATATTCAATAAATGGAAGGGACTACCACCTCTGGCTGGAAGAAGGGGACCCATTAGCCTCGGAGGAAAGCACACACAACGCATTAGAGAGGATGATTAGGTTCCCTCCAATTCAATTTCTATGTGCCTTTCTCCTACCACTTCCTTTTGTGTTTAAACCTTAAGAATCACTTAAAACTGGCTATAGCCAAATTTTCTGTACGTGTATTTTTAAGCTGAAACGAAGAATGTATATTGTATGTTTATCATAGGTTCCTTCATTCGTTGTTGCTACATCGCGTAGAGACTTTCATCCACTGATAAAAGAAAACCTAATTACATAAACTACATCAAGGTACCTGCCTTCGACCTTTTTTTTAAACTTTATATAATTTTTGGCAATTCTTAATTCACTTTTTAGTTTCTTGTCAGTACAAAGAGACGTTTTCAAGATGTTAATCTGACCGTAAGCTAAAGAAAATTAATCAAACGAAAACCCCAAAGGAGACAACTGATAAACAAAAAAAAAATCGCCAGACATAAAATTTAAATTTTCATATGAAAACGTATAAGAACCATTCATTCTTCGCGGATGACTTGACACCCATACGTCAAGACCAGCCCAGACATGGCCTCGCTGTGTACCATTGTGGAAAATAAACACGGATATTGGATTGGAGATTCAAGCCTAAAATATTGTTCTACCCTCAGTAGACCTTTTCACAAACTGGTGAAAACCAGGACACATTTGCATACACGGGAGTGCTGTGATCACCAGGCGTCAGCTGAGGCACTGGATGCTCGAGTCGTCAGGTGGGAGAGTGGGTGCTCCACATGCCGGGTGCACATGCCGCACGTCCACCAAAACAACTACACGACACATGCTCCACACAAACTACCACACGACACAGGCTCCACACAAACTACCACACAACACAGGCTCCACACAAACTACCACACGACACAGGCTCCACACAAACTACCAAACGACACAGGCTCCACACAAACTACCACACGACACAGGCTCCACACAAACTACCACACGACACAGGCTCCACACAAACTACCACACGACGCAGGCTCCACACAAACTACCACACGACACAGGCTCCACACAAACTACCCCACGACACAGACTCCACACAAACTACCACACGACACAGACTCCACACAAACTACCACACGACACAGGCTCCACACAAACTACCACACGACACAGGCTCCACACAAACTACCACACGACACAGGCTCCACACAAACTACCACACGACACAGGCTCCACACAAACTACCCCACGACACAGACTTCACACAAACTACCACACGACACAGGCTCCACACAAACTACCACACGACACAGGCTCCACACAAACTACCACACGACACAGGCGCCACACAAACTACTACACGACACAGGCTCTACACAAACTACCACACGACACAGGCTCCTCGAACGGATTAGCTTAATGGATACACGTACGACACGCTCCACGACCAACACACAGGTTAGAGGACACAGGGCTCCCGTATCCAGGGACTGGTTCTTTCCTAACATAATTAATATGTTATATTAATAGTTTGATCATATATAAGGTTTGATCAAATTTCTATGTTAGTTTTGACTCAAATTCAAATCATATATAATGTAATGGAAAGCGTTATAATTCCATAAGAAAAATATATTTCATGAAAATTCAGCTTGTTAGGCAACTGGTACAACATTCTTTGTACAAGTTCACCGAATTGTTGTATAAGTTAGGCACAACATACGTAAGTTAGAAGAAACTAAGTTAGAATAATGGAAGTGATTGTGTGTCTATGTATGTATTAACACGATGTACTGAACGGGGTGAGAATACCTTGAGCTACCTCATCCCTTTGTGTGTATTTTACCTCAATAAACTTATTTCAATTTCAATTTCAATGGAATTGATGTGAATTATTAGGGATAGGCCATCTCTTAACAAACCAAGCTCAAATCTATTCTTTTACGGGCTATTCATGCCCGTGCCACCTCTTGGGTGGCTTAATCTTAATCAATCATCTATTTCACTACTTTTTTAAAGAACATTCAGTAATGTTTCCTATATTAACAGATTTATTCAACAATATTGCATGAATTGTTGAGTGTAAATGTGATCCCACATCATTTTTTTTTCTATCTTCGCTATTCCTTGAAAATGAGTTGATCACTACCAATAAGATTGATTAATAAAGACGAAGCCACCCAAGAGGTGGCACGGGCATGAATAGCCCGTAACTACCAATAATGTTGATACGAACTTATATATAAAACTTTGGCTCCATACACACATCATCCACCCTGCATGTGGAGGGCTCAGGTCTGTACAACGAATAATCCTTAATAAGACTTGCGGATAAAAGGATTTTTCCTTAGTCATCATCTGTGAATTGTGTAAATTATGATGTGTTTGTCACGAGATAGTATCTTAGTAATTGTTATACTTTTATGTGTAGAAGGAAAAAGTGCCAAGGGTCGGAAAGATATCTTTAATTATTACATTGAGCTACTTGCCCGAAACGCTGTGTTTATTTGGGGCTTCAGGCATAGTATGTACTAGCTCTATCTAGAAATCACACATTCTGTTTGTAACTCCTTTTGAATGTATATACGTTTACCTGAATAAACATTATTATTATTACTTGCTTTGATTTTAATATTTTTTTGCTTTCTACATATTGTCGAAGTGCGAGCGCGACCTTTTTCATTGAGTGAATCAAATTATGGAGCATTATAGTTTGTATTTGCATGTGCCCCATAACTCTTGCGTGTCTGCTAGTGCTGAGATGATTATAGTCTATGTTAAATTTCCAAATTAGACACACTGACAGTCATCAGATGTGATCGAGCACCACTGGAACATCCGCAGACTTTGTTATATACATTTCTCATTAACGACTTTCTCACCTTTTCCTCAACATTCCGTTGGAATCATCGAATTGTTGAGTAACTAGTGTATACAACACAGGATATACTGCAAGCTACTGTACAGAACATATGTTAGACCAATTCTGAAATATTCAGCGCTAGCCCCGGCCTCACCTCGTTTGCACATGGAGATGCTGGAAGAATGCTCCCAGAATCATTCCAGAATGACAGACTAATTCCAATGTAACTTACTGACATTGGCCCACACGCAACACAATGTAACCCATTTGCTATATGCAACTCATAAAAAGGGACCAAGAAGTAACTCGTTAACATCACCCTCGCATAAAGAACAAATTATCGTTAATACAATAGGCGCGTAACCCAGAAAGATGGCTGCTGTTGAGCTGTGGGCGAGGCTGCAGATGTCAGCCACCAGCACAAAGCGGAGGCATGCTGGTGCTGTCAGGGCTCGCTTATGTACACACCAAATGCAGAAGGTATTGTTCAGTCGGCGTTAGCCGCATATGTAAATTTCTTTAGCTGGGTGTATAATCTTATTCATATTGGTGCCGGTGTGGGGGGGGGATAAATAAACCAATTTGTTCCTAACATCGAGGGAGGAAAAAATATGTTCTCTCCCCCATGTAGAAACAATGAGAATAATCTCATTATTTTGGATTTAGTAAATTGGTTGGTGGTAGTGGAGCCAATCCTGTGCTGATAATTATTCCACAAAGTCCTACAAACACGAAAACAAATGTTCGACAATTTGGTGGTAGTGGCAGAGGCGCCGGTGCATGCACGCGCTCCAGGGGGAAGCCTCGTGCAAACAATACCCAAGATATTACACCGCGTTATTTTTGGAGAAAAACAATCCAACCAACATAATTATTCATCAGCGACGGTATAATCTAGCGTAGAATAATCGGAGTTGCCTAGGCGGGGACGGGATGGCGGGATCAGAATAAAGCGACAGGGGAAGAAGCCGGTCAGGAGCCAGAAACTACTACTAAACTATTATAAAGGCAACCACGCGCGCTCTAATATTGTCGGGGCTCTTAAATGCATTCCCCTCGCTGCTACTGCTGTTATGCCTGTTATCACCGCCGCTAATACTCTTAATGCTGTTAAGATTATTGAACTGTTGCCGCTTATGTTAATGATAACGTCCCGCTTCCTATTTACTAGCAGAGTTGGTGCTGCTAATGGGAATCCTCACACCTTTTCGTATAACTGATGCTATTGTTTCAGCTACTGATCCTGCTACTGTTCCTTCTATTGTAGCTATCACCGCCGCGACACGTGCTGCTGGCTTCCCTGGTGTTGCAAATGTTCCTGCTGGTGCTCTTGGTGCTACAACTCGTGCCCTGGTCGCAATTGTTGCAGATATTGAACCGAAACAAGCTTCTGCTACTGTTCTACCTAATGTTATTCTTACTACCATCACTACGAAGGCATTGTTCGCGGAAATCCTACTGCTTCTGTGGATTACATCGGGTTTACTCAAGTGTTACTGCTCCTATTGCTGGTGCTGCTACTGCTCCTATTGCTGGTGCTGCTACTGCTCCTATTGCTGGTGCTGCTACTGCTCCTATTGCTGGTGCTGCTACTGCTCCTACTGTTGTTTCTTCTGGTGTTCTTGAGGATATCCTCATATTGGACCCAAATTTGCCAGTGCAGGCTACTGAACGTACCTGTCTGTCTAACCATCCTGCGAGATGGGGACTTTTAGTATCACTGCTACCTTATTCATTTTTGTGTTGATGATGATATCCTCATAATGCACCCAGAGTTTGCCACTGCAGACTACTTATCACATGCCTCTGTATGACTAACCATCCTCTGTGATGGGGATTTTTTAGCATCAAGTAGCTAGTTTTTTGACACGCTTTACTCCGTTTCATATAGTCTAGGGTAGCTGCACAAATGAAGATGTACCTTAATGTGTTTATTAAAAAAGTTGTTACTGGTGGTAGTGCAGATGCTACTGCTTTTACTTTTATTACTTGTGGTATTACTAATGCTGATGTTTCTCAAAATTGACTAATTACATATAAAACTAAGCCATTGTGGCTATATCACTTTGCATGTCACAGACGATTCAAGAGTTTTGTATACCCTTTAGATATTAATCCGTGAGAAGTGACCTAAGTTGATATGTCAAAGGAGACATTCAAAGACTTTACAGAGATATGTTGGATATATACCAAAGGGTCAAGCAGAATGTAAAATTATCCTGAAAATCAGGACATTAAGCCAGGAGATGAATGAATGTAAACCGTGCAATGTAATTAGATCAGAAAAGGGCAGGTTTCCTTTTCATTTAAGCGCTCAAGATTTAATTTTGAGTGGTTGATAAGTAACTGAATCAAGGACATTTCCAAACTTGCTAACATAGTAATTGGAGGAAGGCCATGAGGCTAGGGTGTATCCAATAAGAACATAAGAACATAAGAACAAAGGTAACTGCAGAAGGCCTATTGGCCCATACGAGGCAGCTCCTATTTATAACCACCCAATCCCACTCATATACGTGTCCAACCCACGCTTGAAACAATCGAGGGATCCCACCTCCACCACGTTACGCGGTATCAGCTATCTCTCCATCAGCTATCTCTCCAACGATTGTGGATAACATTATAAATAACATTGTGGGAATTCAACTAGAGGGTGAACTTTGGGAGATGATTAGGCCAGATATTACACAAAACTCTGCTCTCTTATGCCAGCCAGAGATGATATAAAAGCAATGCTCAGTTTCACAAGATATGGCAACATAATTTACTTAGTTATGAGAAATTACTTATAAGGTCATTTTAAGTCCGTCCGCCAAAATTTATATAGTATAACAATTTTCTTTTTTACAAAAGCTACATGTTATTTTATGGGTAATGCTTGGTCGGTCAAAGAGTTTATGCCAGCATGAAGGGATTACTTATGGCCAGCTCGTGTCTATATTTCATCACAATAACACGAAGGTAAAATAGATTGGCAAGGATGTACAATGAAGCTACAAATTCTTATGATAGTAATGAAGGCGGGCAGGGTCAGATCCCCTGATCTCCAGCTTCCCCCCTGATTAAATATTTTACTGGTTACTCTCGAAAGCTGCTTATGTTTGGTAGACGCAGTCAGAAGATAAAAGTTACATCTGTGGCCAAAGTTTATCTTAATTTTATTTTTATTTTCAATTTTACAGATAGGATCATGATATTTATATTAGAATTATGATATTTATCGAATATGTCTGGCTGGATTGTCGCATTTGACGAGGTTCATAGTAAGATCATAAAACTAGTTTGGTACAAAACTAATAGATCACCTTTGACTAGCTCTTCATCCCATCCTAAGGAAAACGTTGAATTATTATCCTCAAACTGACTAGGTAAAGATCACGTGTTTGATTATATTTCTTGTTTGTTCTCGATCAGTTACCATCTTTCATCACTCTTATATTCACGTGACGCAGCCATCTAATTTCCAGTCAGTGGCCAAGATAGAAAAAAAATAACATTATCAGGCTCAATGCCCGGCACTCCAAATGCTGGTATAACTTATGCTGCTGCTTCAGATACTAATATTAGTACCGCTATAAATGGTAACTGCTGCAGTCTATCTTGTCGCGAACGCCACAGCTCATGCAGGGGAAGGCCATCGATAATTTAATTACGGCCATCTTTCTCTGCGTTCACGAGCTCTTCAATCTTGTCAGGCATTATGCTCAGTGTTATGAATATCATCTATAACGATAATCAATATGTATATCATATATCTCGTCGAAGCTTGGTCTTGATGACTAAGCTGTAGTGGTGGCGTGAACATGTCTGCTAGGACCTTGCCTTCAAGGGAGCGACTGATGACTAGGCTGGGTTGATGTGGAGGGAGTGGCTGCCAAGCCATAGTCGAATTGTTTTTCTTGTCGGGTACACGATCGTAAATACTGCACCACTAAGCTAGAAGACATAATCGGTTAAATAAATGAAAATCAACACAGAATAGATTACTCTCGTCGCTGTCTTGCTGCCATTTTAAATATACAACAATATTTAGACAATTAGTAGCAACCTCCAGCAAACTAAAGATTGTGGACCGACGAGCAACATGGCTATTTGAATATTAGGTTTCATGGTAATTAATTGTTATTAAGTACTCTAATGACCTCACTGCGCATTGTTTACACTGCGCCAGCAATGCGCACAAAACTTTGGTGCCTTAAGTACATCAAAGGACGATAAAAATGGAGAAAGTACGGAGAGAAAACTACAAAATTTGCTCCGCCATTAAGACACGAAACATGGAGAAAAGAATGAGAACTAAATCTATTTCGTCTAAGTAAGCAAAGAATACGAGGTGGCTTAATACATTCTTTAAAATATTGAAATTAATCAATAGAAAGAACAGCTTCAGAACTTTTTGTTCCGAGTAGCTGAATCTAAAACAACAAACAACAATCAATAGAAATAGAAGAATTAGCAAGGAACAATAGCGATATGACATTTAATCGATACAGATACTAAACCAACGAGAGAAAGAGATCCGTTAGACCAATAACGTCATATAATACATAAATTCTATATTGCAATGTTTTCTTCCTGCGGATACAGTAAACATCACTGTATTTCCTCCGTCGACAAAATTGTAACATGATTATTCTCATCCCACTATTACAGTCAGAGGGCAGTACAAAAACAAAACTTATTTGTTATAAATCATTGTAAACTTCTGAATATTGGCAAGTAGGACAAGTGTAGCGGTGACGAATAATAAATATACAGTGGCAACGCACATAATATACATATGCTTATAGCAGCAATAGCGACATATTAGAGCAGCATGTGCTGTAAAACACATATAATGCAGCATATGACATTCTCTAATGTGGGTGCTCTCGGGAGCTTTCGTGTTCACAAGCTGACTCTTTGCACATTAGGAGTTTTCACTGACTGGGGGCTGAGTAGCCTATAAATCCCGCCCTCGAGGGCTCTCAAAATCTAATGAACACGTTTTGAAAAGAGCTCACATTATCATGTCGCACAGTGCCTCTTGCGCCACCTGGTTGAGAGTCTGGTCAAATATTACGGTATAGTATTCAGTAAAAGTTTGTTTGATGTACATTTGTTGACGGCGCCGTGAAGACGGAGTGGAAAGTTATAGTCACGGCATCATGAAACCGTAATACTGTTACCAAGACTGTGAAGACAGTAGTTGTAAGATTTTATGTAGATACTCGGCAGTATATTTATTTCAGGGAGTTTGGCAGCATAAATCGCAACTCTGTAAATGTACTAAAAATATAAATAACTAGTTCTACTCTACATAAAACTGTTATGAAAAATATTAATTTATATATGAAAACAAACCTATTTTTAATACACAACAGATTAGAATTGATGAATGTCTTTTGGGGAATGGCCGCTCTTTTAACGAGCCAAGCCTGAGGACAGGCGTGAGCGAAGCGTTGTGTGACAAAAGTACATCATTCGTCTTAAGTCGGGTATAAAGTCCTTTGCATTCATAAACATGGTTTGGCGAGTGGATTAACGAGCATTTGGCTTTCGTTGATGAGGGGGGGTTGTACAAAAGGTCCACAGGGTTCATCCCTAGAGAAGTTACAGCTCCGCTCCTGTGCCAGATAGGTCCACTCCGGGCTCACCATAGCCCGTGCTACTTGGAACTTTGTGTTCAGAGTAGCTAAATCTAAAACAGCAACAATCAACCCTAGACGGTGTAAGGCTTGTGTGTCAAGGTGAAGGCAGGTGTCAACGTGGCTCTCAGCCCGCGCGTCAGACCCTTACCTCCCATCCACCTTCAAGCCTATCAAATACTGATTAGAAATTCCAATATTCTCACTCGAGGCTGAGTAAGTTAATTAAATTCATTACATCAAGCCATTTTAAATTTATCATGTAAAATGCCCAACCTGAAAATACAATTATAAACTGTTTATAATCAAAGAACTTGCTCGTAATTGTTACCTGGTGTTAAAGACATTAC
>WNGS01167372.1:15187967-15200519 GCA_020271785.1 Procambarus virginalis | reverse complement strand
TAACTCTAAACTACTTGAAGTTAATTCCCCTGTATATATTTCATATACAAGTTTTAATAAACGCATATGCATGATTTGTGTGGAATACAAATAAACTGACAAATATTGTAGGGTACAGACAACCCAAAATCTTCACAAACTATTTAATAAAAAAAATCCTGATACTCGCTATTATAAATAAAACCTCCTCACCAAACTCAATACGTCTCTTAAGAACAAGATGAAGGTATTCAATGCGTTGCCACTTTAGCCAACAGCCAGTTCTGTCTCTTATAATGGACACCGGTGAATTATTCATAGGAAGGTTGATAAATGCCGCTCCTTAATGGCCTCAGACATGGCTCGCTGGATAATAACTGACCAATTTGTGGATGTGTGCCTGGAGGCTGTTTATCTGTGCCAATCGTTACCTCTAGTGCCATCAACAGCACACTAGCTGCTAACCAGTACACTACCACATGTTTTTCCCCGCTGATTATATGTAAAATATAATTTATTAAATTTGATCGAGGAAATGACGGTAATTCATCGAAATGAGCAACAGTGAGGTGGTGTGCTCACTGTTTGAAATTACAGAGTGAGCACGGGCTCCTGAGCCCGGCTTTGTATCCGCCAATCACTTGTCATGGTTCCCGACCCGCATTCTATTATTTTATATACTCTTGAAATTATGAGTAAAGTTAGCCTCGCTATCTTCCCTTCTACGTCATTCCAGTTGAACACATCTCATGCTATATCTCAGTGTGTTTCCCTATATCATGCCACACATATTGTGGGTCTTCCCACTTAGTCAGACCCCAAGAATCCTGACGGCTATATAAATGTTTTCTTTAATGGTGAAATACAGCCCATCCTCCTGTTTTGGTATTTACTTATAGTAATGATGAGGACCATAGTATATATACCGACGTACAACGAAAGTAGAAATCTGAGCTATTGAGTTGGTCAAATTGGAAAACTATTTTCTAATTATGTTGCAAAGGCAAACTAGCCTAACCTTCCTAGGCCTAATACACGATATCTGAGGCGTAATATAGTACATATGTGTGCTATACTAGGCCCAGGAATATTTAAGTTTGTTTTTAGCTTCATTTTTTTCCGACTAATAAAGTGAATAGTACAAAGTTATACTATCTAATTGCTTAAAACGGCAATCTTTGTACTATGGTGCACATAGTTACAAAAACTACTATCTAAACAGGAGATGGTTTGTTTCACTAAAGATCTCTCAGCTGAATTGCTGTAGACTCGACTCACCTTGTAAATTCAGAGCCGCGTCTTATAAACAGGGTTGCATATTCTAGTACTGGTTGTGCATAGGTAATGTACACGGTGTCAAGCTTAACGTTATGACCACTACTGGATCTTTTTACCTTTTTCTTACTAAAATAATTTCCCCTACTTATCGTGTATTTCCCTTTTGTCTATTCATTCCTCTCCACCGTTCTCAGCATCTTGAATTAGTCTTGATTAAAATCAAGTCTATTGACTTGACCATCCTAGACTATTTTACAATTCTCCTCAGTTATGCAGCACTTAAAAGTATTATTATTATGCATGATTCTACTTCTTCAGTTAAATCTTTGGCGGAGATCAAGAAAACAACGGGTCGATCCCGGCTTTTTGCACGATCTTGAGCTTTTGAGCTGCAACTCCTGTAGCTGAATTAGGACTTGCAACTCTCTCTTTGGCCTAAGACTGCAACCTTAAATACTCTATCTCGGGTTTTTTAATGGCCATCTAATCCACTAGAGCCTATGATATTAACTGCTGCAACACAGCATTAGGCAACTTCTAATCCTTTATTTGATGCTTCAAGATAATGTTTACCATCTCAGCCTCATTCTTGCCATTGTTGTGGCCAACATTCTGTCACAACAAGGCTGCAAATTAATTTGAAAAAAAAAATCGTTCATTTTATGGATAGAAAATAATATTAATATCAAACCCTTAGCTGGCGCTTTGGCCTAGATAACACCTATTTGCAATGTTGCCAGACTAGAGTAGCAATATACATTACCTGACTGGGATGTGGCAGACTCCAGATATACGGGTTCTCGATTACAGAGAATATCGTTCACAATCTTGATTCAAACTAGCAGTTAGCAATCGTATGCAGCCACACAGTAAATACCTGGGATAGGAGAAGGAATTAATAATATTGCCTTGTTAGGTATTTAAGAAACATTTGGTTAGCTATATGATAATTTAACAAATTTTAATCCCAAATTAGACAAAATAAATAATTTCCCGGTAGGGTCCCCAAATAGCTTTCAACCCTCTATGTTGCAGATGATTGAAAGAAGTCACCCGAGAACTGGTCGAACAACCTTATTGCTTTAAAATTACACCATCTTCCATCGCAGGGAGACTTAATGTAGGAGTTGGGCTTAAGGCTCATCATCCTCTACAGGTAGGGTTATTAAGCCGTGACACTGGCTACGTAAGACAGTAAATATACTTTAGACCCGAACAATGAATACACACAAAATTTAAGTGTGTATATACTGAGAAGCTAATACATCCCTCGTGACTAGATATTGGTGTTTTGGTTTGGTGTTGGCTTAAGACCACCACAATAGCTTACTGAACCAACCAGCAAGTTTACTTCAGTCGTGGACTGTCTCCAGGACTAGGAATGACTCGGTGTATACACCCGAGAAGCGAGGTACACCTCTGTGGCCACGTTCCTTGTCTCTACCAACCATTGAAACACCTTATAGAGCTCGCTTTAGTATAAAGATATGCGTTAAATATCCAGTAGGAAATTGAAAACGAAAACTGAGTGGCAATTTCATTTTTTTCAAACGGGGATAACTTAGCATAAGCGAATCCGTGGTTTTTGTATAGGTCACTTGCATAAGAAAATATACAGTAACAGTATGTTAGTGTTCTAGAAACTGCATTTAAAATAGGAATGCTTGAAAATGCCAAGATATAAAATCTAATAACCTAAATTAAAATATCTATCCTTTTTCATACAATAATGCAAATATATGGTCTTAAAAGAACATACGGAAAGAATAGAACAATAACACTAAGCAAGAACATTACATTTAAAGGCCAATTTTCATTTAAAAAAAGTTTAAATGTACGTTTAATAACAAAATAAATTCACCAGCATTGTTTAATCATACAGTAAAAAAAACGAATCCACATAAAATACAAAGTTTATTCCCGCAAATAATTGCCAGCTTCACTTAAGCGGCCAGAATTCACACAAAAAAAGCCTATGTGCCTATTAATCCCTATCTTTAAGCACTTTCTCCTGATAATCACCTACTTAGCCACGCTGTCATTAAACAGCAGTCAATGCTTCAACTTGGTTGATCTTGTAACAGGTAACTTGGCTTATTAGGCACAAAGAAACCACATTAAGTGATGTATCAAGGAGAAAACATCAGTAGAAGCCATGATGAGGATTGAACCCGCACACTTTTTTTTTATCTTTATTTAAGAAAAATACAATATAAAATTAAATGATATAAAAGTTTTGACAAGACAATTATACATTGCAATTCGAAGTGAACAAGTTTCCCATAGTACAGAATATGATCTTTAAAACCCCTGAATGTTTTACTTATTTTCCGTTAAACGATATTACAAAATTTGGAGAATAAATTTACAATTAAAATACAGGGGAGATTATTACATGGACATATATTTTATATAAGTCTTCAGTAAACAAATTTTCCATATCATCACCGACGCATGAGCCTTAAACCCCAAATGTTATACATGATTCTGCCTCGCAAGAACTTCAATCATTTTGTCTACTGAAACCTTCTGCCTGCCTATCCAAACACAAAAAAATGTCATCAGAAAAGTAACATAATTATTGATCTTAATTTTTCTTGCATTTTATGTCAATATGAAAAGATTAAAAACCTCATTAACTCCACTCTAATACTAGCTTTAGAGAGTGTCTCGAATCCAGTTTACAAGAACAACTTTCTGCTTAGAAAAAAATATAGGCATATATATTTTCAATTTCATACAATTGGTCACACCTTTGGTTGTCCGCCACACTCGGCGTACTCCCAAGCAATACGCCCTAAGCAAACTCAGCACACGACATGCTCAAAAGCAATGCAACCCGGGATTCAGCTGAATTCTCTAGGGGCTTCCACTGATGAACCAATACAGAAGAGACCGCCAATACAGGGAAGACGTGATGTATAATGGAATAGGCAAGAACACATGGTCTCTGTCAAGGAATGTGGAAGAAGACAAGGCGGGAATGGAAGACAAGGCGGACATGATTCAAAGGGAGTTAGGGAGAACGTTTCCTGTGTTAGGGTAGTGAGTGGGTTGACGGAAGATGCAATTACAAATTCAAATGACGTTTTCAAGAGCAGATACGTTAAGACAAAGGAAGGTAGTGAGCCATTAATTAGACAATCCATTGAGGGTTTAGGAATTAAGTGTTCAACTATTGACCACACAGAAATGAGTACATACAAACATACATATACACAGATAAAGGAGAGTACAAAAACCATCCCCCTCCCCCCATCCACATACATATGTACACACACACACATATTATGAGGGGAAAATCCCCTGAGGTGCGACGCCAAAGCCCCGCAAAGGACAATACTGTGCGGGGCAGCCTAATATTTAGTAACTTAAGTGCAGGAAAAATGCCGAAATAAATATCAGTGAAGTGCTCCAACTTAGCTCCTTGAGGAAAGTTCTGAGAGTTGTATGTGGCATAGTACCTTAGCCTTTCCCCCATGGCATGGCACTACCTACCCCCAGCCCATCTTTGCACCTCATCCATCAGCCCTTGCTCCTAAGGTGTCCCAATGTCAAGGAAAACCACCGTGTCAACTTTTAGTAACGCATTCCAGCGAAAAACAACGTTCTTTGTAAGAGAGGTTGTATCCATACCACACTATACCTGACCCACCCTATATCATCTAATCCATCGCATACTTATAAATAATGTAGAATTGTTCTAATTGTTCTTGCGGGGGTTGAGCTCTGGCTCTTTGGTTCCGCCTCTCAACTGTCAATCAACTGGTGTACGGACCGGTTGATTGACAGTTTGATCCATCCTACAGCTCTAGTGTGTGTGTGTGTGTTGGGTGTGTGTGTGTGTGTGTGTGTGTGTGTGTGTGTTTGATAGCAAGTACGGTCACAATTATGTATACTGAAAATTATTATGCGAACTGGAAATCATTTATAATTGTAAACGCATTAAATTAATTAAAATATCTATTTCTACATATTTGGACATAAATTAACATGTGAAATAAAATAATTTGTAATTATATAAAATGCTTCGTGAATTATGTATTACAAAAAAAACTATCTGAAAAATATTCACATAGAAAAACAAATTTAAAATATAACAAACAGGAAACAATAACATTATTTTGAAGTTTATAACTGCGTATTGGAACACGCGTCCATCATGTGAGATGCCAACCAAGGAGCCTTCAGAGGTCTCCATGGTAACCATCTTGGGAACAAGACGAATAAAGTGAAACGGATGACAAGTAAATAATCAGCTTCCTCGCATGTGACAATTGGCCTTCTTGATGCCTTTATTCCTGCTGTAATAGAAATGAACTCGCCTGGTCGTGCTACGGGCTCACCATACCCCGTGCTACTTGGAACTTTTTGTTCCAGGTAGCGAATCTTAAACACAACACCTGGACGTATTTACAATTAATCGGTGGATATTTACGTTGAACCGGTGTGGTGGTCTGCACGTTATAGCAATAATATTTCATATATGGAAGTGTGGATACGCAGGATACATAAATACACAGCTGTTGGAGAGTACAATACATGGAGGCACGTCTACGCAGAGCGCTTCGGATATAGCGTGAAAGCAATCGGGAGAAATATATACAAGCTGATAGTAAGCGGGATGTACTGCTGGTTGAGCTCACTGACTGCCAGGGTTCGAATCCTTACAAGCTCAAGTTCTGTCACGCCAGAGGCAATCTTCCAACAATTAATGGTAGCAAGAGCCTGCATTATACCTTACCATTTCATTTTCGATATGTAATGTACCGACAGTAAAATAGATTTTTTAGTTATATATTTGAAAATTCAAGTGTAATTTCCTTCATCACAAACTTGTGTAAATATCACCAGACCAGCGAGATGTTAGTTTATGTTGAATATAACTATTATGTTCCAATACGCTATCTGTCTGACGAACTAAAGTCCTACGTCGCTGCTAGCAAAGGAACATTTTTAATACATTTAACATCTTGGTGTTGTGTGGATGGTAGGGAATGTAAGTACTCGGGTGTTCACGCAGAATCGACAAGATCTTCTCTGAATACCCTTCATTCTCTTCTCCGAGGCTATGGGTCCTTACGAGTGCACCCAAGGTGGTACCCCCTGTATATATGTACACATGGTAAATTCGGTATTTAATTTTGTACAATTTTGTGTAATAAACATTTGGACTCGCCCAAACAGTATCTATTTCTTTATCTCTTTATATATTTAACTGTATTTCATTTTGCTTTAGTTTCAACAAGTTCGTTACTCATGCTTGTAAAGGGTCTTGGTACGAACAAGATCAAAATTAAATATAAAACGCTAATAATTGTATGTCATAATCCATCACTAATATCCTTTTTGCCTAGGCCCAAGGGGAAGTTACACAGTACATATACACGACGACAAAAAACATTCACTAACAGAACATTGAGATCAATAAAAGAAGGTCCACGCATAATTGTGGAAAACTTAGAGGCCTAGAATGAGAGGCCACGAGTGTAAACTAGAGACCTAGAATGAGAGGCCACGAGTGTAAACTAGAGGCCTAGAATGAGAGGCCACGAGTGTAAACTAGAGACCTAGAATGAGAGGCCACGAGTGTAAACTAGAGGCCTAGAATGAGAGGCCACGAGTGTAAACTAGAGGCCTAGAATGAGAGGCCACCAGTGTAAACTAGAGGCCTAGAATGAGAGGCCACCAGTGTAAACTAGAGGCCTAGAATGAGAGGCCACCAGTGTAAACTAGAGGCCTAGAATGAGAGGCCACCAGTGTAAACTAGAGGCCTAGAATGAGAGGCCACAGTGTAAACTAGAGGCCTAGAATGAGAGGCCACCAGTGTAAACTAGAGGCCTAGAATGAGAGGCCACCAGTGTAAACTAGAGGCCTAGAATGAGAGGCCACCAGTGTAAACTAGAGGCCTAGAATGAGAGGCCACCAGTGTAAACTAGAGGCCTAGAATGAGAGGCCACCAGTGTAACTAGAGGCCTAGAATGAGAGGCCACGAGTGTAAACTAGAGGCCTAGAATGAGAGGCCACGAGTGTAAACTAGAGGCCTAGAATGAGAGGCCACGAGTGTAAACTAGAGGCCTAGAATGAGAGGCCACGAGTGTAAACTAAGAGGCCATAATTGTGGGTAAAAGCTCAGTGTTACAATAAACTGACCCAAGACCCTAACTGGTCTCTCAGTGCAATTACTAGTAATATAAAAGTGACTATGGAACCACAGGACCACTTACCTGTTGACGAGCGCTGGTCCTTCTTAACACGGGAGGTGCTCTGCAGGGCTGTAAACCTCTGGCCCGGGTTTGCAGGTTGACCGCTGCCTGTCATAGCCTGCAATATCCACATCAATATTAAATAGTGGACTGTGACAGCCTTGTAACGTCCCCCCGTGTATTTTAGGGCTCGTGGTGTAGTCTTCCTCATTCTCAATATTGGGCACGCCTGTCCTCGTGTAAATCTAAGGATACAGAAAATCTACGGGAAGAGAACCACCGGTTTACTACCTTGCGGGTTATCTTGCGATGATTTCGGGGCTTAGCATCCCCGTGGCCCGGTCCTCGACTGGGCCTCCTGGTTGCTGGACTGGTCAACCAGGCTGTTTGAGGCGGGTACGAGAATCACAGCCTAGTTGATACTAAGGTGAACTTGTCACATCTAATGTACATTATTTACAAATACATGACAGTTAATAAGTATTGACACATCAATCTCCAACTAGATGTTGCTAAGTTAAACTGTTTAAGCTTAAGGGCCGGGAAAGTCAACAACATGGGTTCACTAGTGGTCAGCTAAGTTACCCAGTCACGGAGCTTAGTTTACATAAGACTTAGGAATATTTGTCTACTAGTCTGCAGTTTAAGTACATCTACGTTAACGTAGTCAAGGTGGAATCAATGTGCACTTTATCGAAACTTTAACGTCACTATGAACTATCAAAATTCAAAGACAACAGACTCAAGAAAGTAAAATAAACGCACTCAAACATTTAAGTCCTCCCCCCCCCCAAGGACATATGCAATTTAAAAGTCACTAATTCACTGAAAAATGTCCCAAATGACTTTAACAACCACGACTAAGTCTCCCCACGAACAATATGAAATCACTTAAAACCACGAAAAGTACTAGTCAATCAAATTATCTACTAATAATATAATAATGACACGATCCACAACAATATATTCTTACCTGACCCAACATGTTGACTGATTGATGAAGATTAAGCCACCCAAAAGGTGGCACGGGCATGAATACCCCGTAAACGCTACATATGGAAAATATATATGTATATATGTATCTTTGGGTCCTGTGAGGTGACCGAGACGTCCTGCCTCTCCCTCCTTCCCCAGACCAGTGACGAGGGTCACCACATCCACCCCAGAGGTGATCTCGGGTCACTACCAACTGCCCCAGACAATAATACTTGCTATATATAATAATAATAACATTTAATAACAACTTAAAAATCACAAATCCCTAGTACTCACTGCTAGGGGGAAAATACATGCAGTTGTTTATTGTTGTAATACTATTAATAATAAGTTGTAATAGTTAAATCATTACAACACCTTGAGTAGCTAACTAGCCAGTTGGCTGCCCTGAACCTCACACACACACTCCCTCGCGCTGGTCAGCTCCGAGACACACACACACACACACACACACACACACACACACACCACACACACACACACACACACACACACACACATACACACACACACACACACACACACACACACACACACACACACACACACACATACACACACACACACATACACACACAAGAGCCAGAGCTCAACCCCCGCAAGTATAACTAGGTGAGTACACACACACTCAGCAAGCAGTTAACTAGTTAGTTTCATCTCGTGCCAACCATTACGTACACAAAACCTTGAACTACTGTGTATTCCGATTGTCACACAGACATGTATGTCATACACTGAAACTACAGTGACATAAAATATACTTTTGTCATTACAAGAATATACATTTAGAATTAAAACATTAATTATATTTACTAGTGAGAATATTTATAGGATTTATTTACCAAGTGAGGACACAGGGCATATTAATAATATGCGGTATACACAGAGACATATAACCTTATGGGCCGCAACTTTGGTACGCAGCACATTAAAAACTACTGGAACACGTTTCATACCAGGTTCACCTGGGATAGAAATCTATTATTATAATAATCACTCGTTATTATAGGTGGTACAGGTTCAAACATGGGTGAACCTGTATCACCTACCGGCTAAGGTAAAGCCTTTCATCTACACCGGTAGGTGATACAGGTCCCATTCGGTCGGTCTGGCAAAGGTCCTGTATGGACCGAATGGATCCAGCAAGACTCATTCGGTCCTACTGGGCTCATGAGAAATTCCCTAATAACTGGCCAATTAAAATGCAGAAAGGAATTATTTCACCAACTGCTTGGTTCCGGAATGATTTCATCCACAGGTCATGCAGGACCGGTATTAGGTATTTACAGCATTGACGTTGACGTGGTGGTGAATCCAAACATCATTTGATGTCGCTAGGATTAGTGGGACGACCCGAGGCGACTGTGGCAGCACCACAGGGCTTCCGTTGAATCCACACTACGAGTTCGCCTTCAACGACGAAGTCTGACGACCAGGTAACCACTAGTCTCGATCAGTGGCCCTTTGTGGGTCTCAATCGTTACTGGAAGACAAGGAGTGACCCTTGGCGGCTCTGAATCCGTACTGCCTCTTGGCGGTGGTGAGCTGTCACTGCCTGGTAACCCGTGGCAGGCCTGTCCTCACTTCTGGTGTTACCACACTAATTTTATTTCATTTATTAGTGTTAATGCAAATTGATATTGAATATTTTTTTTAATTTAATTATCAGGGGGGGAAAGCGCCAAGTCATTACGACTATACAGTACTTGGAAGGGGTCAGGATAAGGACTTGGGATGGGACGGGAGAGGGAAGGAATAGTGCCCCAACCACTTGTGGACAGTCGGGGATTGAACGCCGATCTGCATGAAGCGAGACCGTCGCTCTACCGTCCAGCCCATGAATTGATATTGAAGACACCAATTATATTTTAACCTTGTATGATGATAAACACCGGAATAGAGAAGAAAATTGTAAGAACTATGTATTTCGACTACCAGGGTAAGGAATACTGTCTTAATCTGGCTTGCAGTTAGTAAATATTGCAATTTACTATTATGTGTAATTAGTAAATATTTACAATTTACACTCAGTGGAAAAAAAATCCACCCTGAGTGTAAACTAGAGACCTAGAATGAGAGACTGAGTGTAAACTAGAGACCTAGAATGAGAGACTGAGTGTAAACTAGAGACCTAGAATGAGAGACTGAGTGTAAACTAGAGACCTAGGATGAGAGACTGAGTGTAAACTAGAGACCTAGAATGAGAGACTGAATGTAAACTAAGAGACTTAGAATGAGAGACTGAGTGTAAACTAGAGACCTAGAATGAGACTGAATGTAAACTAGAGACCTAGAATGAGAGACTGAGTGTAAACTAGAGACCTAGAATGAGAGACTGAGTGTAAACTAGAGACCTAGAATGAGAGACTGAGTGTAAACTAGAGACCTAGAATGAGAGACTGAGTGTAAACTAGAGACCTAGAATGAGAGACTGAGTGTAAACTAGAGACCTAGAATGAGAGGCTATAAATGGAAATTAGATACCTAGAATGAGAGGCTATGAATGTAAACTAGAGACCTACTTAGGACAGGCCATGGGGGTAGAATCTAGAGACACACATAAGCCGAATAAGTCGCACTGAAGTTAGGAAGTACTTGGACAGTGTGAGAACAGTGAAACGGAACACGGTGGAAAGTACTTGAACGAAAAGATACGATCCAAGACCTCCTCAAACGTGCATCTGCAGCAACAGCTAGATAAGGACATACATACATACATACATACATACATACATACATACATACATACATACATACATACATACATGCATACATACATACATACATACATACATACATACATACATGCATATATACATACATACATACATACATACATACATACATACATACATACATACATACATACATACATACATACATACATACATACATATACACGCAAGCACACTCACATACACCGTCTTTATCTCCTTCCTTGGTTCAGCCTCCCATACATCTTCAAGTGTATGTTAAGGGAAATACACATCACGAGAAAAATAGTTGAGAAAAAGTCCAAGAACAATTAAACATGTGTTTAATTGTTCTTGGAATTAAGAAACATGGATGCAGACAGAAAGACACAACTAAGCAGACAGGTAGGTAGGAAGGCAGACTGGCAGCATGGTGGCAAACAAGCAGGCAATCAGGAAAGCAGACAGCTAAATAAGAATAGAGATATAGAGCAAGATAATCAGGGAAGGAGAGAAAGCAGGGAGATCAGACAAGCAGTGAAGCAGACAATCCCAAAAGAACCAGTAAGGGAGGAAGGAAGCAGGAAGGCAGAAATTCTGGCGTCTGCTGGAAGGGGGGGGGGGAAGGCAGCCAGAAGCAACTCAAGAACTTTTCCCGTGTTGGCAATTGTGATGGCATCATTAGTGTTAATGGTTGGGTAGGGAGAGATGAGGCGGCAGCTCTAGGTGTGGTACATATGTAAGGCAGCCGCCCTGGCCACGGGGCGGGTTACGGGCTCACCATAGCCCGTGCTACATGGACACTTCGTTCTAAGTAGCCAAATCTAAAACAACAACAGCCCTGACCAGACCACTGTTACCACATCATCGCTGCCACACCCTCCAGAGCTTTGAACCAGGAATCTTTGAACAAAGCACAGTGGTCAAAGCGCTTTGAACGGGAGTATAATTCCCAACGTCGGCAGGATGAGACAAGCATGATGGCTCATCAAACCTCAGTGATGAGTATATACCATGATGAAGTGGACCGGAAAGCCATCATCATAGCACTCACCAAGAGGTGCGACTGACGACACATCCAGTAGGTGCTACTTTGAATAAGTCGAATTCAGTAGGTCGAAATTACTGATCCTTCTCTTGATACAACCCCACAACAGTTGAATAAATCCCGGGGACCTATTTAACGCTAGGTGAACAGAGACATTAGATGAAAGGAAACTTAATCATTCTGTCCGACTGGGAACACACACACACACACACACACACACACACACACAACACACACACAACACACACACCAACCCACTCCTACACACACACACACCACCACTCTACACACACACACACACACACACACACACACACCACACACACACACACACACACACACACACACACAG
>WNGS01167372.1:15170974-15186463 GCA_020271785.1 Procambarus virginalis | reverse complement strand
ACTCCTACACACACACACACCAACCCACTCCTACACACACACACACCAACCCATATATATTACAGAAACATCTATGTAACTTATATCTTTTCCAAAGCTGTAAGATAAATAAGAAGGAACTTAAGACACAGACCTACACTTACCTGATAAAACGAATGTAAACCTTCCTCTCGAATTGGAATGTTTAGGTAAAATATATATTATAAGAGCATAATAAAAAAAAGTATTCTTCAACAAGCTTCAAAGAACTGCAGGTTTTCCTTCGTGATTTCAATCCAACATTTTCAATGAATTTTGGTGAGCTTCTGTGTTAAACAATTCTTTGAGGCGATACAAAATGACTACATATTGATGTGTTGCGTCGGTATATCGTATTTCAGTAATGTACTTAATTCACGACTTCGACCTCAACGAAATTCGATATCAACGGACCTCGATATCAACGGACCCCGACATCAACAGACCCCGACATCAACAGACCCGACATCAACAGACCCCGACATCAACGGACCCCATCAACAGGCCCCGACATCAACGGACCCCGACATCAACAGACCCCGACATCAACAGACCCCGACATCAACGGACCCCGACATCAACAGACCCCGACATCAACAGACCCCGACATCAACGGACCCCATCAACATGGCCCCGACATCAACGGACCCCGACATCAACGGACCCCGACATCAACGGATCTTGACATCAACGGATCTTGACATCAACGGACCCCGACATCAACGGACCCCGACATCAACGGACCTCGACATCAACGGATCTTGACATCAACGGACCTCGACATCAACGGACCTCGACATCAACGGATCTTGACATCAACGGACCCCGACATCAACGGACCCCGACATCAACGGACCTCGACATCAACGGATCTTGACATCAACGGACCTCGACATCAACGGACCTCGACATCAACGGATCTTGACATCAACGGACCCCGACATCAACGGACCCCGACATCAACGGACCTCTACATCAACGGATCTTGACATCAACGGACCTCGACATCAACGGACCTCGACATCAACGGATCTTGACATCAACGGACCCCGACATCAACGGACCCCGACATCAACGGACCTCTACATCAACGGATCTTGACATCAACGGACCTCGACATCAACGGACCTCGACATCAACGAACCCCGACATCAACGGACCTCGATATCAACGGACCCCGACATCAACGGACCTCGACATCAACGGACCCCGACATCAACGGACCTCGACATCAACGGACCTTGACATCAACAGACCTCGACATCAACGGACCCCGACATCAACGGACCTCGGCATCAACGGACCTTGACATCAACAGACCTCGACATCAACGGACCCCGACATCAACGGACCTCGACATCAACGGACCTTGACATCAACGGACCCCGACATCAACGGACCCCATCAACGGACCCCGACATCAACGGACCCCGACATCAACGGATCTTGACATCAACGGACCCCGACATCAACGGACCTCGACATCAACGGATCTTGACATCAACGGACCTCGACATCAACGGACCTCGACATCAACGGATCTTGACATCAACGGACCCCGACATCAACGGACCCCGACATCAACGGACCTAGACATCAACGGATCTTGACATCAACGGACCTCGACATCAACGGACCTCGACATCAACGGACCTCGACATCAACGAACCCCGACATCAACGGACCTCGATATCAACGGACCCCGACATCAACGGACCTCGACATCAAAGGACCCCGACATCAACGGACCTCGACATCAACGGACCCCGATATCAACGGACCTCGACATCAACGGACCTTGACATCAACAGACCTCGACATCAACGGACCCCGACATCAACGGACCTCGACATCAACGGACCTTGACATCAACGGACCCCGACATCAACGGACCCCGACATCAACGGACCCCGACAGCAAGAAGCAGATTGATGGGATCGTACAACGTTACTCACGAATAATTCTCTCTCAAGACATCATTTGAGAACACAGTATAATTCGTCGTAGTGTTCGTGGCAGTAATTATCAAATAATATCCCTGTGCTCAGATATCTAATGCCACAAATTATTGCGTGTTGCGACATTAGAGATGAACCATGCAACTGTTCAAAGGCATCGGACAGGAGACATCTCCTGTCCACGAGGCTAACCATAGCCCGTGCTTTTTGCCCCGCTCCTGTGCCAGGTAAGTTACGGGCTCACCATAGCCCTTGCTACTTGGAACTTGTTCCGAGTAGCTGAATCTATAACAACAACAATGTTCAAAGGCGAATCTTGACTTGTCGTTCACAGCTTCATAACAAATGAAACAAAATCATGACGAGGTGATGTCGTAGGAGGATAATGGTAATATCCACCATGGACGGCAGAGCGGCGGGTAGGTGGCGATTTATAACCCATCAGAAGGGCCGCGACGTAGCCCATCACCACAATACAGCTCTCCGCCATCACGTCCTGCCTACCAGCTCCGTCGTACACCGTCACGTATACCATACACGTTTAATCCGGAGTGCCAGGCTATGCCTTGTTCCTCGGGATGGAGACGGTGAAGGAGGTCGGGTTTACGCTGATGGAGGTACATGCTCGTGCCGGGCCTCTCCTCTGCTCTACGACCCTCCAGTCATTCTTTTACAGACTTCGTGAGACGCAACAGCCGCCGACCTCCATATGGTCGAGACGCGTGATGGAGGGCAGGTCAGGTGAGCGGCTTAGATACGGGAGAAAATGTGAAGGATATGATGGGGGGAAAAAGGTGTTAAGAAATGCCTCCTTACCAAGGTGTGCTTCGGGTTGTATTCGTCTATAGCTGTGCTTGAGAGAGTCGAGTTTCAGTTCTTGGGTTCCACCTCTTTAACCTTCAATCAACTGGTATGCAAATTCCAGAGTGTGTTGAGTTATCATATGTACATAAGTCTGCCTGCACACATTCACTTCTAAGACAATTCCACTTATTCTCTAAGACATTTAATTATTGTGGTTCATTTGTGAACTTAAATTTCGACCTGTGTCACCTTTGCTCGTGTAGGAACCATTCCTGCTGTTATTTGCTCTGTCCATTTCCCATGAGAATTTTGTATGTGGTAATCATGTTTCCATTAATTGATATAGCTATCAGTGACGTAAGACTTAATTCCTGTTAGTCTTTCCTCGTAAATCATACGACTGGGCTCTGGGAAGAGTGTGGGCTCTGGGAAGAGTGTGGGCTCCGGGAAGAGTGTGGGCTCCGGGAAGAGTGTGGGCTCTGGGAAGAGTGTGGGCTCTGGGAAGAGTGTGGGCTCTGGGAAGAGTGTGGGCTCCGGAAGAGTGTGGGCTCCGGGAAGAGTGTGGGCTCTGGGAAGAGTGTGGGCTCTGGGAAGAGTGTGGGCTCTGGGAAGAGTGTGGGCTCTGGGAAGAGTGTGGGCTCTGGGAAGAGTGTGGGCTCTGGGAAGAGTGTGGGCTCTGGGAAGAGTGTGGGCTCTGGGAAGAGTGTGGGCTCTGGGAAGAGTCTGGGCTCTGGGAAGAGTGTGGGCTCTGGGAAGAGTGTGGGCTCTGGAGCCTCTTACCATTTTCTAGTACGACAATTTTTGGTCTTAGGTAGGGTATACGTCAAAATACGACGTTCTATTACGACGGGTTACAGTGTCGAGAGGCATAATGGCGATATATGGTACCCATTATTTATCATATTTTATGCTATGGAGTTATTAGAGATCATTTACGTTTCTCATATATTTCTGCTATAGTCATATAAATATATGTACAAATTTCTTTAAGTTAATCCAACGTTTGGATGAAAACATATGGGACTAACTATGGGTCACTAACTAGGGAACCGGCGGCTAAGCGGACAGAACACTGGACGCGTGATCCTGTGGTCCCGGGCACCGGAGAAAACAACGGGCAGTTTCTCTCACCCTGATGCCCCCTGTTACCTAGCAGTAAATAGGTACCTGGGAGTTAGTCAGCTGTCACGGGCTGCGTCCTGGGGGTAGAGGCCTGGTTGAGGACCGGGCCGCTGGGACACTAAAGCCCCGAAATCATCTCAAGATAACCTCAAGAAGATGGGACTAGTTAGTCTATTACTTTGTTCTTGAGTTTTGATATATTAAATACACCCGATAGAAACAGTGTGTATTTCAGCTCAATATACTTTTTTTGTGTGTGTGTGTGTTTGGTGGGGTGAGGTGTGTCGGGAGAGGTGTGTGTGGGGGAGAGGTGTGTGTGGGGAAGAGGTGTGTGTGGGGAAGAGGTGTGTGTGGGGGAGAGGTGTGTGTGTGGGGGAGAGGTGTGTGTGTGGGGGAAGAGGTGTGTGTGGGGAAGAGGTGTGTGTGGGGGAGAGGTGTGTGTGGGGAAGAGTGTGTGTGTGTGTGTGTGTGGGGTGGGGTGAGGTGTGTGGGAAGAGGTGTGTGTGGGAGAAGAGGTGTGTGTGTGGGGGAAGAGGTGTGTGTGTGGGGGGAAGAGGTGTGTGTGGGGGAAGAGGTGTGTGTGTGGGGGAAGAGGTGGGTGTGTGGGGGAAGAGGTGGGTGTGTGTGGGGAGGGAGGGAGGGAGGGAGGGGGGGGGTTGATGATAATCCAGGACGTTCCTCTATATTACAAACAATTTGTTGGACGCATTTTAATGTGTGAAATGTGATATTGAGGCTTTTACAGTAATCTCTCCGTAGTGTTGCAGCAGCAGCAGCCAGGTTCATACAATCAAGCTCCAGAGTATTATACATTTTGTTTTATAGCACTAACAAGTTATGCAATATTCACCTCGTTACACATGCTCTATTATTATTATTATTTTGAATATACATTAATTAATGAATTTAGCGTGCCGATATGTTGTTAATAATATATTGCAACAGCAATTCATCTTATAGTAATAACAGTGGGTTTAATGCTAAACAAAACTCATTTATTAGAGTAGTGAAACAATTTTCACGGCGGTTACCAAGTGGTTTGAATTTTAATCTGGTTCTTTTTCTTAAATGTAGAAACATCTTTACATATGAGTCGGGTATAGCGTGATAGTAATATATATATATATATATATATATATATATATATATATATATATATATATATATATATATATATATATATATATATATCTATATATATATATATATATTTTACCTAAAACGGGTACCACCTCTGGTGCAAGTGTAGGGACCCATAGCCTCGGAGAAGAAAATAATGAGTACTCAAAGGAAGACCTTGTGGATTCTCACTGAACACTGATATTTTTTCCTCTACCACCCCTATTCTTTTAGCGCGCGGTATATATATAATATATATATATACATATATATATATATATATATATATATATATATATATATATATATATCAAAATTGGTGTACATGATTTTAGAATTAATGGCAACAACTGCATTTCCAANGTGGGCGCGGTCGACTAGAGCGCGCTTCGGGGTACACCCAGCGCATATAGGTTCGAACCCGATTTGTTCCGGGTACCTATTTGCTGTTAGATGAACAGGTGCATTAGGTGAAAGGAAACGTACCCAACCGTTTCTGTCCGAGCGGATTCTAACCCGGGATTCCCGATTGAGAGTCGAGAACGCAGAGAATTCGGTTGTTTTATGTTTCAGTAAATAATCTTAAGAGTTAACAAAAATGTTAGTTTCCCATTCCCCCCCTAGTAATTATTATAATTTTACCTTGCGGGCACAGGTGAAGTTTAGGCTTAAGACTTAAGCCTAATGTAACATGCTAATATGAAGAGGATTAATCACGGCAGTGCCGACAATTATACCTGAGAGAACATCTTGAGAAAGCCCTCAAGGTGAGGCTGTAATTGGAGTTTCTTAATTACTCTTACTCCCGCCAAAACCAATTAGGGGAGAGCCAATTTCGGCGTCAGTTCAAGACTGACGCGTGGTGCTGGGGGCCCCGGTCACTGCTGGGGCCGGTCACTGCTGACTGTTGTCAACATCTTGTGTGTCTACGCTCGTCACTGAATGAACTGTGAGAAGAGAACAAAATGTATTGTATTGATGATGTCACCTTCCCTGTGTTGACGTCATGATGTCACCTTGCCTGTGCTGACGTCATGATGTAACTTTCCCTGTGTTGACGTCATGATGTTACCTTCCCTGTGTGACGTCATGATGTCACCTTCCCTGTGCTGACGTCATGATGTCACCTTGCCTGTGCTGACGTCATGATGTCACCTTCCCTGTGCTGACGTCATGATGGCACCTGCCTGTGTTGACGTCATAATGTCACCTTGCCTGTGCTGACGTCATTATGTCACCTTCCCTGTGCTGACGTCATCAAGACATCACTTGCGTTCGTCCCAACAGAATTATAAAGGTATGACAATGTCAGACCACGGAGGAAAAATAAAACAGGAATTTCCTTAAGTACTTTCGTATATTAATACATCTTCAGAAGGAGTTATAAAGGTATATACCGGCCTTGTGTCTGTTCAAGGTGATAATAGTGGCACTTAGCTCCTGGGCCCCTCCTCTGACACAGACTCTGTAGTCATGTAATCACTTACCATCAAGGTTGCTGAATGCTTCAGTTTCAATTTAAAAACTTACAGCTCATGATTTTTTCCTCCAGGAATACACCAGCGCGGGCTCTATGCCTCTGGCTGGATAGTAGAGCGACAGTCTCGCTTCATGCAGGTCGGCGTTCAATCCCCGACTGTCCACAAATAGTTAGGCAACCATTCCTTCCCCCGTCCCGTCCCATTCCAAATCCTTACCTGATCCCTTCCGAAGTGCTCTATCTAGTCGCAATGGCTTGGCGCTTTCCCTGATCATTTTTTCCCTAAGTGTATTCATTAATTTCTGGTTTAATTTGACGGATGAAGAGTCCGTGTCACTCGTATATTCGTGTCAACGAGGATGATATAGACATTAGTGAAGAGTATTTATAATATCACTAAACGGCAGACAAAAAACATAACAATGCCTCTATTCCACATTTAAATGAGAAAGATATTCGCAGAATTGTCAGTGTGGAGATATAGATATTATTAGCGCGTCTATTAGCGCTAATAGTAGCGCTAATTATTATTATCGCTAATTAGCGCTAATAGTATCTATATCTCCAACAACCCGAACACTGAACCAGCACTATATCTATATATTATATCTCTATATAGTATAGAGATATCTATCTATATCTATATCAACACTATATCTCCAACAACCCAAACACTGAACCAACACTATATCTATATACTATATCTCTATATAGTATTGAGATATCTATCTATATCAACACTATAACTCCAACAACCCAAACACTGAACGGGGTGTTGTGTTGCGCCGTGTGTCATCACGGAACAACACGACAAAACACACTGTTGATAACACTGATAACACTGGGGGAATTAATAACAAGGGCGCCGCAGAAGCCAGTACAACAATGCCCGAGTGGTCCAAACCACGATAATATCAACTCTAAGGCCAATTACCTCCGCCGGTAATACTGTTACCAATAGTAACATGTTACTATTAGTTCATGTTACAAGTTCCTGTTACCTCGAGGTAACAGTCCACACGCCACACCAGAGTCGCAAGTTCCTGTTACCTCGAGGTAACAGTCCACACACCACACCAGAGTCTCAAGTTCCTGTTACCTCGAGGTAACAGTCCACACACCACACCAGAGTCGCAAGTTCCTGTTACCTCGAGGTAACAGTCCACACACCACACCAGAGTCTCAAGTTCCTGTTACCTCGAGGTAACAGTCCACACGCCACACCAGAGTCTCAAGTTCCTGTTACCTCGAGGTAACAGTCCACACACCACACCAGAGTCTCATAACACTGACATTAACACTGTTACCAAGTGTATTTTACAATTCAAATTCTTCACGAGTTACCTAAATTGAAAATGTCAAGTGTTACCGTGAAGCGTATATCATCTGGTATCAGTGGATGACTGTTGTTGTTGTTGTTAAAGATTCGCTACCTGGAACAAGAAGCTCCAAGTAGCACGGGCTATGGTGAGCCCGTAGTGGATATTGTGGATGACTGTAGAAAGGGTGTTATAGGTCAAGCCTGACCTCTGACCTCTGCATTGGGCCCACAGGAAAAAAAAAACTTCCCCCAGAAAATGCTTCTCAAAATGGTCAATAAGGAAGCCATACAATTCAATATAAATTGAAAGCGTTATAAAAATAGTTCTCAAAATGGCCACAAGAGGCCCAATATATATCGCAAGCGATGTTTTACGGATTTATATAAAATATTACAAATTGGAATTTACAAACCATTTACAAAAAAATTACGCAAAACAATTAACAGGAAGAAACAAACTCCCCCCCCCCCTTAAAACAAAGAAAACGGGGGCATCTCTGGCGGGAAACCTAATAATGGCAATAATGACAAAATGCTGGATCCAGCGACGAGCATCCGGGCTCACGAACGCGTCTGTTAAATGTCCCATTAGGCCCCCTAAGGGAGGCGCGTGCAGACACAAGCAAGGCAAGCGGCGAGCCAGCTCCGGTTTTCCATTACCAAGATGGCAGTGGCTCCCCACGGTCTGACAATCCGATTCCGGTCGTCTTAATGATGTCGCACCGAAATATAAGACTATGGCGCTGAGTGAGAACACGACACAACGTGATAAGACAGACTACAGTGCAGTATGTTGTTGTTGTTGTTAAAGATTCGCTACTTGGAACAAGCGGTTCCAAGTAGCACGGGCTATGGTGAGCCCATAGGTTATATACAGTGCAGTAGAACAGCACAACACAGTGGACGATAGTGAATAAGAACAACACAATACACTATAGTGAACGAGATCATGGCGCAACACAAACGGCAATACTGAAAACAACGCAGATATAAATATCAAAGGAAACTGTTACATCACACCTCACGAATCAAAGGCAACATTAAAACATGCAACATAAAATGGCTCAACGCAACACAAGCGCTTCAACTATATTACATAAAAAACATTAAAAATCCTGCCCAAACTACAACAGAACAAAAAAACAATACAATAACTCACAATGCAGAATAACACGATGCATTACAATAAACTAAAATATAAAATACATTCAAAATACACAGCAATACATTCTAAAAAAATACAGCAATATATTATACAAAACACATCAAGTGTATGGCAAACACAATCCATGGCAAACAAAATATCAATACTTGGGTAAGGAAGCTAGGTGCAAGGAAAGGTGGCGGAGGTTGACTCCACACAGCTTCAAAACCACGGAATAGAAATCATTAGAAGGGGGGGGGTGTGGGGGGGGGGGGGGTCTTGAGCCACTACATTAGATTGATTGATAAAGATTAAGCCACCCAAGAGGTGGCACGGGCATGAATAGCCCGTAAGTGGTGGCCCTTTTGAGCCATTACCAGTATCAAAAGATGATACTGGAGATCTATGGAGGCGAAACTGCACCCTGCGTGACGGGAGATGACTCCCGGACCAAATGGTGCTAAATTAGATGACCCACAGCTGAATATATATAGGGCCCAGAAGCTGACACTCGGGTGGTCCCGCTCCTGTGCCAGGTAAGTTATGGGCTCACCATAGCCCGTGCTACTTTGAATTTGTTCCGAGTAGCTGAATCTATAACAACAACAACTGACGCTCGGTCTTGTTGGCACACTTAGATTAGTACAACAAGGTGAGTTCAACAAGCTACAGCATAGTGTTACAAAAAAATACAAACAGGGTACAGGTCAAGAAATAATGCCCGCCAAATGACAGTGTAACACAAAGCCACGCAAGAAACGTCACAATGTAACACAGAGCCATACAAGCAACATCACAGGGTAGTAACACAAAGCCATGCGAGCAGCACCACTGGTTACCTTACCTTACCTTGAGGTTACCTTGAGGTGCTTCCGGGGCTTAGCGTCCCCGCGGCCCGGTCATCGACCAGGCCTCCTGGTTGCTGGACTGATCAACCAGGCTGTTGGACGCGGCTGCTCGCAGCCTGACGTATGAGTCACAGCCTAACAAACACCTAACAAAACTCAAAAGTGGCAGGTGAAAGGTGCAGTACAGAACCCCAGTACAGCAAACAGCGCTAACAATAGAGCAACACAAAACATGCTAACAACAACAGACATTACAAACCCCGTTCAAACCACACTTTCAGGGGCAGAAAGCCCCCATGAGAGAAATCACGTCAGCTGACCTTACAAGAGTATAATACAGAAACTTACAGCTGTAAAATAAAAAATCAAATAAGCTAGGCAACTTAAGCCTTTCAAGCAAGAAATGCCAAGTAAATTATAATATTTTAAGGATCTTGCATTCTCGAGACTTGTATACTTCTGTACGTTAACTATTGTATTTACGTCTGGCGAAACAGCAGAACCGCAGAATGTATAGAGTGAATTGGGCTGTATCATTTACAGCCCAATTCACTCAAACTCGAATTATTGGGAACGCTTAAAAACCCTAAATTGTATTTCCAGTAACGCAGGCGAGAGAAGCACATAAAAAATCTACATGTGGAAAATACTGTATATAACGGTACAGAAACATGAATTGTCATCATTTGGGCGTGCAAGTCAAAATTCAGTGCAGTAAAGCAAGTCAAAATACAATACACCGCAGCAAATGTAAACAATACAATAGAAGCCAAATTTCAACGTACCACAGCAAGTGACAAGATAATCATTCTTTATCGCCACTGGGTCAGTGTTCACTCACAATATTTCATCCAAATCCTGCCATTCGTTTCTCGACCTGTTTTGACCGCGGACTCGATTCCTGAAACCACCGACAAAACACACAAACACGCGCATAAACAGGAGCGAAAACAATACCCTGATCAACAGTCTGTTCCAGTCACGCTAACAAAAAACTGGCACGCAATGTTCCCGGGAGTTAGGTGATAACAGCGAGGCATCACGGCCCTCAGCGAGACATTTGACCAAAACGCTATCATCCGTCGTCAATTGGACGATAGAATAGTAGGAATTTTGGCATCGTCAACCGTCGACAGCTGGATGTTTGGATTAAAAAAAAACACAGTACTCGACGCACCAGAACAATTAACCCAAATTATAAAACGCCCCATGTGGAGAGGGGCGGCCTCGTCAACACCACACAACTAGCACAAAAAACATGGCAATGCAGCACCCTCGCCGCTTAATTTGTGTATCAATATCCTGTCGATAAAGTGAGCTAATGCTTTCCGTTCAAACTGTCAATATAGAGCACAACCTGTCTGCCGGGCGTTGGGCTAGTGACCTCATATGCTGAAGCTTCCACACGGATACTGCTCTTCTCGATCCCACACCAGCATTATTGGGGGGGCCCCCACACTAATATTATGGGGGGCCCCCACACCAATATTATGGGGGGCCACGCCATCCTTATGGGGGCCCCACAGCACCATTATTGGGGGCCCCCACACCAAATATGGGGGCCCACACCACCATTATTGGGGGCCCCCACACCAATATTAGGGGGGCCCCCACACCAATATTATGGGGGCCCCCACACCAATATTATGGGGGCCCACACCATCTTATGGGGGCCCCACACCACCATTATTGGGGGGGGCCCCCACCAATATTATTGGGGGCCCCACACCAATATTAGGGGGCCCCACACCATCATATGGGGCCCTACACCACCATTCTGGGGGGCCCCCCCTCGATATACATATACAAAAAATAATCTCCATAACGATATGAATTAATCATTAACACAGGAAATGTGAGCAGCTAACATGAACAGTGGAACTGGCTAGCAACTCAGAACCTAACAGATGACCACTGACGAAAACTAATAATAATACAAAGCCTTTCCAAGCAACAAATACAACGATACAACGGAAATACATTGTCTTTCCTGTGTATATAGTAGCACTAATCCAGTGAAATATTTTACTGGGTCTGGGCATACGGCCAACCGTGAAATCCATATTGGTTTTCAATGAGTAGTTGAGGTACACAGCCATGGTCCGTGGGCTGTGGGGGGAGTGTGGGAGGCGGGTCACACCTCGTCTGGTCCACCAGCTGTGGGGGGGGGACATGCCTGGTCCACCAGCTGTGGGGGGGGGGACATGCCTGGTCCACCAGCTGGGGGGACATGCCTGGTCCACCAGCTGTGGGGGGACATGCCTGGTCCACCAGCTGTGGTAGCCATGCCTAGACCACCAGCTGTGGTAGCCAATGCCTGGTCCACAGCTGTGGTAGCCATGCCTGGACTATCCCCGTGGCAAATTTCTAATTTATCTATTTTTCTGAAGCACCGCCCGAGGTGAGGCACCTCAGCTGAATGCCTCCCCCCTACTCACCCTTCCTCACTCTCCCCCTCTCTCATCCTCACGACCTTCCCTCGACTAGTGACAGTATCTTCCGTCCCTTCACACTCTCACGCCCTTCATACTTACCTCTGATAATGACCTGTGACCTCTGGACTACCACTGGCCAGCTTCAGAATAATTGCTGCTCTTCACGTCCAATGACCGGCAACTTCTATATAATTACTTTACTTGTCACCCAGTTGTTGTTTTGGTGTCTGGTGAAGCGTAATTAGGTCGATCGACAGGTCACTCCAGATATTAGGTCACCCAAGATAGCGGGGGGTCACAATAACATCAGTTCATCCAAGATAACAAGTTATCATGAACAGCGCATCACCGTAGACATGAGGTGATCATAATAAGATAGCTGCAGACATCTCGTTATCCCAGAGAAGTCGCTGCAGACAGCTCATCCCAGAGAGATGCTGCAGACAGAAGATTACCCAGACAAATACTGCAGACAGAAGATCAACCGAGACAGGTTGCTGCAGACAAAAGATCACTCCAGACAGATGCTGCAGACAAAAAAAATCATCCCAGAGAGATGCCGCAGACAAAAGATCATCCCAGACAGAAGATCATCCCAGACAGGACGCTGCAGACAGCGGTTACAGCAGACAGTAGGGTGCTAGACAGCAAGCCATCAAAATCTCAGTCAAGACACAAGAGGACATCGTACCCAACACTTCAAGTCACCAGCTGGAGGAATCAAGGACACCCCCACTCCCAAGTGCTTTAAAAATCAGTATATTGAGTTGGAAAATGATTGATTGTTTCCAGATAAATCAAACTCACCATTGGTAAAAACCGCCACTACAATACCCACCAGGTTTTAGAGCGAGCTCCCTCTCTATAATATTCAACAATGGCAATCGGATTTGGCGTGTCTGCGGCAGTAGCGCAGCAGCAACACAGGCGGGTAAAGGGTATGTATAGATCTTACCATTTACTCCTCTCCGCACAAAAGTGAAACTGCTCCATTATACAGAGCTTGGCAGGTGTGTGGGCTATTAATCAACACGTGTTACCGTATGTGCATTTTGGGTATGTGCACTGATGTCTTGTGTGTGTCTTGTTGTGTGTGTGTGTGTGTGTGTGTGTGTGGGTGTGTGTGTGTGTGTGTGTGGTGTGTGTGTGTGTGTGTGTGTGGTTGTGTGTGTGTGTGTGTAGTGTGTGTGTGTGTGTGTGTGCGTGTGTCAGTTGACAAGGATGGCCCTGTTGCTCGTGATACTTGTTACTTGACCATGCCCCAAGTGTGCCGTGCACAGGCTGTAGTCACCACGCACGTGTCACAAAACTAAGGCATGTGGTGATCACAAGTCCATTACGGCTCACCATAGCCCCGTGCTGCCTTGGAACTTTTTGGTTCCCAAGTAGCGAATCTTAAACAACATGGTGGTGATTTAATTAGCGGAATTTCAACAGAGTCCTCTAATGTGCCAGGTTTTACGATCTTTTGAGTGCAAATTTGCTGTGAAAAGTGGGGGGGGGTGATTTGCCTCACAGCTTGGTCCGATTCCACCATAATCCCATTATTTTTCTCATCCCCCTTAGGTAAGGGGATGAGATAAGTACACTGTAGTAAGTACCCGATTCATTTGTATCTTCACTGTGGCAGGCACACGATAAGAAGGCAGATAGGCTATCCTCTCAAGGCACAGTAGGTACAGGGACTACGTCCTGACGTATGTCCTTTTAGGGTATATAGTAGACAGAGAAGTCGCCCCCTCACACCACCGGTAGCACCTGTTACAGGCAATAAACGTGGACATGATCGAGGTGTTGTGGCGTGAGGCTCGTGTCCAAACAGTCCCCACAGGACCCACGGAGCAGTTCTACTGACGCCCACGAGCGTGTGCCCATGGGGCCAGGTAAGCCTAGAAACCAAAACTTACTCAGTAAGTAAGATGTTACCAGTTCAAAACTTACCTTGGACGTATACCCACACACCAAACATGCATAACGTTAAGTTATAAACGCGGCAGGTCCGACACAATAACCCAAGTGTGGTCGATGTCTCGGGTGGCAGTATGGCAGCTATACCAGCCAGAGGCGTGGAGGAGGAAGGGGTGACTTTACGTTCCGTGGACCATGAGCAAGTGGTGAACACTGAAATATACAAGATAAAGAATACCAAAGTCTACCCTGATGGATAGAAGAATGTGTCCAGGATGAAGCGTGGAGATGAGCACCTTCTCCCCCAACCCCCTGAAGTATTCTCTAGACAATTAAGTCCCGGTTTCATGGTCAATGACCACACACTCGGGGAATAGGCGATGTAATTAACCCACACACAAGAAACATAGACACTCGCCATCTTACATGTCTCCAAGCATTCGGAAGCGTTCTGAGGTGACGTGTTTGTTAAATGAGCTAAGGCTTAGTGGAGATTTACACCGAGCTGTCGCCTAAGAGCTCCGTAGTTAAGACAATCCTATTAACATATCCTACAACACTTACACGGAGCAAAGGATCCTCTTAGGCAGCCAGAGTTCATAATTCGTTCTAACTACTCGCCAAAACAACAATCAACTCGCTCCAACCCTTGGGCTGGGGCAAGATGCACGAAGTAGTTACGCAAGTACATACGACCGTGTACATCTTTCCTCAATCTTGACGGGTTTTGGTACATTTATTAAACAGGTTACAAGCATGAAAACTTGCCAATCAACTGTTGTTATCGTTATAAAACACCTCCTGGTGCTTCGGAGTCCATTAACTGTTTAATAATTGTAGACAAAAGCCGCCAAATATTGAGAAATATGTTTCAGGGTCGTAAGTGTTTGCGTAACTTCTTCGTGAATCTACGCCCCTGGACAGTAGAGCGGCGGTCTCCGCTTCATGCAGGTCGGCGTTTCAATCCCCGACCGCCCAAAGTGGTGTGGGCACCATTCCTTCCCCCGCCCCGTCCCATCCCAAATCCTTATCCTGATCCCTTCCCAGTACTATTAGTCATAACGGCATGGCGCTTGTCCCTGGTAATTCCCTCCCCCTCGTTTACCTAAGGACAAACCTCGTAGATACAACAGTGAGTGCATCCGTCCTCGTCGCTACGATATTACACAGATGTCTCCTATGTGGGCTTACAAAATGAACCTTCCGTTGCAAACATCATAAATCAAAACCTACCCAACGTCTCGACACATCAGATGTGTTGTTCCCCATTATGTTACACTAACTAGGAGGGTAAAATTATTCACTGGGGGGGGGGGGGTTATCATTAGACTC
>WNGS01167372.1:15157260-15170949 GCA_020271785.1 Procambarus virginalis | reverse complement strand
ACAGACAGACATTTATATACATTTATAGTAGAGGGGTAGCCAGGGTTTCCTTCACCACCTTCCCTTTCCATTGCCTACTACCTTACCCACCTTCCCTTCCCTGAAGAGAAACACAAGAAAAATAAAGAAGATTCGCGCTAGTATTATAAATCTCGCCCTTTGTGATAGTCATTATATATATATATATATATATATATATATATATATATATATATATATATATATATATATATATATATATATGTGACAACATATAACACAGAAGGAACATGAGCGCTTTCGTGTAAATCATCATCATCAAAAGCACAAACTATACCATAATTGAAATATAAAATATATAGGCAGGAAGAAGGAATGTGTCACATGAGTGAAAAACAATGTCTTTATATAATATTACAAAGTTCTCTTTGCACCAGTCCTCTCACCTTATAGGTAAATACTGGTTCAGTAACAGGGTTGTTGATTTGTGGAACCAATTACCGCGTAACGTGGTGGAGGTGGGGTCCCTGATTGTTTCAAACGTGGGTTGGACATGTATATGAGCGGTTGCTGTTGTTATTTTAGATTCAGCTACTCAGAACGAAGTGTCTATGTAGCACGGGCTATGGTGAGCCCGTTAAAAAAATACGGTGGGATTGAGTGGTTATAAATAGGAGCTGCCTCGTGTGGGCCAATAGGCTTTCTGCAGTTACCTTTATTCTTATGTTCTTCCTATCTTCGTACTTCAATATGTCCACTATCCTTCACGTTCTCAGTATTGTTAATATGACCATTTTTTTTAAACTTCCCAGTTTTTCTCTCCATGTAAATACTACCACAATAGTGAGCCACAAAGCATGATAAATACTAAAATAACTACCACAAAGTTTGATGATATCGATCATATCCTGAAGCTTTTAGTGCATAATTTTTTTTTTAGTTTACTATGAACAAATTACGGGGTAGTGACGGTCGCTGGCCAAAACCCATTAGTGGCAAATATGTTGTCTGAAATCAAGAGCATTTTGCAAATAACAAATTGTAGAGTTTTAGCAAATATATTTTATTCAGCATTTTAACGCGAGGCTCAGTGTCGAGCCACATCAAGATGTTGTTGTTGTTGTTGTTGTTTTAGATTTAGCTACTCAGAACGAAGTGTCCATGAAGCACGGGCTATGGTGAGCCCGTAATGGGTATACGGGCTCGCCATAGCCCTGCTACATGGACGCATCGAGAGTTGTCCCTCGGGTAGAGTAGTGGTGTTGGGGACGCCGCGCCAACACCAGTCACCACACGTCCAGTGGCGGGATGTGACTGTCTGCCATGCAACTGTCCTCATGTCAGGCAGTCACAAGCCTGTCACTGTGTTATTCAATATCTTTCACGGTTCCTGTCACACGCCGCCTCTCACCGAAGCACACGAGATTTCAGGACATTTGAAATCTAATATATACCCTATCAAATTAACTCATATGTGTCTAACCTTCGCTTGAACACTACATCGATTTTATAACCCACAATGGTCACATTTTTTTTTTTGTTATTTTAGGAAGTAATGCTTGCAAGCACGGCTGACGCAGTGGTTGGTACCCCTGTTTGTTACACTTGCGACAACCTGCTCTATATATCTCTCTGAAACTTCTCCAGCTGGAATTGATTTATGTTCTATTAATTGATTTATGTTTCTACTGAACATTCTTGAATTTATATATGTTTCTACTGAATAAATGGGGATTATTATTTAGTTGGTTTTATAATCCTGATTATTTTTAATTAGGTGGTTATAATCAAATTAATCTTTTTCTTAGGATTATTGATTACCTGACATGTGTAGGGGGTAGATTGACAAACCTCATCAACAAGAGCTTCAGCAGCAGGAATATACATTCCAAAGCAACAGAGGCGCTCCACCAACTACCATTGTTCCAACACAAGTCCAACAGCAGAAGACATAGTTGTATAATGTTAATACCCAAAGCAATTTTTTATTAAGCCTTTATAGAAATTGCTTTACCCAGAGTAACTATCATACCACCCCCTCCCCCACCTGGGTGCCACTCAAGGGCTCCAGGGTGAATCAGTGGCACCCAGTGGTGGGAGCAAAGACCTGCGGTGGTGGGTATTACGTGGTCCTCTCTCTTTTTTAAACAAGTGACTCTGGTCGCTATTCGCATACTCCTAGCATATTCAACTATACCCAAGCTGACACTGGGGAGGGTATATGAGCACACACCTATCCCCCCCCCCCCCTCCCTCACCAATCATAACTATACCCCACCAACAACGTCATTATAGTGCGCAAATATGCGCCTCGCAACCTGAGGCACACACGGCTTAAGATCTCGATAAATGGCAGGGATAACATCCCTGGAGCAGCCATTATGGTTATGTGCCGGCATCCCAGCTTAGCCAGAGTCGCCATGACGACCTGCAGGTGCGTGTACACTCCCTCTCATCTCCTCCTCCCGTCAACACTTCCCCTCGAGCTCCCAAAGTGCGTTCGTCACTGTCATGTTCCGAGTGCACTCACAAACCTGAGGCCTAACCTCTCAAGCAAGTTTAAAGTGCTAGGTCAAGGGGTAGTAAAGTGTTAGGTGAAGCAGAGTAACCTGATCGTTGCAAATGGAGTATCCACTTAATACAAAAAATAGGACATTAAATAAATTAAGAAGATTCAAAATTGTGACAAGACGATCTAGAAAGGTTTTCAAAATGGACGAATGACTAGTAGATGCAGTTCAGAGCCTTGCTAAGGTTAGTAGACTCACCGGATATCAGACAAACGTTGAAATTACCAAATGAGAATGCGAAAAATATTTGCGAGTCATGATTCATGGAAATCCTCATCCAACAGCAAAATATTGGATATATGGCCAATAAGATACTTCGATTCGTATTTTGGAACAGATGGCAATAACTGCTGGTATTATTCAGCTATATTATTATTATTATTATTATTTATAAAATAGGACGATAATATAAAAGTGCAGAAGAGGAGTCACAATAACTTGGCTGAAATACAATCGACTTGAGAATGGTCCAGGACGGACCGAAACGTCGTCGTCCTTCACTTTCTAGTGAGCAGATCGCATACCCCATATTTACGATAATCTTTTCTATATTCCCTCTTCTGAACGGTTTTAAATCTGACACTTTAAGAATTACATGTTATTAATAACAACTTATTACCAAGATTTAAATTTAATGAATTAATAACCATAATAATACAAAAATTTAAAGAAAAATGGAGGAATCCTGTTGTCAAACCCCCGAATATTCACTATCCTCGTTGCTATCAGCTGGCTCTTACCTCTTTGGAAAGTAAATTGCAATAGTTATCCTTCCTTCTAACAAAGACAATTCGGTGATTACCTCCATCGTGTGAAATTTAAATAAGTTTATTGAGGTAAAATACACACAAAGGGATGAGGTAGCTCAAGCTATTCTCACCCGTTCAGTACATCGTGTTAATACATACATAGACACACATCACAAACAATAAACATATTACCAAACATTCTGAGAGATAACATCTACATTTCCTACCATCGTGTAGACTACCTCCAAAAAGCCGAAGTTATGCTCTCTGACGCCTGTTGCTTAACCCTTAAGACTATACATATTTAAGACTATACATACGTCAGGAGCTGCCTCGTATGGGCCAATAGGCCTTCTGCAGTTGCCTTTGTTTTTATGTTCTTATGTTCTTATGTTCTATTTTTAACCATAAACTACCAGGGCTCTCCAGCCTCTGTGCTCCTCAAATTTTTCTGTGTCATTTGCCTTTCTCTTTATTTTTGCAGTCTTCATAAAACACACAAACGTGGCAAGACATATCTCTGGCCTATTACCTAGTAAGAAAAATTGCTTTTATACAATAATGTCATTAATTATACAAATGTTTGAGCAAGTTCAATCACCGCTCGTAAAAAATATGCGTTCCTAATCGTCATGTTATTTATTGAAGAGTCTGCCCATTATCCACTTGCCTCCTGGCTTACCAGAACTCTTTTATCTTGGTAACGTTTTTCCCCGTGGCCAACGTCGTCATTCTCGGCACTACATCGACAGGTTGCCCCTGCAGCGCTTCTGCAAGATGCTTGGGCTTGATGTTGATTCTCTTTTCACAAATGTTCCCAATAATGATGTTCTCTCTTTCCTTAGTCACAAGGCGAATGAGGACCATCTTCATCTCCCACTTCCTACTGACATCTTCCACGATCTCATCGTACTCTGTGCTGACTCAAATATTGTGCTATCTTGAGATATCTTGAGATGATTTCGGGGCTTTAGTGTCCCCGCGGCCCGGTCCTCGACCAGGCCTCCACCCCCAGGAAGCAGCCCGTGACAGCTGACTAACACCCAGGTACCCATTTTACTGCTAGGTAACAGGGGCATAGGGTGAAAGAAAGTTTGCCCATTGTTTCTCGCCGGTATCTGGGATCGAACCCAGGACCCCAGGATCACAAGTCCAGCGTGCTGTCCGCTCGGCCGACCGGCTCCCTGATAGGAATAGGCTCCCGGGCTACTGATAGGAATTAATCCCGATCTCTTTCAATATTTTCTAGTACAATCTTAAATGGGAATGTGTGTTGCCTCCAAAATACTGCTTTGTCAGTAAATCAACTGCACCTCCAAACTATCCAGAACAAACGAGTGCAACATTCCCAGTGTAATGTGACCTAATGTTTTGCACAAACACACACACACATCCCCGGAAAGCAGCCCGTAGCAGCTGTCTAACTCTCAGGTACCTATTTACTGCTGGGTAATAGGGGCATCAGGGTGAAAGAAACTCTTCCCATTTGTTTCAGCCATATTCGGGATCGAACCCGGACCCTAGGATTACGAGTTCAGAGCGCTGTCCACTCAGCCACAGGCCCCCTGTGGTGGGGGGGGGTGTGCATGTGTGTGTGTGTATGCTCACCTATTTGTGCTTGCGGGGGTTGAGTTCTGGCTCTTTGGTCCCGCGTCTCAACTGTCAATCAACTGGTGTAGGCCCAGTAGCCCTGAGCCTACTGGGCTCTATCATATCTACATTTGAAACTGTGTATGGAGTCAGCCTCCACCACATCACTTCCTAATGCATTCCACCTGTTAACTACTCTGACTCTGAAAAAGTATTTCTAACGTCCCTGTGGCTCATTTGGGTACTCAGTCCCCACCCGTGTCCCCTTGTTCGCGTACCACCAGTGTTGAATGGGTTATCCTTGCCTACCCTGTCAATTCCTTTGAGGATTTTGTGGGTAGTGATCATGTCTCCCCTTACTCTTCTGTCTTCCAGTGTCGTAAGTTGCATTTCCCACAGCCTTTCCTCGTAACTCATGCCTCTTAGTTCTGGGACTAGTCTAGTGGCATACCTCTGAATTTTTTCCAGCTTCGTCTTGTGCTTGACAAGGTACGGGCTCCATGCTGGGGCCGCATACTCCAGGATTGGTCTTGCATATGTGGTATACAAGATTCTGAAAGATTTTTTACAATTACAGGTTCCTGAACGCTGTTCTGATGTTAGCCAGCCTCGCATATGCCGCAGACGTAATTCTTTTTCTGTGGGCTTCAGGAGACAGGTTTGGTGTGATATCAACTCCTAGATCTTTCGCAGGCGATGAGTCACAATAACGTGACTGAAGAATGTTGACCAGACCACACACTAGAAGGTGAAGGGAAGACGACGTTTCGGTCCGTCCTGGACCATTCTCAAGTCGATTGTGTTTCTTTCTCTCTGTCCGTTTCATGAAGTACTTCATCTCCTATTCTGTATCTTGTGTCTGGCCTCCTGTTTCCACCGCCTAGTTTCATTACTTTGCATTTACTTTAGCAGCCATTTGTTGGACCATTCATTCAGTCTGTCTAGGTTATCTTGTAGCCTCATACTATCATAGTAGTATCTACTCCTTCCTATGTGTGTATGAGTGTGTGTGTGTGTGTACTCACCTATTTGTGTCTGCAGGATCGAGCATTGACTCTTGGATCCCGCCTTTCGAGCATTGGTTGTTTACAGCAATGACTACGGTTATGTGTGTGTGTGTGTGTGTGTGTGTGTGTGTGTGTGTGTGTGTGTGTGTGTGTGTGTGTGTGTGTGTGTGTGTGTACTTGCCTAATTTATATTCAACTAATTATGCTTACGACTAGTGTTCTTGAGCGCCTGGGCCCCACCTCTCAATCTTCGTCACTGGTGTAAATATTCTTTTTTTCATCTCAGAGCATTTTAGGCTGTCATATTTTGATTTGAGGCTGTATGGAATCTTCGTGGCTTTTAGCACATTCCATTTGTTCATTATTATGACATGGAAATACATCTTTCTAATGTCCTGATGGCTTATCTGGGTACTTAAGTCTCCACTTGCATACTCTTGTTTCTGTGAAGGCTATTCCGAATAGTCTGTCCTGTCAATTCCATTGGGAATTTTGTATCTAGTAATCATGTCTTCTCGGAATTGTATTTTCCAGTTAATCCTTGAAGCTTATACCTCTTATCTCTGGTGCTAGTCTGAAGCATTCCTCTAAACTCTCCCTTGTTTAGTTTATCATTTAACAAAATAAGGCCTTCATGCTTGCGCTGCATATTCGAGAACGGCTCTGACGTACGTGGTATAATTTTGCAAATATTGGATGTGATACCGACACCAGGTATTTTCCTCTAACTGATACCAAGAGTTTTCTCTCTTTTGTGACCTGCCTCCTCTTCCCAGCCTCATAGCTTTGCACTTGCTTGAGTTTAACTCTAGTAGCCACTTATTGGACCATTCTTTGTACAGGTCATCTTGTATTTTGTTACAAGTAAAACATATGTGAAGAAGCCGACACAGACACGCGCGTGGAACTATGACACGCACTTGTTCCAGCAGCACGCACGCGCGTGAGTATGCCCCTGAGGAGTCCATGAGCAAGTTATGTGAGGAACACAAGTCTGTAACACGCACAGTACAACCAGGTAACAAGCACAGTACAAGCAAGGTAACAAGCACAGTACAAGCAAGTAACAAGCACAGTACAAGCAAGTAACAAGCACAGTACAAGCAAGGTAACAAGCACAGTACAAGCAAGTAACAAGCACAGTACAACCAGGTAACCCGCACAGTACAAGCAGGTCACACGCACAGGCTATATACGGAATATCTGATAAAATCTGAATTGTACACGAGTGGCCAGATCCACTTTTTGGACTCTGATATTTACTTTGATCCTAGAGTCCAAAATGTAATTATCTAAAATGAAGCAATAATCATATGATTCAATTGAGGGTCTTAATGGACGCACGGCTCCACAAAGGCCTATTTGCGGCTTAGCAAAGCCTATCATTAACTTGTTGCAAAAAAAGCATCAACTGCGCTGGCTGTATTGAACAGCCTTGCAGCGCAATTGATGCAATAATTAAATCACAATTCATGTCATAAAAAAAACACAAGCATTAACCTGCAAACGTTAGTCTATGGCCGTTATTAAACAAATGTTAATGACATCCACAGGTATGATAACCACAGGTATGCAGGACACATGTGACACAAGCAGCAGGTGTATCGAGCGGGAAGGTTGCAGTTCTTTTGACCATGTCGTGGCGCGGTCGACTAGAGCGCGCTTCGGGGTACACCCAGCGCATATAGGTTCGAACCTGATTTGTTCCGGTACCTATTTGCTGTTAGATGAACAGGTGCATTAGGTGAAAGGAAACGTACCCAACCGTTTCTGTCCCGAGCGGGATTCTAACCCGGGATTCCCGACTGAGAGTCGAGAACGCAGAGAGTTCGGTTGTTTTATGTTTTAGTAAGTAATCTTAAGAGTTAACATAAATGTTAGTATCCCCCCCCCCCCTAGTAATTATTTATAATTTTTACCTTGCGGGGCACAGGTGAAGTTTAGGCTTAAGCCTTAAGCCTAATGTAACATGCTAATATGAGAGGATTAATCACGGCGGTGCCCGACAATTTATACCTGAGAGAACATCTTGAGAAAGCCCTCAAGGTGAGGCTGTAATTGGAGTTTCTTAATTACTCTTACTCCCGCTAAAACCAATTAGGGGAGAGCCAATTTCGGCGTCAGTTCAAGACTGACGCGTGGTGCTGGGGGGCCCGGTCACTGCTGGGGCCCGGTCACTGCTGACTGTGTCAACATCTTGTGTGTCTACGCTCATCACTGAATGAAGCTGTGAGAAGAGAACAAAATGTATTGTATTGATGATGTCACTTTCCCTGTGTTGACGTCATGATGTCACCTTCCCTGTGCTGACGTCATGATGTCACTTTCCCTGTGTTGACGTCATGATGTCACCTTCCCTGTGCTGACGTCATGATGTCACCTTGCCTGTGCTGACGTCATGATGTCACCTTCCCTGTGCTGACGTCATGATGTCACCTTCCCTGTGCTGACGTCATGATGTCACCGTGCCTGTGCTGACGTCATGATGTCACCTTCCCTGTGCTGACGTCATGATGGCACCTTGCCTGTGTTGACGTCATAATGTCACCTTGCCTGTGCTGACGTCATGATGTCACCTTCCCTGTGCTGACGTCATCAAGACACATCACTTGCGTTCGTCCCAACAGAATTATAAAGGTATGACATGTCAGACCACGGAGGAAAATAAAACAGGAATTTCCTTAAGTACTTTCGTATATTAATACATCTTCAGAAGGAGTTATAAAAGTATATACCGGCCTTGTGTCTGTTTAAGGTGATAATAGTGGCACTTAGCTCCTGGGCCCCTCCTCTGACACAGACTCTGCAGTCCTGTAATCACTTACCATCAAGACTGCTGAATGCTTCAGTTTCAATTTAAAAACTTACAGCTCATGATTTTTCCTCCAAGAATACACCAGCGCGGGCTCTAAGCCTCTGGCTGGACGATAGAGCGACGGTCTCGCTTCATGCAGGTCGGCGTTCAATCCCCGACTGTCCACAAATAGTTAGGCAACCATTCCTTCCCCCGTCCCGTCCCATTCCAAATCCTTATCCTGATCCCTTCCGAAGTGCTCTATCTAGTCGTAATGGCTTGGCGCTTTCCCCTGATCATTTTCTTCCCTAAGTGTTATTCATTTCAGTTTTAATTTGACGGATGAAGAGTCCGTGTCACTCGTATATTCGTGTCAACGAGGATGATATAGACATTAGTGAAGAGTATTTATAATATCACTAAACGGCAGACAAAAAAAACATAACAATGTCTCTATTCCACATTTAAATGAGAAAGATATTCGCAGAATTGTCAGTGTGGAGATATAGATATTATTAGCGCGTCTATTAGCGCTAATAGTAGAGATAATCATTATTATCGCTAATTAGCGCTAATAGTATCTATATCTCCAACAACCCGAACACTGAACCAGCACTATATCTATATATTATATCTCTATATAGTATAGAGATATCTATCTATATCTATATCAACACTATATCTCTAACAACCCAAACACTGAACCAACACTAAATCTATATACTATATCTCTATATAGTATAGAGATATCTATGTATATCTACACTATAACTCCAACAACCCAAACACTGAACCAACACTATATCTCTATATAGTATAGAGATATCTATCTATATCAACACTATAACTCCAACAACCCAAACACTGAACGGGGTGTTGTGTTGCGCCGTGTGTCATCACGGAACAACACGACAAAACACACTGTTGATAACACTGATAACACTGGGGGAATTAATAACAAGGGCGCCGCAGAAGCCAGTACAACAATGCCCGAGTAGTCCAAACCACGATAATATCAACTCTAAGGCCAATTACCTCCGCCGGTAATACTGTTACCAATAGTAACATGTTACTATTAGTTCATGTTACAAGTTCCTGTTACCTCGAGGTAACAGTCCACACACCACACCAGAGTCTCAAGTTCCTGTTACCTCGAGGTAACAGTCCACACACCACACCAGAGTCTCAAGTTCCTGTTACCTCGAGGTAACAGTCCACACACCACACCAGAGTCTCAAGTTCCTGTTACCTCGAGGTAACAGTTCACACACCACACCAGAGTCTCAAGTTCCTGTTACCTCGAGGTAACAGTCCACACACCACACCAGAGTCTCAAGTTCCTGTTACCTCGAGGTAACAGTCCACACACCACACCAGAGTCTCAAGTTCCTGTTACCTCGAGGTAACAGTCCACACACCACACCAGAGTCTCAAGTTCCTGTTACCTCGAGGTAACAGTCCACACACCACACCAGAGTCTCAAGTTCCTGTTACCTCGAGGTAACAGTCCACACACCACACCAGAGTCGCAAGTTCCTGTTACCTCGAGGTAACAGTCCACACACCACACCACCAGAGTCTCAAGTTCCTGTTACCTCGAGGTAACAGTCCACACACCACACCAGAGTCTCATAACACTGACATTAAACACTGTTACCAAGTGTATTTTCAATTCAAATTCTTCACGAGTTACCTAAATTGAAAATGTCAAGTGTTACCGTGAAGCGTATATCATCTGGTATCAGTGGATGACTGTTGTTGTTGTTGTTAAAGATTCGCTACCTGGAACAAGAAGCTCCAAGTAGCACGGGCTATGGTGAGCCCGTAGTGGATATTGTGGATGACTGTAGAAAGGGTGTTATAGGTCAAGCCTGACCTCTGACCTCTGACCGCTGCATTGGGCCCACAGGAAAAAAAAAACTTCCCCCAGAAAATGCTTCTCAAAATGGTCAATAAGGAAGCCATACAATTCAATATAAATTGAAAGCGTTATAAAAATAGTTCTCAAAATGGCCACAAGAGGCCCAATATATATCGCAAGCGATGTTTTACGGATTTATATAAAATATTACAAATTGGAATTTACAAACCATTTACAAAAAATTACGCAAAACAATTAACAGGAAGAAACAAACTCCCCCCCCCTTAAAACAAAGAAAACGGGGGCATCTCTGGCGGGAAACCTAATAATGGCAATAATGACAAAATGCTGGATCCAGCGACGAGCATCCGGGCTCACGAACGCGTCTGTTAAATGTCCCATTAGGCCCCCTAAGGGAGGCGCGTGCAGACACAAGCAAGGCAAGCGGCGAGCCAGCTCCGGTTTTCCATTACCAAGATGGCAGTGGCTCCCCACGGTCTGACAATCCGATTCCGGTCGTCTTAATGATGTCGCACCGAAATATAAGACTATGGCGCTGAGTGAGAACACGACACAACGTGATAAGACAGACTACAGTGCAGTATGTTGTTGTTGTTGTTGTTAAAGATTCGCTACTTGGAACAAGCGGTTCCAAGTAGCACGGGCTATGGTGAGCCCGTAGGTTATATACAGTGCAGTAGAACAGCACAACACAATGGACGATAGTGAATAAGAACAACACAATACACTATAGTGAACGAGATCATGGCGCAACACAAACGGCAATACTGAAAACAACGCAGATATAAATATGAAAGGAAACTGTTACATCACACCTCACGAATCAAAGGCAACATTAAAACATGCAACATAAAATGGCTCAACGCAACACAAGCGCTTCAACTATATTACATAAAAAACATTAAAAATCCTGCCCAAACTACAACAGAACAAAAAAACAATACAATAACCCACAATGCAGAATAACACGATGCATTACAATAAACTAAAATATAAAATACATTCAAATACAGAGCAATACATTCTAAAAAAATAAAGCAATATATCATACAAAAACACATCAAGTGTATGGCAAACACAATCCATGGCAAAACAAAATATCAATACTTGGGGTAAGGAAGCTAGGTGCAAGGAAAGGTGGCGGAGGTTGACTCCACACAGCTTCAAACCACGGAATAGAAATCATTAGAAGGGGGGGGGAGGGGTGTGTGTGTGTGGGGGGGGGGTCTGGAGCCACTACATTAGATGACCCATAGCTGAATATATATAGGGCCCAGAAGCTGACACTCGGGTGGTCCCGCTCCTGTGCCAGGTAAGTTAGGGCTCACCATAGCCCGTGCTACTTTGAATTTGTTCCGAGTAGCTGACTCTATAACAACAACAACTGACGCTCGGTCTTGTTGCACCATAGATTAGTACAACAAGGCGAGTTCAACAAGCTACAGCATAGTGTTACAAAAAAATACAAGTAGGGTACAGGTCAAGAAATAATGCCCGCCCAATCACAGTGTACCACAAAGTCACGCAAGAAACGTCACAATGTAAAAGAGCCATACAAGCAACATCACAGGGTAGTAACACAAAGCCATGCGAGCAACCACTGGGTAACACCTAACAAAACTCAAAGTGGCAGGTGAAAGGTGCAGTACAGAACCCCAGTACAGCAAACAGCGCTAACAATAGAGCAACACAAAACATGCTAACAACAACAGACATTACAAAACCCCGTTCAAACCACACTTTCAGGGGCAGAAAGCCCCAATGAGAGAAATCACGTCAGCTGACCTTACAAGAGTATAATACAGAAACTTACAGCTGTAAAATAAAAAATCAAATAAGCTAGGCAACTTAAGCTTTTCAAGCAAGAAATGCCAAGTAAATTATAATATTTTAAGGATCTTGCATTCTCGAGACTTGTATACTTCTGTACGTAACTATTGTATTTACGTCTGGCGAAACAGCAGAACCGCAGAATGTATAGAGTGAATTGGGCTGTATCATTTACAGCCCAATTCACTCAAACTCGAATTATTGGGAACGCTTAAAACACCCTAAATTGTATTTCCAGTAACGCAGGCGAGAGAAGCACATAAAAAATCTACATGTGGAAAATACTGTATATAACGGTACAGAAACATGAATTGTCATCATTTGGGCGTGCAAGTCAAAATTCAGTGCAGTAAAGCAAGTCAAAATACAAACACACCGCAGCAAATGTAACAATACAAAAGAAGCCAAATTTCAACGTACCACAGCAAGTGATAAGATAATCATTCTTTATCGTCACTGGGTCAGTGTTCACTCACAATATTTCATCCAAATCCCGCCATTCGTTTCTCGACTGTTTTGACCGCGGACTCGATTCCTGAAACCACCGACAAAAAAACACACAAACACGCGCATAAACAGGAGCGAAAACAATACCTGATCAACAGTCTGCTCCAGTCACGTAACAAAAAAATGGCACGCAATGTTCCCGGGAGTTAGGTGATAACAGCGAGCATCACAGCCCTCAGCGAGACATTTGACCAAAACGCTATCATCCGTCGTCAATTGGACGATAGAATAGTAGGAATTTTGGCATCGTCAACCGTCCGACAGCTGGATGTTGGATTAAAAAAAAAACACAGTACTCGACGCACCAGAACAATTAACCCAATTAAAAATGCCCCATGTGGAGAGGGGCGGCCTCGTCAACACCACACAACTAGCACAAAAAACATGGCAATGCAGCACCCTCGCCGCTTAATTTGTGTATCAAATCCTGTCGATAAAGTGAGCTAATGCTTTCCGTTCAAACTGTCAATATAGAGCACAGCCTGTCTGCCGGGCGTTGGGCTAGTGACCTCATATGCTGAAGCTTCCACACGGATACCGCTCTTCTCGATCCCAACCCAGCATTATTGGGGGGGCCCCCCACATAATATTATGGGGGGCCCCACACTACTATTATGGGGGGCCCACGCCATCCTTAGGGGGGCCCCACAGCACCATTATGGGGGCCCCACACCAATTTATGGGGGCCCACACACCATTATTGGGGGCCCCCACACCAATATTAGGGGGGCCCCCACACCAATATTATGGGGGGCCCCCACACCAATATTATGGGGGCCCA
>WNGS01167372.1:15139157-15152377 GCA_020271785.1 Procambarus virginalis | reverse complement strand
AGGGTAAGCAACAGGCGTCAGAGAGCATAACTTCGGCTTTTTGGAGGTAGTCTACACGATGGTAGGAAATGTAGATGTTTATCTCTCAGAATGTTTGGTAATATGTTTATTGTTTGTGATGTGTGTCTATGTATGTATTAACACGATGTACTGAAACGGGGTGAGAATAGCTTGAGTTACCTCATCCCTTTGTGTGTATTTACCTCAATAAACTTATTTAAATTTCACACGATGGAGGTAATCACCGAATTGTCTTTGTTAGAAGGAAGGATAACTATTGCAATGTTACTTCCAAAGAGGTAAGAGCCAGTGTAGCAACGAGGATAGTGAAAATTCGGGGGTTTGACAACAGGATTCTCCATTTTCTTTTAATTTTTGTATTATTATTGTTATTAATTCATTAAATTAAAATCTTGGTAATAAGTTGTAATTATAACATGTAATTCTTAAAAGTGTCAGATTTAAAACCGTTCAGAAGAGGGAATTATAGAAAAGATTATCGTAAAAATGGGGTATGCGATCTGCACACTAGAAAGTGAAGGGACGACGACGTTTCGGTCCGTCCTGGACCATTCTCAAGTCGATTGTATTTCAGCCAAGTTATTGTGACTCTCTTCTGCACTTTTATATTATCGTCCTATTTTATAAATAATAATAATAATAATATAGCTGAATAATACCAGCAGGTTATTGCCATCTGTTCCAAAATACGAATCGAAGTATCTTATTGGCCATATATCCAATATTTTGCTGTTGGATGAGGATTTCCATGAATCATGACTCGCAAATATTTTTCGCATTCTCATTTGGTAATTTCAACGTTTGTCTGATATCCGGTGAGTCTACTAACCTTAGCAAGGCTCTGAACTGCATCTACTAGTCATTCGTCCATTTTGAAAACCTTTCTAGATCGTCTTGTCACAATTTTGAAATTTCTTAATTTATTTAATGTCCTATTTTTGTATTAAGTGGTACTCCATTTGCAACGATCAGGTTACTCTGCTTCACCTAACACTTTACTACCCCTTGACCTAGCACTTTAAACTTGCTTGAGAGGTTAGGCCTCAGGTTTGTGAGTGCACTCGGAACATGACAGTGACGAACGCACTTTGGGAGCTCGAGGGGAAGTGTTGACGGGAGGAGGAGGATGAGAGGAGAGTTACACGCACCTGCAGGTCGTCATGGCGACTCTGGCTAAGCTGGGATGCCGGCACATAACCATAATGGGCTCCAGGGATGTTTATCCCTGCCATTTTATCGAGATCTTAAGCCGTGTGTGCCTCAGGTTGCGAGGCGCAATTTGCGCACTATAATGACGTTGTTGGTGGGGTATAGTTATGATTGGTGAGGGGAGGGGGGGGGGGATAGGTGTGTGCTCATATACCTCCCCAGTGTCAGCTTGGGGTATAGTTGAATATGCTAGGAGTATGCGAATAGCGACCAGAGTCACTTGTTTAAAAAAGAGAGAGGACCACGTAATACCCACCACGCAGGTCTTTGCTCCCACCACCTGGGTGCCACTGATTCACCCTGGGAGCCCTTGAGTGGCACCCCAGGTGGTGGGAGGGGGTGGTATGATAGTACTCTGGGTAAAGCAATTTCTATAAGGCTTAATAAAAAATTGCTTTGGGTATTAACATTTACAACTATGTCTGCTGTTGGACTATGTGTTGGAACAATGGTAGTTATTGGTGGAGCGCCTCCTGTTGCTTCTGGAATGTATATTCCTGCTGCTGAAGCTCTTGTTGATGAGGTCAATCTACCCCTTACACATGTCAGTAATCAATAATACATAAGAAAAAGATTAATTTGATTATAACCCCCTAAAAAAATAATCAGGATTATAAACCAACTAAATAATAATTCCCAATATTATTCAGTAGAACATATATAAATTCAAGATATGTCAATAGAACATAAAACAATTCAGTAGAACATAAATCAAGTCAATAGAACATAAATCAATTCAATAGAACATAAATCAATTCAATAGAACATAAATCAATTCAATAGAACATAAATCAATTCAATAGAACATAAATCAATTCAATAGAACATAAATCAATTCAATAGAACATAAATCAATTCAATAGAACATAAATCAATTCCAGCTGGAGAAGTTTCAGAGAGATCTATATGTGAGCAGGTTGTCGCAAGTGCAACAAACAGGGGTACCAACCACTGCGTCAGCCGTGCTTGCAAGCATTACTTCCTAAATAACAAAAAAAAAATGTGACCATTGTGGGTTATAAAATCGATGTAGTGTTTCAAGCGAAGGTTAGACACATATGAGTTAATTTTGATAGGGTATATATTAGATTTCAAATGTCCTGAAATCTCGTGTGCTTCGGTGAGAGGCGGCGTGTGACAGGAACCGTGAAAGATATTGAATAACACAGTGACAGGCTTGTGACTGCCTGACATGAGGACAGTTGCATGGCAGACAGTCACATCCCGCCACTGGACGTGTGGTGACTGGTGTTGGCGCGGCGTCCCCAACACCACTACTCTACCCGAGGGACAACTCTTGATGCGTCCATGTAGCACGGGCTATGGCGAGCCCGTATATCCATTACGGGCTCACCATAGCCCGTGCTTCATGGACACTTCGTTCTGAGTAGCTAAATCTAAAACAACAAACAACAAATCTTGATGTGGCTCGACACTGAGCCTCGCGTTAAAATGCTGAATAAAATATATTTGCTAAAACTCTACAATTTGTTATTGCAAAATGCTCTTGATTTCAGACAACATATTTGCCACTAATGGGTTTTGGCCAGCGACCGTCACTACCCCGTAATTTGTTCATAGTAAACTAAAAAAAAAATTATGCACTAAAAGCTTCAGGATATGATCGATTCATCAAACTTTGTGGTAGTTATTTTAGTATTATTATCATGCTTTGTGGCTCACTATTGTGGTAGTTATTTACATGGAGAGAAAAACTGGGAAGTTTAAAATAAAATGGTCATATTAACAATACTGAGAACGTGAAGGATAGTGGACATATTGAAGTACGAAGATAGGAAGAACATAAGAATAAAGGTAACTGCAGAAAGCCTATTGGCCCACACGAGGCAGCTCCTATTATAACCACTCAATCCCACCGTATTTTTTTTAACGGGCTCACCATAGCCGTGCTACATAGACACTTCGTTCTGAGTAGCTGAATCTAAAATAAAACAGCAACCGCTCATATACATGTCCAACCCACGTTTGAAACAATCGAGGGACCCCACCTCCACCACGTTACGCGGTAATTGGTTCCACAAATCAACAACCTGTTACTGAACCAGTATTTACCTATAAGGTGAGAGGACTGGTGCAAAGAGAACTTTGTAATATTATATAAAGACATTGTTTTTCACCTCATGTGACACATTCCTTCTTCCTGCCTATATATTTATATTTCAATTATGGTATAGTTTGTGCTTTTGATGATTGATGATTTACACGAAAGCGCTCATGTTCCTTCTGTGTTATATGTTGTCACATATAAATATATATATATATATATATATATATATATATATATATATATATATATATATATATATATATATATATATATATATATATATATAATGAATATACAAAGGGCGAGATTTATAATACTAGCGCGAATCTTCTTTATTTTTCTTGTGTTTCTCTCAGGGAAGGGAAGGTGGGTAAGGTAGTAGGCATGGAAAGGGAAGGTGGTGAAGGAAACCCTGGCTACCCCTCTACTATACATGTATATAAATGTCTGTCTGTGTAGACTTCGGGCTCACCATAGCCCGTGCTACATGGACATTTCGTCCTGAGTAGCTAAATCTTTAAAAACAACAACAACTGTCTGTGGTCCGTCTGAGGTGTATGGCAGACGCTTGGGTCTATCTTCACCCAATTTTTACCAGTAATTGGGTTAGGAACGTACCCAACATGGGTGTGCCGGGATTGGCATTATACAAAAATATTATATTTTATATTACTTGGCACAAATATTATATTGGTGCCAAGTGTGACGACGGACAGTGAAACATTGCTCTAAATTATCTAATCAGTTCGAGTATACGTTCCTAAGCCTAAACCCCGATATCAAAATTGTTCTAAATAACAGGTCTGGCAGACCAATAAACAACCCAGGAGTCTATTACTCGATATCTGATATCATGGCGTCATGACGCACACATGTTCATAAAAAAAATTATAACCAGATAAAAATCCATGGACAATATTACGCGCGAGTCATGAAGCCATTAATTTTTAATTGATTGGATATCACTGAGAGTATTACGTGCTGCTTAACACTGTACCATAACATCCCACTAATAGCGGCTAATATCACTACCCGAGGAGATTATGCTGCTCGCGCGCGCCAGCACCCGCTCTCAACCTCTTTCAAAGTGGACTTTCTCTGGCTCGTGTATGAGTGAAGGTTTATCGGTGGTCTGCAATTACCAGCTGTCAATTTAATGCTGAATTGTTTATCATGTATATACAGAGATCACACTAACGTGGTGCATCAAATGAACAAATCAAATCGATTAAGGCAGTTAAGATGCCCGGACGCAGGTTCGAATCCTCGTCACGGCCCTTGTGGATTTGTTTATCATGTGTTTGCATAAGACTCTTGGCTTATGCAGTGGTGTTGCTAGACACATGTTGCTCTCATCCCATTCAGTTGTGTTGCCACAACGCAATAAAGAGTGGGATTGTTTCATTTAAATATTGCTTCGCGAGTTAATGGACTTCCTAAGCACTTTGGTATTATAAGTGCTCGTGATCAGTGACAAGTAGTTCTTGGGTCTTCGTAGCTTATAATGATTTTGCGTAGTTCAGAAATCGTTACTCACGCTCATTTTTTTTAAAATTGTATCCCTCATTTTTTTTCTTTAAATTTCCACATGTGGCCTTTCGCTGTATTTTGCTTTACCTGGAGTAGTCTATTGTTTAGTGTTCTTATATCTCCTCTAGTTACCTGTCTTTGTGTTTCTCCTCTTTGAACCTCATAGTTCAGGTGTTGAATATCTGTTGCTTCTGTTGTAAGCTTCATTATGTTCGCATCCAGGGGGTGGTAGGAGAAAAGCACACAGAAACTGTATTGGAGGGGACCTACATTCCCTCCAATGCGTTATGTGTGATTTCCTCCGAGGCTATGGGTCCCCCTTCTTCCAGCCAGAGTTGGTACTCCCTTCTATATATATATATATATATATATATATATATATATATATATCTATATATATATATATATAGATATATAATATTATATATATATATATATATATTATAGGATAATATATATATAATATATATAATATATTATATATCTATATATATTTTATATATATATATATATAATATATATATATATATATCTATATATATATATATATATATATATATATATATAATATATATATAATATATATTATATATATATATATTCTTTTCTGAGGTCTCTGGCTGAATAGCCCTCATTCTCAATATTTTTTCTGGTCACCTGTTTTACCTTTCCTATTCTTTATGAGCAATTTGCCTGACCATGCATGTCATCTGTTGATGCCCTCGTGCAGTACTCTGCTCTACTGCCTGTGTGTGTGTGTGGTGTGTGTGTGTGTGTGTGTGTGTGTGTGTGTGTGTGTGTGGTGTGTGGTGTGTGTGTGGTTTCATCAGCTTACCATCATCTGCAAATAGTAAACGTATCACTCTCAGTAGTAATTAAATCGTTTACATAGGTGAGAAACAGAAGAGGGTCCAGTTCCGTGTCCTGTCAAAGACCTTTACCAGTCACCTTTTCTCCGTCTTTACTCTTAATTACAATTCATTAGAATACAATTCTACTCGATCAGTTACACACGGCTTTCTTGTCGTGAATCCGCACTGTTGCTTAGTTATCAGCGGCATCCTCTCTAGGTTCTGAACTTGCCTTGCATCGTTATTCACTCCAGCATGTTCCAAATAATGACTCTGATCTCTCACTTTGGTTCCTTCTCTCTCACCATTATCGTCTCCTACATAGAATATGTGTGTGTGTATGTGTGGTCTCAGGAATATATTCCCCAATAATAACGGAACTATTTAACGCAACTTTGATCCACATAAAACACCTGACAGCTCTTAGGATCATATCAATAACATGCAATATTTTTGTCTAAGAAATTTAAGGCAATAAAACATGTGTTAGGCTTCATGCTGTTTAATTTAGCATGGGTGTTGCACGTTTTGTCTGTTCTAACATACCGTATCTGCTCTTTGATGAGTCCAATCAGTAGGCCTACATACAAACTTGAAGACGGTTGCAGGATACGGAGCTTAGGTCACTCTGGCTGCAGCAATCAGAGTGAAGATGGTAACACTCAGGTGGGCCAGTCTTTTTAGCCTCTCTGTAGTCTTGCACTGGCACTGGTTAGGGTCTGCTGCCTCTCTGACCACTGGTTAAGGTCTGCTGCCTCTGTGGGCACTGGTTAAGGTCTACTGCCTCTCTGACCACTGGTTAAGATCTGCTGACTCTCTCCGACCAACTAACCACTGGTAAGGTCTGCTGCCTCTGACCACTGGTTAAGGCCTACTGCCTCTCTGACCACTGGTTAAGATCTGCTGCCTCTCTGACCACTGGTTAGGTCTGCTGCCTCTCTGACCACTGGTTAAGGTCTACTGCATCTCTGACCACTGGTTAAGATCTGCTGCCTCTCTGACCACTGGTTAAGGTCTGCTGCCTCTCTGACCACTGGTTAAGATCTGCTGCCTCTCTGACCACTGGGTAAGATCTGCTGCCTCTCTGACCACTGGTTAAGATCTGCTGCCTCTCTGACCACTGGTTAAGGTCTGCTGCCTCTCTGACCACTGGTTAAGATCTGCTGCCTCTCTGACCACTGGTTAAGGTCTACTGCCTCTCTGACCACTGGTTAAGGTCTGCTGCCTCTCTGACCACTGGTTAAGATCTGCTGCCTCTCTGACCACTGGTTAAGATCTGCTGCCTCTCTGACCACTGGTTAAGATCTGCTGCCTCTCTGACCACTGGTTAAGATCTGCTGCCTCTCTGACCACTGGTTAAGGTCTGCTGCCTCTCTGACCACTGGTCAGGTCTGCTGCGCCTCTCTGACCACTCACGTGTATCTGCAAAACGCTGGTTTTTCAACGAACGGGAAAAGTTCAGTGACAAACAGAAGTTCGATTATTTATTAGTGTGTGAAACCTTGAACGTTTTGGAATGAAAATTGTTGACGTGGAGCGCTAAACTGAAGTCCTTAACAGCATTGTCAACAAACGAGGAAGCTGGATTGCCAGTCAGCTGTTGATCAAAGTATTGGTTTGTAGACATTAAAGGGGTGACTGTAGCGGCGGGGAAATGTGCCGATAATGTCGTTATAACGAAACCAATATTGAATATTACACGATGGAATGGAGACGAGGCGGTGGATGGCACACAAGTTTGTGTATTGGGCTAAACAAAGCTGCGAGCAATGTTATTGAACATGGCAGCTGACTAGTGACTTCTGCTCCACTCACAGGTGTGTTGTGACTTCTGCTACACTCACAGGTGTGTAGTGACTGCTGCTAACACTCACAGGGTGTAGTGACTGCTGCTACACTCACAGGTGTGTAGTGACTCCTGCTACACTCACAGGTGTGTAGTGATTCCTGTTACGCTCACAGGTGTGTAGTGACTCTGCTACACTCACAGGTGTGTAGTGACTCCGCTACACTCACAGGTGGTAGCAACTCCCGCTACACTCACAGGTGTGTAGCAACTCCCGCTACACTCACGCATGTGTTGTCTTCACTCAAATTGTGTATGGGCTTAGAGTGCTGTGGTGGGGTGTAGCGGCTACACTCACGACTGAGTGAAACACAACAATGCACTCTGGTCCTCACCCTTGTTACCTCCCCCCCCACGGAGAAGTACTATGTTTGTATAATACGATACTGTACTATACAAACGATCCTGTATCCTAAATTTTGGAGATTTATTCGTGAAGACTTAGACTCCGCTCACGGCGCCAGTCACCTAAAGCTTAGGTGACTTTGTGTATGGCTTCCCATATAATTATTCGTGTTGTCGGAGACAAGAAGCCTGTATATATATATATATATATAATATATATATATATATATAATAATATATAATATATATATATATATATATATATATATATATATATATACACTTTAGGTTTGTATCCAGGTCTCCGTCATCCGCACAACAGTTTCGTAACTCTTGGGTACTTGTTTACGATCGGGTGAACAGGCGCATTAGGCGAAAAGAAACGTACTAAAAAAACAAACTAAAAAAAAAAGTACCATTTTTGTCCCGCCCAGGAAGCGTCCCCAGGATTACAGATTGTAAGTCAGGAACGAAGCCAACTGTACTACGAGACCCCAGTCATCTCTCATCAGCAGAGGAGGAACATGCCCCTCCATCCTCCCTCCTTCACATGCCATCTACTTGACTCCAAGGTTAGCATCTAGGAAATATTGAGGGCATATAAACCGCTGTGTTTGTTCCTCCGCGGCTGTGGCTCTTCATCTGCGCTTATCTCTCCGCCTCGTTAAACTTCAGGTTAATTTGGCGCCTCTTTAGTTAATTCGGCGCCTCCGGCCAACATTATTGGCTGGAGGTGTCTCTCTCTCCACCGAGCTGGTGGTTCACCTTGACTACTTCTTCCCCGTTCGACTCCCACGTCTGGAGATACAAAATTATAATGTGGGGTTTTAATGAAAGATTAGTTTTGAGTGTTGAAAATGGAGGTGTTTTTTAGGGGGTGCTTTCTTTCCGTCTTTGAGTGCTGTGAGTCGGCAGCTCACTTGGATAGGTCGATACAGCGTCCACCTCGCTTCTTGCAGGTCCGCGTTCGATCTCCGATGGTCCAAGTGGTTGGGCTCGTTCCAAAGCTCTGTCCTGTCCTCATATACCTTTCAGGTGCAATATAGTCACACTGGCTTCTCCCTTCCACTCCAGAGTCTCTTTAAATTTAAAGATACATGTTCGATATTTCCACAGTGAGGGAGGAAGATTGTACGAGTAAGATGGTGAGTTTGCTAGTGGTATAGTGAGCCCTGGGGATGGTGAGGCCTGGGGATGGTGAGCCCTGGGGATGGTAAGCCCTGGGATGGTGAGGCCAGGGATGGTGAGCCCTGGGGATGGTGAGCCTGGGGATAGTGAGCCCTGGGGATGGTGAGCCTGAGGATAGTGACCCATGGGGATGGTGAGCCCTGGGGATGGTGAGCCTGGGGATAGTGAGCCCTGGGGATGGTGAGCCTGGGGATGGTGAGCCCTGGGGATGGTGAGCCCTGGGGATGGTGAGCCTGGGGATGAGTGAGCCCTGGGGATGGTGAGGCCAGGGGATGGTGAGCCCGGGGAATGGTGAGCCCTGGGGATGGTGAGCCCTGGGGATGGTGGCCTGGGGATAGTGAGCCCTGGGGATGGTGAGCCTGAGGATGGTGACCCTGGGGATGGTGAGCCCTGGGGATGGTGAGCCTGGGGATAGTGAGCCCTGGGGATGGTGAGCCCTGGGGATGGTGAGCCCTGGGGATGGTGAGCCTGGGGATAGTGACCCCTGGGGATGGTGAGCCCTGGGGATGGTGAGCCTGGGGATAGTGAGCCCCTACGGAGTGAGCCTGAGGATAGTGACCCCTGGGGATGGTGAGCCCTGGGAGGGGTGATTGAGCCCTGGGGATGGTGAGCCCTGGGGATGGTGAGGTTTGGCAACATGAGAGCAGATCTTCACCACACTGACCACAGGGCCGCGAGCGTCAGAGTGATGAGGATCTGGAGGCCGTTAACCCGGTATCGCCCGGGTCTTCTGGTGTTTTACGGGCCGTATATACCCGCCCGGTAATTTGATGCCGGTCGGGGTCGTCAGGAGCGGGTAATGGCCACGCCTCATAGCTGTTGTTATCCTTGATGCGGCGGCGGACACTCAAGACTGACACAGACAGCAGTTACTGCACTATACAGTAACTGTTGAGTGTAATAATAAACTCGGCAGTGCCCCCCCCCCCTTGTATTGGCGTTTGCCTTTCCATTGGAGCTTTTCGGTACCGTGGAGCGGAGGGACTTGCTGCATGGGTAACAGCTTCTCCCCCCCCCCCACTCGTATCAACCTATTTTTTTATACGATTTTGTCATTAATAACACTTTTCCGTGTTCATAAGTGGCACTCGATTTGCATGCCGTGCCAAAGTGACCGTTTATGTGAAGCAAGATAGGTATTTTAATTATATAATTGCTTTCTTTTTGAAAGATAACCTTCAAAGTCCCGAGTTTTAATTAAGTCGTTGAGTGGGTGTGTGTGTCGCCGCAGAGGGCGCTCCTGTCGCGTTATCCAGGAGGGTTATATTTAGAAATATATCCAGGAGGGTTATATTTAGAAATATATCCAGGGGTTATATTTAGAAATATATCCAGGAGGGTTATATTTAGAAATATATCCAGGAGGGTTATATTTAGAAATATATCCAGGAGGGTTATATTTAGAAATATATCCAGGGGTTATATTTAGAAATATATCCAGGGGTTATATTTAGAAATATATCCAGGGGTTATATTTAAAAATATAATGAACTTAGAACAGCTCCTTTGGATTCACCATCTATGTGAGTGGACAGCGATCTGGAGTCGTAGTCCTAAGGGCCCGGGTTTAATTCTCGGTCGAGGCACAAAACAAATGGTCATATTTTTTTCCCCTGATACATCTGTTCACCTAGCAGTAAATAGGTGCCTGGGAGGATCTAAGAAAAATAGGTTGGGAGTCAGTACATTAGACAACCGACGGTTAGAAAGGCGGAGCCCAAGAGCTAACAACTCGATCCTGCAGGCATAAATAGTAAACACCCCCCCCCCTCATAATCGTTATCACCGTCACTATCATCATCACCACTATCGCCTCCGTCATCATCATCACCATCAACACCATAAAACCATCACCACCACTATCCGCATACGGTGGACATTATACACATGTCCGCGTCCACGCGACACAGAACACAAAGAACACAGCCAAATATACACAAACAAAACACAATATACATTCATGTATACATTACAACATACATAAATAAGTGTGGTGTGTGTGTATGTGTATGCACAAAGAGACACAAAATAGTTTTTAATATCTCTGCTACAGTATGTTTACTCAAAATACAGTATGCGATACAGTAGTGAGCTATACGGAAAGCAGCTACAGCAGTACAACTGTACAACAGCGGTACAGTTGCAGCAATATAATGGTACAGTTGGAGCAATATAATGGTGCAGTTGAGCAATATAACAGTACTATAGTTAATAATTCTAATGGGGGTAACCAGTGATGTGCTAATGTATGGGGTGGTAACAGTGATGGGATAATGGTTAACAGTGATGTGTAATGGGGAACCAGTGAGGGGTAATGGTTAACAGTGGTGGGATTATGGGTACCAGTGATGGGATAATGTTTAACAGTGGTGGGATATGGGGTAACCAGTGATGGGATAATGGTTTAACAGTGGTGGGATAATGGGGTAACCAGTGATGGGGTAATGGAGGGATAACAGTGGTGGGATAATGGGGTAACCAGTGGTGGGATAATGGTGTTAGAGCAGTTGTGATGCAGTAATATCCTCAGCGATAAATGGTGACGATACAGTGCCGACAATGCAGTGATAACGGTACATTATAAATGTGATAGCGATTGTGAGTTACAGTGATAGTGAGACGATGATAGTGTAAGGGTACAAGGGAGAGGCTTTGATGGTGATGTAACTATCGTCTACAGTGATTAGTGTTCCTATAAGGGCGATATGGACGGACATATGAGGACAAGCATGATGGGACACACACTGATCGTGAGCATACTCCAGTATATCATTTACGCACGTGCGTATATACACACTGAGATATGCTTTCCGTTTCGCGGATTATATAAACCGAGTGATTTATATCGTGTTTTATCGCTGTCAATCTTCCTTTGTGGTTGTAGTTGACTCTAGTAGTGCTCTCATGGCTCTGGAGTTCTTTAATCCAGTCCATCCGGTGATAGTTGAGATTCAACAGTGGCTGTTTCTTATCTCCAGCAGGGTTAAGACAGTGGAGGTTGCTGGGTCCCAGACATATTGGTGTGTGTCTTTAAATGAGCGTGTGGACGCTGCCGCTAAGGAAGCTATCCGCACTTGTCCATCTCCCGTAAAGGTGTTCCTTATTCTGACTTCTACCCGGTATTCATTACTCAATCCGTGCCGTGGCAGGGTTGTTGGTCTTGTGTTAGTGGTAACAAACTGCGTCCTCTTAAGGGTAGTGTGTCCCTGTGGCCTTCCTCCTACCATCGTAACCGGCGGTGGGAAACGGCTCTGGCAAGGTTGCGTATTGGCCATACACGTTTAACTCACGGACACTTAATGGAGCGCCCCCCTTCTCCTTATTGTCCAAACTGCATTGTCCCTCTTACATGCATATCCTTGTTGCATGTCCGGACTTCCAGGACGAGCATGTGTCTTGCCTCCCGACCGTCACCCGCGTCACTTGTCTCTCGATAGAATTCTTGGTAAATCGGATACCTTTGATATCTGTTTCCTTATGCGCTTTTGTTTTCGTATTGGCATCCTTAGTGATGTTTAGCGCCCCTGAATATCCCGCACAGTTCATAGTGCTACGTACCCTTCCCAGCTGGTGCCTTCTTTTGATAATTATTAATTGAACTATGTCCAACCAAAATAGATGAACTGCACTTGCCTGTAAAGAAACAATAGATATTATTGCATTATCATAAACATGGATGAATGTAGCAGACAGTATAAAGGTTCGTAGCAACCACAGAAGGTCTTAATACGCCTCCTGTGGTTGATAGGCCTTACTACACTCCACACCACACCCAACACTCATTGATCTCATTCACAACAGAACTACGCTCACGCTGACTGTCAGTAATAATCTCTCTTAGGAGATTAACAGTCCAGGAGATCTCTACAGTACACGGGGGGGGGGGGGGGTAGAAATAGCCTAAGCTACTCTATCCCTTTGAGCTGTATTTCTCTTTCTTGTCTCAGTGAACATACTTGAACTCTACAGTGCCACCACATTGCTATCGTATGCTAAATTCTACACATTTATCGTGTATTTGATTTTAATGAATGAACCAGGACATCATTGATCACAAATTGTGTTTAGGATTCTTATACATATTCCAACCCCCCCCCCTAAACCCCCTCCCCTCCCCCCCTCACACACACGCCAGCCCAGCCTCCTGTTTTGGTATACTTTA
>WNGS01167372.1:15116735-15129462 GCA_020271785.1 Procambarus virginalis | reverse complement strand
TCTTGCAGAAGCGCTGCAGGGGCAACCTGTCGATGTAGTGCCGAGAATGACGACGTTGGCCACGGGGGAAAAACGTACCAAGATAAAAGAGTTCTGGTAAGCCAGGAGGCAAGTGGATAACGGGCAGACTCTTCAATAAATAATATGACGATTAGGAACGCATATTTTTACGAGCGGTGATTGAACTTGCTCAAACATTTGTATAATTAATGACATTAATGTATAAAAGCAATTTTTCTACTAGGTAATAGGCAGAGATATGTCTTGCCACGTTTGTGTGTTTATGAAGACTGCAAAAATAAAGAGAAAGGCAAATGACACAGAAAAATTTGAGGAGCACAGAGGCTGGAGAGCCCTGGTAGTTTATGGTTAAAAATAGAACATAAGAACATAAGAACATAAAAACAAAGGCAACTGCAGAAGGCCTATGGCCCATACGAGGCAGCTCCTGACGTATGTATAGTCTTAATATGTATAGTCTTAAGGTTAAGCAACAGGCGTCAGAGAGCATAACTTCGGCTTTTTGGAGGTAGTCTACACGATGGTAGGAAATGTAGATGTTTATCTCTCAGAATGTTTGGTAATATGTTTATTGTTTGTGATGTGTGTCTATGTATGTATTAACACGATGTACTGAACGGGGTGAGAATAGCTTGAGCTACCTCATCCCTTTGTGTGTATTTTACCTCAATAAACTTATTTAAATTTCACACGATGGAGGTAATCACCGAATTGTCTTTGTTAGAAGGAAGGATAACTATTGCAATGTTACTTTCCAAAGAGGTAAGAGCCAGCTGATAGCAACGAGGATAGTGAAAATTCGGGGGTTTGACAACAGGATTCCTCCATTTTTCTTTAAATTTTTGTATTATTATTGTTATTAATTCATTAAATTTAAATCTTGGTAATAAGTTGTTATTAATAACATGTAATTCTTAAAAGTGTCAGATTTAAAACCGTTCAGAAGAGGGAATTATAGAAAAGATTATCGTAAAAATGGGGTATGCGATCTGCACACTAGAAAGTGAAGGGACGACGACGTTTCGGTCCGTCCTGGACCATTCTCAAGTCGATTGTATTTCAGCCAAGTTATTGTGACTCCTCTTCTGCACTTTTATATTATCGTCCTATTTTATAAATAATAATAATAATAATATAGCTGAATAATACCAGCAGTTATTGCCATCTGTTCCAAAATACGAATCGAAGTATCTTATTGGCCATATATCCAATATTTTGCTGTTGGATGAGGATTTCCATGAATCATGACTCGCAAATATTTTTCGCATTCTCATTTGGTAATTTCAACGTTTGTCTGATATCCGGTGAGTCTACTAACCTTAGCAAGGCTCTGAACTGCATCTACTAGTCTTTCGTCCATTTTGAAAACCTTTCTAGATCGTCTTGTCACAATTTTGAATCTTCTTAATTTATTTAATGTCCTATTTTTTGTATTAAGTGGATACTCCATTTGCAACGATCAGGTTACTCTGCTTCACCTAACACTTTACTACCCCTTGACCTAGCACTTTAAACTTGCTTGAGAGGTTAGGCCTCAGGTTTGTGAGTGCACTCGGAACATGACAGTGACGAACGCACTTTGGGAGCTCGAGGGGAAGTGTTGACGGGAGGAGGAGGATGAGAGGGAGTGTACACGCACCTGCAGGTCGTCATGGCGACTCTGGCTAAGCTGGGATGCCGGCACATAACCATAATGGCTGCTCCAGGGATGTTTATCCCTGCCATTTTATCGAGATCTTAAGCCGTGTGTGCCTCAGGTTGCGAGGCGCATATTTGCGCACTATAATGACGTTGTTGGTGGGGTATAGTTATGATTGGTGAGGGAGGTGGGGGGGGGATAGGTGTGTGCTCATATACCCTCCCCAGTGTCAGCTTGGGGTATAGTTGAATATGCTAGGAGTATGCGAATAGCGACCAGAGTCACTTGTTTAAAAAAGAGAGAGGACCACGTAATACCCACCACCGCAGGTCTTTGCTCCCACCACCTGGGTGCCACTGATTCACCCTGGGAGCCCTTGAGTGGCACCCAGGTGGTGGGAGGGGGTGGTATGATAGTTACTCTGGGTAAAGCAATTTCTATAAAGGCTTAATAAAAAATTGCTTTGGGTATTAACATTATACAACTATGTCTTCTGCTGTTGGACTATGTGTTGGAACAATGGTAGTTATTGGTGGAGCGCCTCCTGTTGCTTCTGGAATGTATATTCCTGCTGCTGAAGCTCTTGTTGATGAGGTCAATCTACCCCTTACACATGTCAGTAATCAATAATACATAAGAAAAGATTAATTTGATTATAACCCCCTAATAAAAATAATCAGGATTATAAACCAACTAAATAATAATTCCCAATATTATTCAGTAGAACATATATAAATTCAAGATATGTTCAATAGAACATAAAACAATTCAGTAGAACATAAATCAATTCAATAGAACATAAATCAATTCAATAGAACATAAATCAATTCAATAGAACATAAATCAATTCAATAGAACATAAATCAATTCAATAGAACATAAATCAATTCAATAGAACATAAATCAATTCAATAGAACATAAATCAATTCAATAGAACATAAATCAATTCCAGCTGGAGAAGTTTCAGAGAGATCTATATGTGAGCAGGTTGTCGCAAGTGCAAACAAACAGGGGTACCAACCACTGCGTCAGCCGTGCTTGCAAGCATTACTTCCTAAAATAACAAAAACAAAATGTGACCATTGTGGGTTATAAAATCGATGTAGTGTTTCAAGCGAAGGTTAGACACATATGAGTTAATTTTGATAGGGTATATATTAGATTTCAAATGTCCTGAAATCTCGTGTGCTTCGGTGAGAGGCGGCGTGTGACAGGAACGGTGAAAGATATTGAATAACACAGTGACAGGCTTGTGACTGCCTGACATGAGGACAGTTGCATGGCAGACAGTCACATCCCGCCACTGGACGTGTGGTGACTGGTGTTGGCGCGGCGTCCCCAACACCACTACTCTACCCGAGGGACAACTCTTGATGCGTCCATGTAGCACGGGCTATGGCGAGCCCGTATACCCATTACGGGCTCACCATAGCCCGTGCTTCATGGACACTTCGTTCTGAGTAGCTAAATCTAAAACAACAACAACAACATCTTGATGTGGCTCGACACTGAGCCTCGCGTTAAAATGCTGAATAAAATATATTTGCTAAAACTCTACAATTTGTTATTTGCAAAATGCTCTTGATTTCAGACAACATATTTGCCACTAATGGGTTTTGGCCAGCGACCGTCACTACCCCGTAATTTGTTCATAGTAAACAAAAAAAAAAATTATGCACTAAAAGCTTCAGGATATGATCGATATCATCAAACTTTGTGGTAGTTATTTTAGTATTATTATCATGCTTTGTGGCTCACTATTGTGGTAGTTATTTACATGGAGAGAAAAACTGGGAAGTTTAAAATAAAATGGTCATATTAACAATACTGAGAACGTGAAGGATAGTGGACATATTGAAGTACGAAGATAGGAAGAACATAAGAATAAAGGTAACTGCAGAAAGCCTATTGGCCCACACGAAGCAGCTCCTATTTATAACCACTCAATCCCACCGTATTTTTTTTAACGGGCTCACCATAGCCCGTGCTACATAGACACTTCGTTCTGAGTAGCTGAATCTAAAATAACAACAGCAACCGCTCATATACATGTCCAACCCACGTTTGAAACAATCGAGGGACCCCCACCTCCACCACGTTACGCGGTAATTGGTTCCACAAATCAACAACCCTGTTACTGAACCAGTATTTACCTATAAGGTGAGAGGACTGGTGCAAAGAGAACTTTGTAATATTATATAAAGACATTGTTTTTCACCTCATGTGACACATTCCTTCTTCCTGCCTATATATTTTATATTTCAATTATGGTATAGTTTGTGCTTTTGATGATTGATGATTTACACGAAAGCGCTCATGTTCCTTCTGTGTTATATGTTGTCACATATATATATATATATATATATATATATATATATATATATATATATATATATATATATATATATATATATATATATATATATAATGACTATCACAAAGGGCGAGATTTATAATACTAGCGCGAATCTTCTTTATTTTTCTTGTGTTTCTCTTCGGGGAAGGGAAGGTGGGTAAGGTAGTAGGCAATGGAAAGGGAAGGTGGTGAAGGAAACCCTGGCTACCCCTCTACTATACATGTATATAAATGTCTGTCTGTGTAGACTTAAGGGCTCACCATAGCCCGTGCTACATGGACATTTCGTCCTGAGTAGCTAAATCTTTAACAACAACAACAACTGTCTGTGTGTCCGTCTGAGGTTGTATGGCAGACGCTTGGGTCTATCTTCACCCAATTTTTACCAGTAATTGCGGTTAGGAACGTACCCAACATGGGTGTGCCGGGATTGGCATTATACAAAATATTATATTTTATATTACTTGGCACCAAATATTATATTGGTGCCAAGTGTGACGACGGGACAGTGAAACATTGCTCTAAATTATCTAATCAGTTCGAGTATACGTTCCTAAGCCTAAACCCCGATATCAAAATTGTTCTAAATAACAGGTCTGGCAGACCAATAAACAACCCAGGAGTCTATTACTCGATATCTGATATCATGGCGTCATGACGCACACATGTTCATAAAACAAATTATAACCAGATAAAAATCCATGGACAATATTTACGCGCGAGTCATGAAGCCATTAATTTTTAATTGATTGGATATCACTGAGAGTATTACGTGCTGCTTAACACTGTACCATAACATCCCACTAATAGCGGCTAATATCACTACCCCGAGGAGATTATGCTGCTCGCGCGCGCCAGCACCCGCTCTCAACCTCTTTCAAAGTGGACTTTTCTCTGGCTCGTGTATGAGTGAAGGTTTATCGGTGGTCTGCAATTACCAGCTGTCAATTTAATGCTGAATTGTTTATCATGTATATACAGAGATCACACTAACGTGGTGCATCAAATGAACAAATCAAATCGATTAAGGCAGTTAAGATGCTCCCGGACGCAGGTTCGAATCCTCGTCACGGCCCTTGTGGATTTGTTTATCATGTGTTTGCATAAGACTCTTGGCTTATGCAGTGGTGTTGCTACGACACATGTTGCTCTCATCCCATTCAGTTGTGTTGCCACAACGCAATAAAGAGCTGGGATTGTTTTCATTTAAATATTGCTTCGCGAGTTTAATGGACTTCCATAAGCACTTTGGTATTATAAGTGCTCGTGATCAGTGACAAGTAGTTCTTGGGTCTTCGTAGCTTATAATGATTTTGCGTAGTTCAGAAATCGTTACTCACGCTCATTTTTTTTTAAAATTGTATCCCTCATTTTTTTTCTTTAAATTTCCACATGTGGCCTTTCGCTGTATTTTGCTTTACCTGGAGTAGTCTATTGTTTAGTGTTCTTATATCTCCTCTAGTTACCTGTCTTTGTGTTTCTCCTCTTTGAACCTCATAGTTCAGGTGTTGAATATCTGTTGCTTCTGTTGTAAGCTTCATTATGTTCGCATCCAAGGGGGTGGTAGGAGAAAAGCACACAGAAACTGTATTGGAGGGGACCTACATTCCCTCCAATGCGTTATGTGTGATTTCCTCCGAGGCTATGGGTCCCCCTTCTTCCAGCCAGAGGTGGTACTCCCTTCTATATATATATATATATATATATATATATATATATATATATATATATATATATATATATATATAATATATATATATATATATAATATATATATATATATATATAATATATATATATATATATATATATATATAATATATATTATATTATATATATATATATATATATATATATATATATATATATATATATATATATATATATATATATATATATATATATATATATATATATATATATATATATTCTTTTCTGAGGTCTCTGGCTGAATAGCCCTCATTCTCAATATTTTTTCTGGTCACCTGTTTTTACCTTTCCTATTCTTTATGAGCAATTTGCCTGACCATGCATGTCATCTGTTGATGCCCTCGTGCAGTACTCTGCTCTACTGCCTGTGTGTGTGTGTGTGTGTGTGTGTGTGTGTGTGTGTGTGTGTGTGTGTGTGTGTGTGTGTGTGTGTGTGTTTCATCAGCTTACCATCATCTGCAAATAGTAAACGTATCAACTCTCAGTAGTAATTAAATCGTTTACATAGGTGAGAAACAGAAGAGGGTCCAGTTCCGTGTCCTGTCAAAGACCTTTACCAGTCACCTTTTCTCCGTCTTTACTCTTAATTACAATTCATTAGAATACAATTCTACTCGATCAGTTACACACGGCTTTCTTGTCGTGAATCCGCACTGTTGCTTAGTTATCAGCGGCATCCTCTCTAGGTTCTGAACTTGCCTTTGCATCGTTATTCACTCCAGCATGTTCCAAATAATGACTCTGATCTCTCACTTTGGTTCCTTCTCTCTCACCATTATCGTCTCCTACATAGAATATGTGTGTGTGTATGTGTGGTCTCAGGAATATATTCCCCAATAATAACGGAACTATTTAACGCAACTTTGATCCACATAAAACACCTGACAGCTCTTAGGATCATATCAATAACATGCAATATTTTTGTCTAAGAAATTTAAGGCAATAAAACATGTGTTAGGCTTCATGCTGTTTAATTTAGCATGGGTGTTGCACGTTTTGTCTTGTTCTAACATACCGTATCTGCTCTTTGATGAGTCCAATCAGTAGGCCTACATACAAACTTGAAGACGGTTGCAGGATACGGAGCTTAGGTCACTCTGGCTGCAGCAATCAGAGTGAAGATGGTAACACTCAGGTGGGCCAGTCTTTTTAGCCTCTCTGTAGTCTTGCACTGGCACTGGTTAGGGTCTGCTGCCTCTCTGACCACTGGTTAAGGTCTGCTGCCTCTGTGGGCACTGGTTAAGGTCTACTGCCTCTCTGACCACTGGTTAAGATCTGCTGCCTCTCTAACCACTGGTTAAGGTCTGCTGCCTCTGACCACTGGTTAAGGCCTACTGCCTCTCTGACCACTGGTTAAGATCTGCTGCCTCTCTGACCACTGGTTAAGGTCTGCTGCCTCTCTGACCACTGGTTAAGGTCTACTGCCTCTCTGACCACTGGTTAAGATCTGCTGCCTCTCTGACCACTGGTTAAGGTCTGCTGCCTCTCTGACCACTGGTTAAGATCTGCTGCCTCTCTGACCACTGGTTAAGATCTGCTGCCTCTCTGACCACTGGTTAAGATCTGCTGCCTCTCTGACCACTGGTTAAGGTCTGCTGCCTCTCTGACCACTGGTTAAGATCTGCTGCCTCTCTGACCACTGGTTAAGGTCTACTGCCTCTCTGACCACTGGTTAAGGTCTGCTGCCTCTCTGACCACTGGTTAAGATCTGCTGCCTCTCTGACCACTGGTTAAGATCTGCTGCCTCTCTGACCACTGGTTAAGATCTGCTGCCTCTCTGACCACTGGTTAAGATCTGCTGCCTCTCTGACCACTGGTTAAGGTCTGCTGCCTCTCTGACCACTGGTCAAGGTCTGCTGCGCCTCTCTGACCACTCACGTGTATCTGCAAAACGCTGGTTTTTCAACGAACGGGAAAAGTTCAGTGACAAACAGAAGTTCGATTATTTATTAGTGTGTGAAACCTTGAACGTTTTGGAATGAAAATTGTTGACGTGGAGCGCTAAACTGAAGTCCTTAACAGCATTGTCAACAACGAGGAAGCTGGATTGCCAGTCAGCTGTTGATCAAAGTATTGGTTTGTAGACATTAAAGGGGTGGCTGTAGCGGCGGGGAAATGTGCCGAAATGTCGTTATAACGAAACCAATATTGAATATTACACGATGGAATGGAGACGAGGCGGTGGATGGCACACAAGTTTGTGTATTGGGCTAAACAAAGCTGCGAGCAATGTTATTGAACATGGCAGCTGAAAGTGACTTCTGCTCCACTCACAGGTGTGTTGTGACTTCTGCTACACTCACAGGTGTGTAGTGACGCTGCTACACTCACAGGTGCGTAGTGACTTCTGCTACACTCACAGGTGTGTAGTGACTCCTGCACACTCACAGGTGTGTAGTGACTCCTGCTACACTCACAGGTGTGTAGTGATTCCTGCTACACTCAAAGGTGTGTAGGGACTCCCGCTACACTCACAGGGTGTAGCAACTCCCGCTACACTCACAGGTGTGTAAGAACTCCCGCTACACTCACGCATGTGGTAGTGTCTTCACTCACGACTGTGTATGGGCTTAGAGTGCTGTGGTGGGGTGTAGCGGCTACACTCACGACTGAGTGAAACACAACAATGCACTCTGGTCCTCACCCTTGTTACCTCCCCCCCCACGGAGAAGTACTATGTTTGTATAATACGATACTGTATTATACAAACGATCCTGTATCCTAAATTTGGAGATTTATTCGTGAAGACTTAGACTCCCCTCACGGCGCCAGTCACCTAAAGCTTAGGTGCCTTTGTGTATGGCTTCCCACATATAATTATTCGTGTTGTCGGAGACAAGAAGCCTGTATATATATATATATAATATATATATATATATATATATATTATTATATATATATATATATATATATATATAATATATATATATATACACTTTAGGTTTGTATCCAGGTCTCCGTCATCGCACAACAGTTTCGTAACTCTTGGGTACTTGTTTACGATCGGGTGAACAGGCGCATTAGGCGAAAAGAAACGTACTCAAAAACAAACTAAAAAAAAAAGTACCATTTTTGTCCCGCCCAGGAAGCGTCCCCAGGATTACAGATTGTAAGTCAGGAACGAAGCCAACTGTACTACGAGACCCCAGTCATCTCTCATCAGCAGTAGAGAGGAACATGCCCTCCATCCTCCCTCCTTCACATGCCATCTACTTGACTCCAAGGTTAGCATCTATGAAATATTGAGGGCATATAAACCGCTGTGTTTTGTTCCTCCGCGGCTGTGGGCTCTTCATCTGCGCTTATCTCTCCGCCTCGTTAAACTTCAGGTTAATTTGGCGCCTCTTTAGTTAATTCGGCGCCTCCGGCCAACATTATTGGCTGGAGGTGTCTCTCTCTCCACCGAGCTGGTGGTTCACCTTGACTACTTCTTCCCCGTTCGACTCCCACGTCTGGAGATACAAAAATTATAATGTGGGGTTTTAATGAAAGATTAGTTTTGAGTGTTGAAAATGGAGGTGTTTTTTAGGGGGTGCTTTCTTTCCGTCTTTGAGTGCTGTGAGTCGGCAGCTCACTTGGATAGGTCGATACAGCGTCCACCTCGCTTCTTGCAGGTCCGCGTTCGATCTCCGATGGTCCAAGTGGTTGGCTCCGTTCCAAAGCTCTGTCCTGTCCTCATATACCTTTCAGGTGCAATATAGTCACACTGGCTTCTCCCTTCCACTCCAGAGTCTCTTTAAATTTAAAGATACATGTTCGATATATTCCACAGTGAGGGAGGAAGATTGTGCGAGAAAGATGGTGAGTTTGCTAGTGGTATAGTGAGCCCTGGGGATGGTGAGGCCTGGGGATGGTGAGCCCTGGGGATGGTAAGCCCTGGGGATGGTGAGGCCAGGGGATGGTGAGCCCTGGGGATGGTGAGCCTGGGGATAGTGAGGCCCTGGGGATGGTGAGCCTGAGGATAGTGACCCATGGGGATGGTGAGCCCTGGGGATGGTGAGCCTGGGGATGGTGAGCCCTGGGGATGGTGAGCCCTGGGGATGGTGAGCCCTGGGATGGTGAGCCCTGGGGATGGTGAGCCTGGGGATAGTGAGCCCTGGGGATGGTGAGGCCAGGGGATGGTGAGCCCGGGAATGGTGAGCCCTGGGGATGGTGAGCCCTGGGGATGGTGAGCCTGGGGATAGTGAGCCCTGGGGATGGTGAGCCTGAGGATAGTGACCCTGGGGATGGTGAGCCCTGGGGATGGTGAGCCTGGGGATAGTGACCCTGGGGATGGTGAGCCCTGGGGATGGTGAGCCCTGGGGATGGTGAGCCTGGGGATAGTGACCCCTGGGGATGGTGAGCCCTGGGGATGGTGAGCCTGGGATAGTGAGCCCCTACGGATGGTGAGCCTGAGGATAGTGACCCTGGGGATGGTGAGCCCTGGGGATGGTGAGCCCTGGGGATGGTGAGCCCCTACGGATGGTGAGGTTTGGCAACATGAGAGCAGATCTTCACCACACTGACCACAGGGCCGCGAGCGTCAGAGTGATGAGGATCTGGAGGCCGTTAACCCGGTATCGCCCGGGTCTTCTGGTGTTTTACGGGCCGTATATACCCGCCGGTAATTTGATGCCGGTCGGGGTCGTCAGGAGCGGGTAATGGCCACGCCTCATAAGCTGTTGTTATCCTTGATGCGGCGGCGGACACTCAAAGACTGACACAGACAGCAGTTACTGCACTATACAGTAACTGTTGAGTGTAATAATAAACTCGGCAGTGCCCCCCCCCCCCCTTGTATTGGCGTTTGCCTTTCCATTGGAGCTTTTCGGTACCGTGGAGCGGAGGGACTTGCTGCATGGGTAACAGCTTCTCCCCCCCCCCCCCACTCGTATCAACCTATTTTTTTATACGATTTTGTCATTAATAACACTTTTCCGTGTTCATAAGTGGCACTCGATTTGCATGCCGTGCCAAAGTGACCGTTTATGTGAAGCAAGATAGGTATTTTAATTATATAATTGCTTTTTTTTGAAAGATAACCTTCAAAGTCCCGAGTTTTAATTAAGTCGTTGAGTGGGTGTGTGTGTCGCCGCAGAGGGCGCTCCTGTCGCGTTATCCAGGAGGGTTATATTTAGAAATATATCCAGGAGGGTTATATTTAGAAATATATCCAGGGGTTATATTTAGAAATATATCCAGGAGGGTTATATTTAGAAATATATCCAGGAGGGTTATATTTAGAAATATATCCAGGAGGGTTATATTTAGAAATATATCCAGGGGTTATATTTAGAAATATATCCAGGGGTTATATTTAGAAATATATCCAGGGGTTATATTTAAAATATAATGAACTTAGAACAGCTCCCTTTGGATTCACCATCTATGTGAGTGGACAGCGATCTGGAGTCGTAGTCCTAAGGGCCGGGTTTAATTCTCGGTCGAGGCACAAAACAAATGGTCATATTTTCTTTCCCCTGATACATCTGTTCACCTAGCAGTAAATAGGTGCCTGGGAGGATCTAAGAAAAATAGGTTGGGAGTCAGTACATTAGACAACCGACGGTTAGAAAGGCGGAGCCCAAGAGCTAACAACTCGATCTGCAGGCATAAATAGTAAACACCCCCCCCCCTCAATCGTTATCACCGTCGCTATATCATCACCACTATCGCTCCGTCATATCATCACCATCAACACCATAAAACCATCACCACCACTATCCGCATACGGTGGACATTATACACATGTTCCGCGTCCACGCGACACAGAACACAAAGAACACAGCCAAAATAACACAACAAACACAATATACATTCATGTATACATTACAACATACATAAATAAGTGTGTGTGTGTGTTGTGTGTATGCACAAAGAGACACAAAATAGTTTTAATATCTCTGCTACAGTATGTTTACTCAAAATACAGTATGCGATACAGTAGTGAGCTATACGGAAAGCAGCTACAGCAGTACAACTGTACAACAGCGGTACAGTTGCAGCAATATAATGGTACAGTTGGAGCAATATAATGGTGCAGTTGGAGCAAAAACAGTACTATAGTTAATAATATAATGGGGTAACCGTTGGGCTAATGGTAAACAGTATGGGATAAGTTTAACAGTGATGTCTAATGGGTAACAGGAGGGGTATGGGTTTAACAGTGGTGGGATAATTGGGTAACCAGTGGGGATATGCTAAGTGGTGGTGATAATGGGGTAACCAGTGATGGGATAATGGTTTAACAGTGGTGGGATAATGGGGTAACCAGTGATGGGGTAATGGAGGGATAACAGTGGTGGGATAATGGGTAACCAGTGGTGGGATAATGGTGTTAGAGCAGTTGTGATGCAGTAATATCCTCAGCGATAAATGGTGACGATACAGTGCCGACAATGCAGTGATAACGGTACATTATAAATGTGATAGCGAGTGTGAGTTACAGTGATAGTGAGACGATGATAGTGTAAGGGTACAAGGAGAGGCTTGATGGTGATGTAACTATCGTCTACAGTGATTAGTGTTCCTATAAGGGCGATATGGACGGACATATGAGGACAAGCATGATGGGACACACACTGATCGTGAGCATACTCCAGTATATCATTACGCACGTGCGTATATACACACTGAGATATGCTTTCCGTTTCGCGGATTATATAAACCGAGTGATTATATCGTGTTTATCGCTGTCAATCTTCCTTGTGGTTGTAGTTGACTCTAGTAGTGCTCTCATGGCTCTGGAGTTTCTTTAATCCAGTCCATCCGGTGATAGTTGAGATTCAACAGTGGCTGTTTCTTATCTCCAGCAGGGTAAGACAGTGGAGGTTTGCTGGGTTCCCAGACATATTGGTGTGTGTCTTTAAATGAGCGTGTGGACGCTGCCGCTAAGGAAGCTATCCGCACTTGTCCCATCTCCCGTAAAGGTGTTCCTTATTCTGACTTCTACCCGGTATTCATTACTCAATCCGTGCCCGTTGGCAGGGTGTTGGTCTTGTGTTAGTGGTAACAAACTGCG
>WNGS01167372.1:15064792-15083552 GCA_020271785.1 Procambarus virginalis | reverse complement strand
AATAATCCAGCACTCATTTAGTAATCTTTGCAATTCCTGTTAATGTTAACCAGTCCTCTTAACGTCATGTTTGTTATATGTTATTCCTACACTTTGTTATTTTTTTGGCACTATTTCAATGCCAAGGACTTTCGTCCTTTATTTAAATTTTGTTTATCTAGAGTAAATTAAATTGTATCATGTCTACATTAATCGTTGTGTTTTGCGTGTCTTACCCTACCTTACCACAGACAGTCAGGCAAAGACCCAGTCATTTTTTTTTTATTTGGCCTGGCTTTGACACCTGTCACTGGATAGAGAACTGCCGAACACCATACTCCTACACTTTGACCGTCACAATGATCTCACATCTAAGAATGATCACACAAGCTTGGACAACATTTAAACGCTAGGATTCCACTCAAGCAAAGGATATACCTAATGCTAGGGATATAGTCACAAACTAGGTAGCATACTCAAATGGTGAGGATAAACCTCAAACTAGGTTATACTCAAACTAGTATATGCTCAAACTAGGATATAATCAAGCAAGGATATACACAAGCTAAGATATACTCGAGCTAGGATATATTCAATCTAGGATATTACTCAAGCTAGGATATATTGAAACTAGGATATACTGAAGTTATGATATACAACTAGCTAATCATACTCTAGTGTAGGGATATGACTCTAGCTAGGGATATCTAGGGATACTAAGGAGCAATCTGCCCCTATATACTCAAGTAGGATATACTTGAAGCGTAGCAGGATATACTCAAGCTAGAATATCCACATCTAAGCTCAATGGATATATTCAAACTAAAGATATACTCTACGAGGTGCCGTAGGGACAGTTTATCCTCGAATGCAGTGATATACTCACCCAGAGCTAGGATCATACCTCCAAGCATATGGATATTACTATCAAGCTTAGGAAATACTCATTGCTAGGATATACCTACCTAAGATAGGATACTCTAGCTAGGATTATCACCATACCGAGAGGATATATCTACAAGGCTAGGAATCATACTCCAAGTTAAGATAGACAGAAAACATAGGATCTACCCATGACTAGAATATATCCAGCTAGGATATTAACTCAATTACTAAATATACTCATTGCTAGTATATGTACCAGGAAGCTAGGATATACATCAAGGATACGAATTCAAGATAAACGATACCAAGCTAAGGATAAAGTTAAGGCATCTCTCTAGCTATATACACTCAAGCTGGCATAATACTCCAAGCTTGGATATACTCAAGCTAGGAGTGTCCTCAAGCTAGGGATCAGGCTCAAAATAGGAATATACTCAAAGCAAGGTAATGACCTCAGAGCCTAGGATGTACTCAAGCTAGGATGTACTCAAACTATGATATACTCAAACTAGCATATACTCAAGCTAGGATCGTCTCCAGTGCAGGATAGACTCTCAAGCAATGAATCCTCTAGACGTAGGCGGATATACTCAAGCTAAGATATAGTCATCAAATGCCTAGGGATATATTCATAGCTAGGCTTTACTCGAATAGGATACCCTCTAGCATAGATATCCTCGAACTAGTGATATGATTACAGCTAAAGATATACATCGATACTAGAGCATAAACTCGACGCTAGGAAATGACTCCAAGCATAGGAAATACTCAAAGCTAGGACATATTCTAAACTCGGATCATACTCAAAGCTAGGGTATACTATAAGCTCGTGATGAAAGGTCTAGGATAGCATCATACTCAGTAGCGGTAGGATATACTGAAGTTAGGATATACTCAAGGATTCCTTGGATACACTTAATCTAGCATATACTTATATTTTCATATACACAAGCTAGGATATACTCAAGGTAGGTTATACTCAAGCTAGGATACACTCAAGCTAGGGTATATACTCCAGCTAGGTATTACTCTAGGGGCTAGGATACACTCAACCTAGGATATACTCAAGGTAGGTTATACTCAAGCTAGGATATACTTAAGGTAGGGTATACTCAAGCTAAGATATATTCAAGTTAGGATACACTCAAGCGAGGATATACACAAGATATAATATGCTCAAACTAGGATATACGCAAGCTAGGATATACTCAAGGTACGATATACTCAAGCTAGGAGATACTCAAACTAGGATATACCCAAGTTAGGATATACTCAAACTAGGGTACACTCAAATTAGGATTACGCAATCTAGGATACACTCAAGACTTAGATACAACTCATGCAAGGATATACCCAAGCTAGGGATATACTAAGCGTATGATAGTACTCAAGCGTATGATATTACTCCAAGCACGGAACTATACTCAAATAGGCTATACTCAACAGCTAGAGTAGATATACACAAGCTAGGATACACTCAAGCATGGTTATACTCAAACTAGGATATAATCTGGCTAGGATACACTCAGGCTAGGATAGACTCAAGGTAAGATATACGCAAGCAAGGATTTACTCAAGGTACGATATACTCAAGCTAGGAGATACTCATTTTTACGATATAGCTCAAGCGAACGGACGATACTTATACCTACAATACTTACTCAAGCTAGGATATATTGAAACTAGGATATACTGAAGTTAGGATATACACTAGCTAATATATACTCTAGATAAGGGATATTACTTCTAGGCTATGACATATACTAAGAGCTAGAGATATACTACAAGGTAGGTAGGATATACTCAAGGTAGGATATACTAAAGCTAGAATATAATCAAGCTAGGATATATTCAAACTAAGATATACTCTAGCTAGGATTTACTCAAGCTAGGATATACTCAAGCTAGGATATACTCAAGCTAGGATATACTCAAGTTAGGAAATACTCATGCTAGGATATACTTAGCTAGGATATACTCTAGCTAGGATATAGCCTACCTAGGATATACTCAAGCTAGGACATACTCAAGTTAAGTTAAGATAGAGAAACTAGGATATACCCATGCTAGAATATATCCAAGCTAGGATATACTCAATCTAAAAATACTCATGCTAGTATATACCCAAACTAGGATATACTCAAGGCGATACATTCAAGCTAAAATATACTCAAGCAAGGATATACACAAGCTAGGATATACTCTAGCTATTATACACTCAAGCTGGGATATACTCAAGCTTGGATATACTCAAGCTAGGATGTACTCAAGCTAGGATATGCTCAAACTAGGATATATCAAGCAAGGATATACTCAAGCTAGGATGTACTCAAGCTAGGATGTACTCAAGCTAGGATATACTCAAATCAGAATATACTCAAGATAGGATCTTCTCAGTGCAGGATAGACTCAAGCAAGGATATACTGAAGCTAGGATATACTCAAGCTAAGATATACTCAAGCTAGGATATATTCTAGCTAGGATATACTCGAAATAGGATACACTCTAGCTAGGATATCCTCGAACTAGTATATTCAAGCTAAGATATACTCGAACTAGGATAAACTCAAGCTAGGAAATACTCAAGCTAGGAAATACTCAAGCTAGGACATATTCTAACTCGGATATACTCAAGCTAAGGTATACTATAGCTTGGATAAAGTCTAGATAGCACATACTCTAGCTAGGATATACTGAAGTTAGGATATACTCAATCTTGGATACACTTAATCTAGGATATACTTATTTTTGATATACACAAGCTAGGATATACTCAAGCTAGTATATACTCAAGCTAGGATACACTCAAGCTAGGATATACTCTAGCTAGGATATACTCTAGCTAGGATATACTCAACCTAGGATATACTCAAGGTAGGATATACTCTTGCTCGGATATACTCAAGCTAAGATATATTCAAGTTAGGATACACTCAAGCTAGGATATACACAAGATATAATATGCTCAAACTAGGATATACTCAAGCTAGGATATACTCAAGCTAGGTTATACTCAAGCTAGGGTATACTCTAGCTAGAATATACACAAACTAGGATATACTCAAGATAGGATATACTCAAATTAGGATATACTCAATCTAGGATACACTCAAGCTAGATACACTCATGCAAGGATATACCCAAGCTAGGATATACTCAAGCTATGATATACTCAAGCTCGGATATACTCAAATTAGGCTATACTCAAGCTAGGATATACACAAGCTAGGTTACACTCTAGCTACGATATACTCAAACTAGGATATAATCTGGCTAGGATACACTCAGGCTAGGATAGACTCAAGGTAAGATATACGCAAGCTAGGATTTACTCAAGGTACGATATACTCAAGCTAGGATTTACTCATTTTACGATATACTCAAGCAAGGATATACTTTACCTACAATATACTCTAGCTAGGATAAACTATATACTAGATAGGATATACTCAAGATAGGATATACAAAGTAAGATATACTCAAGCTAGGATATACACAAGCTAGGATATACTCGAGCTAGGATATACTCAAGCTTGGATATACTCAAGCTAGGATATATTCAAACTAGGATATACTGAATCTAGGATATAATATAGCTCTAGCTCTTTTATACTCAAGTTAGGATATACTCAAGGTAGGATATACTCAAGCTAGGATATAATCAAGCTAGTATATATTCCAGCAAGGATATACTCAATCTAGGAAATACTCAATCTAGGAATACTCAATCTAGGAATACTCAATCTAGGATATACTCTAGCTAGCATATACTCAAGCTAGGATATACTAGGATATACTCTAGCTAGTATATGCTCAAGCTAGGATATTCTCAAGGTAGGATATACTAAAGCTAGGATATACTCAAGCAAAGCTCTATTCCAGCTAGGATACACTCAAGCTTGGTTATACTCAAACTAGGATACACTCAAGCTAAGATACACTCGAGCTAGGATATACTCAAGCTAGGATATACACAAGCTAGGATATACTCTAGCTAGGATATACTCTAGTTAGGATATACTCTAGCTAGGATATAGTCAAGGTAGGATAAATTCAATGTAGGATATACTCGAGCGAGAATATACACGAGTTGGGGTATACTCACGCTAGGATATATTGAAACTAGTATATACCCAAGTTAGGATATATTCTAGCTAGGATATTTTCAAGCTAGGATATACTCAAGCTGGAATATACTCAAGCTAGGATATACTCAAGCAAAGATATATTCTATCTAGGAAATACTCAAGTTAGGATATACTCAAACTAGGATATACTCAAGCTTGGATGCACTCAAGCTAGGATTCACTCAAGCAAGGATATACTCAAGGTAGGATATACTCAAGCTAGGATATACACAAGCCAGGATATACTCAAGGTAGGATATAATCAAGCTAGAATATACTCTGGGTAGGATATACTGAAGCTAGAATATACACAAGCTAGGATATACTGGAGCTTGGATATACTCAATCTTGGATATACACAAGCTAGGATATATTCAAACTAGGATATACTGAAGCTAGGATATACTCTAGCTATTATTTACTCTAGCTAGGATATACTCTATGTGAGGGGATGTAGAATCCCCTCAGCTAGTTTCCTAAGTTTGTAGATTAGGCTAGTCGCTCTAGGGACTCTAGAAACTGAAGCTTTCAAGTTAAGATATACTTGTGGGGTGTCAAATGAAAGCTTATGTTAAGGACTGTCAGTTAAAACTAATTAGAGGTCTGTGATTGCTCTGTAGAGAGAGTTACAGAAATTTTTCCTGTTTCTGTGAAATAGGGAGAGATATGTAAGTGAAGGTGTGAGGAGGTACTATGACTCAAGAACCGTTACGGGTGGGGGGACAGTGGGGGAACGCTGCCTCCCCCCCACCAAGTGAGACGTTGTTTAGGCCTGCCTCTCCCTGTGACGTCACGTCGCGCCACCAGGCGAGGGGCGTCTGTGATTGGTTTAGGCACTTCTATGCCTATGCTGAGTTTTGGCGCCAAGAGATGTTATTGGAAGCGGCACCATGGAGTTGTGCCGGCTTCCTGCTGATTGGTCAAGACAAGGTAGGGGGGGGAGATATGGGGATATGAGTCTCCCTAGCCCGCCAAGAGTTTAGTTTGAATTGGGCAGCAAGAGGTGTAAGGAGTGACCTGGTGGAAGTGGCGAGCCTGCCACCTCCACCACCGTTAATCGCTCCTGTCGTTCAGATTACTCATCTTGCATGGCACTCCAGCCACCCTGGGTGTGTCGAGACCCAAATTCGCGTGAAACTGGGGCTGATGTATACAGGACAGTGAAAAAGCCTCAGAGACAGTGATCACCCATGGGGCAGCTGGCAAAGCCCCATGGGGTAGCAGGTGGCTCAAATATCCTGTATGTTCATGGACAATTGGGTGGAATATGGGCAGGGCCTACCAGTGTAATTAAGGTGATATTACAGGCCCCTGTTGGACTTTGAATTCCGCCCGACGGCGTCATGTGGTGGTGACGCTGGCCATTGTCATCCTTGTCACCCCAGTGTATGAGCGAGTCATGCTCGGGTGTATGATGGGGTTGTTAGTGATTCCCCATCCATGTGTTATGCCCCGCGGCCACCCCCAGGCGCCATGTGGCCACCCGTGCGTCACCCCAGCCCGGCCCGGCCACCCACCGGCCTGGCCCAGGCCACCCCCCCCCCCCCCCGCGCGCCAGCAGCTTGTGGGGGGGGGTGCTGTGACGTCACGCGCCACCCGTGGCTACACTCCTGAGGGCCATGCGGTGGCCACATGTTTGGCCACCCCCTTGGCCACTTTCCGGGACAGCCTAGGGCCACATCTTGTCGACACACGAGGAGCAAGCTAAGTGTTGACAGCCAGTGAGGTAGGGACCCCGGGAAATGAGTGAAACGAGAGGATAATGTGAGTAAAAATATTCAGAGTGTATCAGTGTCTCAATATTAGTGGAAATTACGGTAAAAGCTGTGCATAGCCCGGCCAGGCTAGGGAAGCAGCTGGGAGACAGCTGTCTGTGCACGTCCAGGTGACTAGTAGTGGAAATACCTGGAGAGGGATATTGTCCACAGTACCACTCATGTAGTTATATAAATATATATCTGTAGATATATTGTTGTGTGCAGACTGACTGGAGTATGGGACCAGTCAGAGTAGAGAATCATCATATAAATGATCCAGTCTGTCGATTCTGTATAATCGTTCAGCCTTGGTTAGTGCCATGGTACCGCATTGAGTAATTATGCCAGTGTAGAAGTAAGCAGACCCGCGTTGCAGGGTTATTAGTGGATATCCTGAGGTCTGTATATTGTCCTGGTGATATAATTTTTCATTGTTTATGTAAGGCATTTCTATGTGTTGTTTTGCATGTTGTAGTACTGTGTTGTGTGGTGAGTCAGTAGTTGTGATTGCTGACTGATTGCCTAATGATGTCATTAGCATGTGGGGCATGCTGACGGCATCATTATGTTGCAGGTTTGTGCAGTGTTATCAGGTATACGATATTACTGTCCTAGGAACTGTGTTGAGGATTTAAGGGGACCCTTTGAGTATTCATGGAAATTCTCAGTACTTAATGAGAGCGAGCAATTAGTTAATTTGCCTAATTATGGGAGAATTAGTGCCAGCTGTCCGCGTAGAGCGACGGTGTCTTATATTAACGTAAATTGTCTTGCTGAAGCAACCGGGATCGATCGATCTTTTGCAACGTTTGCAAGATTAGAGGGGGCAGTAATATTGGTATACCTTGAGTTGTTGCAAAACCATGTGTCATTACTGTGTGGGCATAGTAATTAACGAGTTGTAGTAGTCGCAACCGTTTGTGGACGGTGCAATTATGTTGTTTTGCATGCCATTATAAGTGTGACCTATGTAACATTAGGGTTACTTTGTTTCTTTAAGTTGTGTTGAGGACTTGAGGATTCAGTGAGTTAATTAAAGGGGTAATTAACTGGATAAGGGGTGTACATTTGTTGTGGGATGAGTGAGGGCTGTTATGGTAGAACAGTGTTGAACTTGAGCTTGTTGAAGTACGTTTCCAGTGCAATTAATTGTCCGTGTGACAACTAATTGACCACTCTAGCTAATTATGTAATTAGCATTCTCATCATGAATTCACATAGTGGGAGAGGATCTGTCAGAGTCTGTCAGTGATAGTGTTAACGTCATTTGCTCGAGACTAATTACCTTTCGGGGATAGGGCAATTAGTGGCTCATGATAATTAGTGGAGTAATTAACGTCTGGAGTCTTGAGGACTCAGATGACTCGGTAAAGCGAGGTCATGGGGTTAGCATAATTCGTTATTAATCATATTCTGTCTGGTGACAGTGGATTAGTTGCACTCATTGTTAATTAGTAATTAACTCCTCTTCTGTGAATTCACAGTGTTTGATGAGACCTGCTTAGTCAGTGCGGAGTGAGACATATTTATGTATGATTAATTATCTGTCCTGGTGACAGTTAATTAATTGCTCGAGGTTAACACTTTCGCGCTTTCTAGGAAGTGTAAAAAAACTTACCCTATGTGCTTTGGGCGTCTCGCGCGCTTAAGCGGTAGGAGCGAAAAGTGTATACTCTTTTTACTGTCCTGACACTAATTGTAGACCTACGTATTTAAATTTGGTATCACTGTGTCCGCAATAGAATTCTGTATAAGAACTTACATATAAAATACTGCCAAAGCCCAAGGAATATCAACACCAAATAAAAATCTATTGCGATCACTTGGCGAGAGCGCCAAACAGCAACAAATGTTTCCACTCTCTTAATGATTGCGATGACCACATTTTTCCTACATCATTGAGTATGGTATCATTGGAACCGCAATAAAATTCTCTATACGGACATATGCATATAAATATAGAATCAATGTCGCAACCAACCCACAAGACGGTTGGAAGTGGCTGAAGTGTTACCCGCGGCGGCATATCGGCGCCATACAATTGTTATACCAAGATGAATCACTGCCATGCCGTTTTCTTTAATAAGCTCTTCGGTTATTAGAAAAAACGTAAATTTCATGGTGAACATTTCTAAACTATCCCCAACAAAATCGGATAGAAAATGGAATTTATACAAATATTTTATCGTTGGACTAGCGGGTGCGTCGGCAAAGTATCCAGGGACTTAAAAGATTGGACGCTAACGCTAGTTCGCTTAGCGCGAAAGTGTTGTTAAAAACATGGGAAAACAGCATATTATATCTAGATGGTTATTCTATTAATGACACTATACATCCATATGACCTCTACTTAATTTCTATATGACCTCTACTTATCATAATGCTCTTCGCAAGGCTGCTACTTACTCTTCCTTATCAATTCGCTGTGCAGCGGTCATTTTACCGTCTGAGCTAGGCTTCCCCATAAAAATTAATAATCACAATAAATAAATACTCTCACCTCCTTTCACTGCATCAAGTGCACCAACCTATATATATATTCCTCCCACACATATATACAGACGGTCAAACAATCGTCTTAATTTTGACTTGAAGACTAATTCCCTTGTTATCAAACAGACTTGCTCCTTGCTGATTAATCTTCCAGCAAACCAACAGCATAATCATTCATGGGATGGTCCTAGAGTAATGATAGACTTCTTGCAGCTCCCGTATATGATATTGCTTCTACCATGAATGGACTGCTTCCACCATATGTGAACCTGCATGTTTACCATCACAAAATTATCTCCTTCCATAAACAACTATAAAATTGTTAAAATAAAACTCCTACGATACCAAAGTCACTAGCCGGTTCGAATTGCGGGGGTACTCCCCTATCTGGGCGAGTCCACACTGAGACTCTCCATCTACTAAGATTGGAGGAATTCACTCCAACCTGCCCCTTTAAGGGGCAGTAAAGGGTGCCTCTTCAGTAAACCACCGACTACTGTTGCGCGAGCATGTGTTGCCCACACCTTCATCATACTATTTCCTCTTAACTGTCTTATAAAATCTTATTATCACTGCAAGCATGACTAATTTGCATGGCTAAACCTCAATATAAGATCACTAGGCACTTAATCTCTATGCAATAGGCAACTTATGGTAATTTAAAGGCTCTTCTTACAGCAAAATTGCATGAGTGATGGCGCTTGCTGCCTGGCATCAAAATGCCGATCTTCCAGGTCGCCCACAAATCTTCCTTCAACTGGCACTGTCGACTTCTTTAAGTCTTGACTTGAGTGTGGAGGTCAAAGCACAGGTACCAACTTGCTTTACCTGCCAAACGATCCTCTTCAAGGATACACAAGGCCTCTTCTTGGGTCTTCCACAGTGGACCATCAGGGAACGATCACCCAACAGGCTTCAGGTCGCCCTTTTCGTCGCCACTATTTGAGACTCACGCCACTATTCGTCCCCCACACTACTCACAACATTTGTTTTTATCGAAGATTCCTGTAGATTATTCTCGAGAACTTCACAATATCCTCTTTCCCGTGGAGCGACGACGTGCGTGCTATCCCTCTGACCTCCGCACTAGCAAGTGACATCATAATCCTCTGCACACGTCACGCTTCCAGTGATGACGTCATCTTTGCACACAAGACATCACATACTGTCGACGTCTTGTTTCCATAAAGTTGTTCATATCCAAGACTTATTTCTTGTTCAGTAATATCCGACGACGGTAGCTTGTATTAAATCATTCCTCTGGATCTTTTGTAGGGCCAAGTGAGGAATAACTCTCACTTTAGGGCGGGGCCTACATCATGATGCTACATTATAATAATTTATTTACAAGAAGGTACAATGGATTGGTGAGATTGCCTAAGATTTGCATTTGTACGTTCTTGTTCAGCCACTAATATGCATAGCGTTTTGGGCACATGGGGTTCATAACACTTACCTTCCCCTTACTTTTTGAGAGTTATTCTCAGTGGCTAGGCTCCACACACAACGTCAGCCACTTCGTTGTCCCGCAGCCACCAACAGGCTACAATGTCATCCATCGGGTCTGGCACACTCTGGAGACTATTTTTCATCCACTTGCCTCGGTCGTGCACCATACTGAGTTTCTTCTGTAACACAATTTGTCTCTTACACACCTCGTGAGCACATGATGATTCGCAATTCATTGTGGCTGTCTCCCTTAGTCATTATGTCCTCTCCCTTAAAGGTGTCTTTACCATCTTCCTCAACTCCCAATGTATACCATCTCTTCCATGAGATGCGAACTCTCACCAATAAGTTCATCTGCACTACTCACCTTCTTTCATCCCCTACACTGTCTACATCTGCTTCACTTCTATCAAGCTTTACTCCAACACTGGCTTCGTCGTGCATCCTCATTAACACTGTACTAATCAGTTTAAAGGGTTTACATCCCTCATTACATGCAAGTACAAGAGCATCTTCTTCGAAGTCAGCTTCAGCTTCAATGTTGAATCTCACTAAGAAAACTTTAGGTTTATATGGGCACCAGAACATGATGAAGCCTATGAGAAGTCAAAATCGCAATTGAGTACTACACCAGTCTTAGCAATTCCTAATTTTGAGAAAGATTGGGAAGTACACACTGATGAAAGCGACATTGCCATTGGTGGCTGCTTAATTCAGTGTGACTCTGAGAACAACCTGCACCCAGTAGCTCATTTTAGTAGGAAAGTGAAAGGACCGGAAGTGCGGTACTCAGCCACTGACAAGGAAGTTTTAGCTGTGGTAGAGAGTGCAATGTATTTTTAATCTAACTTGTTACAGCGTCACTTCATAATTTATACAGATCATCGAGCATGGACCCACATTTTTAAGAAAAAGACACGTTGCCCGAGAATGACAAGGTGGAGTGGAGTCACGAACTGTCAGCACACTCGTTCCAGATACTGTACAAGCCTGGTCCATCTGATGTGGCTGATGCGTTAAAGTAGGAACATTCCCACCATCAATATGAATGTAAACATTGAAACCCTTGCGAGCGATAAAATGAGAAAACTTCAGATGAAGGAAATCATTGAACATCTGGAAGGTGGGAAATATCCTTCGAGAAAGCAAAGTACCTCTTTAAATGACTTTGTACTTAAAGACGGAGTGTTATACCACGCAAATGCTCAGAACTACAGGGCATTGTTTCACCTAGTTATCCATGACGCATTAAAGACTTCTGCATTAAAACTTGCGCATGAGCAGTCTCCCATCCTGTAGTCTCCCGTCCTGTAGTCTCCCGTCCTGTTGTCTCCCATCCCGTAGTCTCCCATCCTGTAGTCTCCCATCCTGTAGTCTCCCGTCCAGTAGTCTCCGTCACGAAGCCTCCCGTCCTGTAGTCTACTGTTCTGTAGTCTCCCGTCCTGTAGTATGTAGTGTTCCAAGGGAATACTTAAATTAATTATAAAAACATGACCTTGAGAAGAAGTATAGGAATCGTCTCCAAAGAATTTTCAAAGACAATGAGTCACAATAACGTGGCTAAAGTATGTTGACCAGAACACACACTAGAAGGTGAAGGGACGACGACGTTTCGGTCCGTCCTGGACCATTCTCAAGTCGATTATGAAGAGGAAGTAGAGAGACAGGCAATAAATTGCCTGTCTCTACTTCCTCATCACAATCGACTTGAGAATGGTCCAGGACGGACCGAAACGTCGTCGTCCCTTCACCTTCTAGTGTGTGGTCTGGTCAACAATTTTCAAAGAATTACTGATCATTGTTATCTAAAATAATTAGAAGAGCCAAAACTAAATACTACGAAGATAATTATACTCAAACAAAGGACAACTTTAAGAAAACATGGAGCACAATTTCAAAATATTGGGCTCAAAGAAGATTTTAAATAACAAACCAATACTACTGTCTAATAACGATGGTCAGCTTACAGCCTCTGATACTGCTATTGAGTTCAATAGGTTCTTCACTTCCATTGGGTCATCCCTCGCAAAAGATATTCCATCTTCCAGTACTGATGTTGAGGACTATCTTACAGGTAACTATCCACAGTCTCTGTACCTAACGCCTGCAAATTCCACTGATGTTAATGAGATAATCCTTTCCCTTAAAACCAAGTCTAGTGCCCTTGAGGAGATACCAACTTTAATTTACAAAAAAGCCCCCAGATCTTTAGCTCCTGCTATTGCATTGCTCTTCAACAAGTCGCTTGAACTCCAAACCTTTCCAGATATTCTAAAACAAACGAGAGTAACCCCTGTCCACAAATGTGGTGATCTCACTGACGTTAACAACTACAGACCTATATCAATCCTGCCAAACTTGTCAACAATATATGAAAACTAATCTACAAGCAGCTTTACTCTTATCTAGCCAAACACAATATACTTAGCTCTTGTCAATATGGCTTCAGACCCAAAAAAGCACTAACGAAGCTCTTATTAGTATGATTAACTTGATACATGCAGCTCTTGATAAAAAGGAGTTCCCTGTTACCATAGGGTGACAAGATTGAACTTGACTACTGATGAGATCTGCCAGAATGTCCTCCTCATCCTCCGACTCAGCACTTGGATCATTAGACAGGTCAGGAAGTAGACTTGCTGAACGCAGCTCTAGTTCCTCCCTCGCATGATAAGGTTATAATTTATTAGTATGAATCGTTCTCTCAACTTGGTCTTCAAAAATACCTTTAATAACAAAATTAACTGGACCTTTTCTTTCGAGGCGGGGAAGAAGGGAAGCCTCCACCACATCACTTCCTAATGCATTCCATTTGTTAACCACTCTGACACTAAAAAAGTTCTTTCTAATATCTCTGTGGCTCATTTGGGCACTCGGTTTCCACCTGTGTCCTCTAATGCGTGTGTCCCTTGTGTTAAATAGCCTGTCTTTATCAACCCTGTCGATTCCCTTCAGAATCTTGAATGTGGTGATCATGTCCCCCTAACTCTTCTGTTTTCCAACGAAGTGAGGTTTAATTCCCGTAGTCTCTCCTGATAGCTCATACCTCTCAGCTCGGGTACTAGTCTGGTGGCAAACCTTTGAACCTTTTCCAATTTAGTCTTATGCTTGACTGATATGGACTCCATGCTGGAGCCGCATACTCCAGGATTGGTCTGACATATGTGGTATATACTGTTCTGAAAGATTCCTTACACAAGTTTCTAAAGGCCGTTTTTATGTTAGCCAACCTGGCATATTCTGCTGCTGTTATCCTCTTGATGTGAGCTTCAGGGGACAGGTCTGGCGTGATATCAATCCCCAGGTCCTTCTCTCTCTCAGACTCTTGAAGTATTTCATCTCCCAAATGATACCTTGTATCTGGTCTCCTGCTTCCTACCCCTATCTTCAATACATAACATTTGCTTGGGTTAAACTCTAACAACCATTTGTTCGACGGTTCCTGCAGCTTGTCCACGTCTTCTTGAAGCCTCAAGCTGTCCTCCTCTGTCTTAATCCTTCTCATAATTTTGGCGTCGACAGCGAACATTGAGGGGAATGAGTGTATACCCTCTGGGAGAACATTTACATATATCAGAAACAGGATAGGTCCGAGTACAGAGCCCTGAGGGACTCCACTGGTGACTTCACGCAATTCTGAGGTCTCACCACTCACTGTAACTCTCTGCTTCCTATTGCTTAGGTACTCCCTTATCCACTGGAGCGCCCTACCAGTTACTCCTGCCTGTTTCTCCAGCTTATGCATCAACCTTTTATGGGGTACTGTGTCAAAGGCTTTCCGACAGCCCAAAAAAATGCAGTCCGCCCATCCTTATCTTTCTTGAATAATCTTTGTCACCTGATCGTAGAATTCTATCAAGCCTGTAAGGCAAGATTTACCCTCCCTGAACCCGTGTTGGTGGGTTGTCACGAAGTCTCTTCTCTCCAGATGTGTTACTAGGTTTTTTCTCACAATCTTCTCCATCACCTTGCATGGTATACAAGTTAAGGATACTGGCCTGTAGTTCAGTGCCTCTCGTCTGTCACCCTTTTTGTATGTTGGTACTACATTAGCAGTCTTCCATATCTCTTGAGGGTCTCCAGTTTCCAGTGACCTACTATACACTATGGAGAGTGGCAAGCAAAGTTCTCCTGCACACTCTTTCAATACCCATGGTGAGATTCCATCCGGCCCAACAGCTTTTCTCACGACCAGCTCCAATAGGCGCTTCTTGACTTCATCTCTTGTAATTTCGAACCTTTCCAAGGTCACCTGGTTTGCTGCCACCTCTCCTAGCGCCGTGACTTCTCCCTGTTCTATTGTAAAAACCTCTTGGAACCTTTTGTTGAGTTCTTCACACACCACTTTGTCATTCTCTGTGTACCTGTCCTCGCCCATCCTAAGTTTCTTCACCTGTTCCTTCACTGTTGTCTTCCTCCTGATGTGACTGTGTAGTGTGTATGTGTGTGTGCACTCACCTAGTTGTGCTTGCGTGAGTTGAGCTCTGGCTCGGGTTGCGGGAGTTGAGCTCGGGTCCGGCCTCTCAACCGTCAATCAACTGATGTACAGAGTCCTGAGCCTACTGGGCTCTATCCCATCTATATTTGAAACTGTGTATGGAGTCAGCCTCCACTACATCACTGCCTAATACATTCCACCTATTAACTACTCTGACACTGAAAAAGTTCTTTCTAACATCCCTATGATTCATTTGGGTACTCAGTTTCCACCTGTGTCTTCTACTCTGACACTGAAAAAGTTCTTTCTAATATCCCTATGATTCATTTGGGTACTCAGTTTCCACCTGTGTCATCTTGTTCACATGCCACCTCTGTTAAAAAAGTTCATTCTTATCTGCCTTGTCAATTCCTCTTAAAATCTCGAAGGTAGTGATCATGTCTCTCCTTACTCTTCTGTTTTCCAGTGCCGTGAGGTGCATCTCATGCAGCCTTTCCTTGTAACTCATGCCTCTTAGTTCTGGGAATAGCCTAGTGGCATACCTCTAAACTTTATCCAGCTTCGTCTTGTGCTTGACAAGGAACGGGCTTCATGCTGGGGCCGCATATTCCGGAATTGTGGTATTACATATGTAGTATACAAGGTTCTGAATGACTCCTTACACAGGTTCCTGAAGGCAGTTCTGATGTTAGCCAGCCTCGCATATGCCGCAGATGTTGTTTTTCTGATGTGGGCTTCAGGAGACAGGGTTGGTGTGATATCAACTCCTAAATCCTTCTCTCTGTCCGTTTCATGAAGGACTTCATCTCCCATTCTGTATCCTGTGTCTGGCCTCCTGTTTTCACTGCCTAGTGTCATTACCTTACATTTACTCGTGTTGAACTTTAGTAGCCAATTGTTGGACCATTCATGCAGTCTGTCTAGGTCATCTTGTAGTCTCAAACTGTCTTCCTCCGTCTTAATCCTCCTCATAATTTTTGCATCATCAGCAAACTATGAGAGGAATGATTCTATGCCATCTGGAAGATCATTTATGTTGGGATTGAGTACTACAGATGTTGGAGGTAGCATGTTTGGAGCAGATGCTCTTTTGTTTATGATCTTGTTAACAATATTTCATGTACCTGATTATTGTTTTGTTGTGTGTTACTGGCGGAGAATAAAACCATGAGGACGAAGATTGTTTCTCTGACCACAACCATAACAGTGGCGACGAGGATTAAACATCTCCGGCAGAGAGCTTGGGTACGAGACGTGGTGTGAGGATCAAGAGAGAGCAGGGTACGTCGTGTGGACGAGTGGACGCTTCGCGCACAACAGTACAGTGTGCTACCACCGTGACAATGACTACGCCGCTCATGTCAATGGAGCCGTTAAACACTGCCAAGATCTCGTTGGACCTGTGGCTCAGCCTGCTGGAAGCACACTTTCAGTGCCGGGAGATTAAGGAGGACGCCAACAAGAAAGCGGTACTCTTAGTTTCACTGGGCTCGAAGCATATAGTGTTCTCGGAAATTTGTGTGCACCGGAGCTACCTCACACAAGACCTATGTAGACCTGATTGCTCTGCTTAAACGTCAGTATGTGGTGAAACCATCATATCACAGGAGTTTGATGGATTTCCAGAAGAGGACGAAAAAGCAGCACGAATCAGTACAGGATTTATTTGCGGATTTGAAGGCTTTGGCTAACCTCTGCAACTTCGGAGCACAGTTGGACGGTAGGGTTAGGGACCAGTTGTTCATGGCAGTGGAAAAGGAGGATTATTTCCCAAACCTGGTGACAGAAAATTTGGATCTACAATCGATGACTTCATGGACAGTGCTCGAGAAGATATTGAACCTGGAAAGGGCTTTTGGAAGTAAGACTTCTACTCAGGAAATTATGGTCGTACAGGGCCAGACCAGATGCAAACACTGTGGATACAGGCACATAAGTAGCAAGTGCAAGTTTCGTGCATATATATGCAACTTTTGTAACAAGGAGGGACACTTGCAGAGAGTGTGTAGGGAATTTCTGAACAGGAACAACAAGGCCTGGGAGAGGAGACGACCAGGTAATGCAGGAAGAAGGTAGTGGTACTGTAGTCAAGGCGGTAGAGGAAGGTAAACCGTCTGAAGAAGCTGCAGGTGAGGAAAACCGACTATATCGGTGAAAGAAAAGGTATGTTCAGTGAATCACAAGTGGTGAATTTTGTAATTAATGGGAAGTTAGTTCCCTTGGAACTGGACACTGGTGCGGCAGTGTCAACATTGTCTAGAGATTGGGCAGATACCTTGCAATTGAATGTAAAACCAGGTAAAAAATCTTTAAGTGCTTATGATAATGTACCGATTAAGGTCTATGGCAAGGTGTCGGCAAAAGTAGGTTATAATGGAAAAGAAATTGTCCAGGATTTTTATGTAGTGGATTCACATAATCCTAGCCTATGTGGTAAGGATCTCATGGAAAAAGTGGGAATTTTCTTGGCGGGCCTAGATGAATTGTCGATAGTTAAAACAATTAAAAGTGCCGAACAAATGTTAGATAAATATTCAGTGGAGGCAGATAAGCCAATTAATAGCATGTTGCAAAAATTCACCTGAAAAGTGGGGCTTCACCTAAATTTTTCAAGGCAAGAACAGTGCCGTTTCATTACAAGCAATTGGTAGAATCAGCCCTGGAAAAGCATGTGGCAGAAGGCATCTTAGAGCCAATTACACATAGTGAGTGGGCAGCCCCAATTGTACCAGTGTTGAAGGCAGATAGGAAATCTTTGAGAATCTGTGCAGACTTCAAGGAACTGAACAACCGCATACACTGTGAGAAGTATCCTTTACCTAAGATAGATGAGTTATTGTCAGTGGTCTGCAAAGGAGCAATTTTTTCTAAGATTGACCTGAAGGATGCTTACTTGCAAATTCCTGTAGAGGAGGAGAGCCAGAAATGTTAGTGATTAATACCCACAAGGGTTTATTTAAGTATAAAAGACTTCCTTTTGGACTCTCCTCGTCTCCAGCAATTTTTCAGAGATTCATGTCCCAGTTGTTAGTTAACATTGAAGGTGTGGCTAGTTTTTAGATGACATTATTGTATGTGGAGAGAATGAGGAAGTGCATGATGCTAGATTAGAACAAGTTTTGAATCTTTTGCAAAAGCACAATGTGAAGATTAATAGGGAAAAACACGTTGAAGACCAAGGCCATTGAATCCTGGGGTACCATATTTCAGGTAAGGGCTTTACTCCTTCTCACAAAATGTAGCTGCTATAATAGATGCCCCAGCCCCAACATCAGTTGGGAAGTACAGTCTTTTGTTGGGATGGTTACATATTTTTGTAAGTTGTGAAGAACTTTTCAACAAATTTAGCACCTTGTATGAATTGTTGAAAAAAGGGGCTAGATTTAAGTGGGCAGCAAGAGAGGAAAATGCATTCAGGAATATTAAGCAGGAATTGATCAATTCTCCAGTGCTCACTAATTTTACAGGTAGACTCCCTTAAAACTGGAGGTAGATGCTTCCCCAGTAGGAGTGGGTTGTGTATTATTACAGGAAGTAGATGGTCAGATAAAGTAGTATATTTTGCTAGCAAGAAATTATCTCCTGCAGAACAGAATTATTCTCAGTTAGATAAAGAAGCCTTTAGCTTTGT
>WNGS01167372.1:15050929-15061995 GCA_020271785.1 Procambarus virginalis | reverse complement strand
GCAGTAGAAGTCGGCTGGCTGTGGACGTGCAGCTTGAGCAAGGGGGGTCACCATAACAGGAGGAGAACCTTCATCACTCTCTTGAACCTTTACGGGAAATGTTCAAAAATCGGGTTATCCACCACAGAGTTGCTTACCTTGGATATGTCCTTGATGATCAGGTTGTTTGCTTGTTGGTCTTCTGCCAAGTCGTTGCCCAGGAGAAGTTGCACTCCAGGCATGGGAAAAGGCTTTTCCCTGACGGCGACTTGGACTTCACGGTCACGAAGGGACAATCCAGGTAAACTCTTGCAAGGGATAAGGAGTTGTAGCAGTAAGGTCAGTGATGAACACAGTCTCTCCTGTGTAGGCGACGTTGGGCACAGCCGATTTCAAGACGATCGATTGTAGAGCCGCTGTGTCCCGTAGGATCTTAAGTCCGAAACGTCCCTCTGAATCTGAACCGTGGGTAGAGATAGTTCCTGGATATAGCTTGGTAAAGAGAGAGAGATCATTAGCATGAACACCAACATTCATTACAGGCTTACCGGACTTAGGGTGAGTAGTTTTAGACTTAGGGGGTTCGACGTTACCTTTAGATTGGGACTTACCACATTTGTCATGGTGTGTCCATATAATCGACAATACCTGCAGTACAGTTGAGAGGTACCTTGATCTGGGCTCGCTTTCTCGTAACTGTACCAAGACTTCTTGCTGGTAGGATTGGAGTCAGCCGGTGGATGAGGCTGTAAGTGTCAGCTGACTTCGCACACTTCACTAACTCCGTCTCTTCCTTGTCTGCTAAGTATAGGCGGACAGGAGGAGGTACACGTCTCAAAAATTCTTCAACCAGTATGAGGTTGACAAGTTCTGAAAAAAGTAGAGACATGTGCTGCCTCCAGCCATTTCATGAAATATCTTGTTTGGTGTTAGCAAATTCTAAGAAGGTGGTGGTACTTGCCTTGACGTAGTCACGAAACTTTCGTCGATAGCTTTCGGTGGAGAGAAGGTAGGCGTCCAACACACTTGTTTCAGGGTGGTGTAGTCGTTTTCCGAAGCCAAAGTGCTGAGTGTGACTGCTGCTCTACCTGTTAAATGTACTCTGAGAAGGGTAGCCCATTGGTCGTCAGGCCAATTAAGTTGAACAGCAAGGGTCTCAAAAGTGGTAAGAACACATCAACCTCCGTTTCGAGGAACGGGGCATTAACTTACTTGCATGGGAGATATTGAAACTGGGAGGAAGACTAGCTGCCGCTTGTTGGAGTTGAGCTTGGTGTGCAGCGTCCTCGTGAGTTCTCGGTTACGACATTCTAGCATTGCTTCTGCCTGTCGTTTGTCGTGGTCGCGTTGTTATCTCGAGTCGCTGTTTGTATAAGGCCAACTCACGTTCACTTTCTTCCTTCTTTCAGGGCAGCTTCTTCCTTCTGAGGGCAGCTTCTTCCTTTCTGAGGGCAGCTTCTTCCTTTCTGCTTGCAGCTGCTTCTTGTTGTTGCTGTAGCTCTATCTTGGCAAGTTCCAATTGAGCTTTATCGCTCTCAAGTCATCTTTATCTGAAATAATGTACTGTTCATGAGTAGAAGAATCTATAATATCTTCCTCAGCAAGGTGATCCAGTATCATATTATTAATGGCAAATTTGTTGGCTCCATCAGGAACTTCTAAGTGATATTCATGTGCAAGAGTTAACAAATCGACCCTCTTAGCGTGACGTAAGGTCCCTATTTCACTTTCTGGATCTGCTTTGAAAGCTTGTAAGCGGAACATGGTGAAAATATAGCAAAACAAGGAGACGAATATAGTGAGAATATGGTGAGTGTCAGAAACAGGAAACGTGGCAACTGATACCTATCCTGTGGGGAATTATTAATAATTAAAGTTAATTCAAGATGGTAAATGAATAAGGTCGCAGGAAATCTTGTACCTGGTACTCACTATGGGAGGATAAAGGCAAGAAAATCCTACTAATTAGTGAAAACTAAGTTAAAATACAAGTGAAACACTAAATGGCTTCAAAATAAATGAGGTAGTCCAAAAAATGTAGTCATACCTTGCCAAGTCACTATAGAACATAAGCAATGGTACCCACTGAAATTGAATATGGTATTTACAGAATTAGCAAACTTTGTGCTCAAAAGAAAGAACGCCAATTCCCTACCTTTTGGTAAATACCATCAGTCTGACCGACGAGTAGGGTGCAAGTGTCAACTGGTGACGAGAACTATCGGCGAGGTCCCAATTCGCCAATAATAGTTCGTGCTAGAGGATCTAAAGCCCTCTTTTCCTCCTAGAGTCGGATTGCAGGACTTGGGTGCTATTGACCCGGAGACAGACCACAGTACCAGGTACCTATGTGATAATGTGTCAAAAAGTGAGAAATATCTGGGGACAAAGATGTTAAACACGGAGGATAACACGGAAGGGGGAGACGACCAATTAAGAGTATGACTGCGGCCTACAGTCACCACGTAATCCAAAGTTGTCTCACTCTCACCATATGCTATTCCCGTAATGTACAATATACACAGCACCATATAAAATAAAAAATGATTAATGTGAATAATGGAAGCAAGGGAAATGAAGCCAAGTGTGCTTACCACAATTACCAATACCTGAGTGAAGCTCCGTGGACAGACCCCCATTTAATATGTGATGGTAACGAGTTGGAAATGGTGGTCGGCAGTCTTCCAACTAGCAGGTGTCAGTGCTGGGCCACATATAATATATAAAAAAAAGAAAAGGGAAAAAAAAGAAAAAAAAAGAATGACTGCGTGATTGGTAATCTGTGGTAAGGTTGGAAATGTAAAACACAATAATAAAAAATGGATTTTAATAACAATAAAAAAAACAAATTGAAACAAATGCAAAATCTTGGCTTAATGGTAAAAAATGTCAAGTGGAAAAAAATACATAAACATGAAAATAGATTACGTTAATGGGGAGGAGAATTGACATACAAAAGTAAATAAAATATGAATGCTGGAATATATGCACTAACTATAAACCTCTATTTGACCACACAAGGTGAGTCACTTAGGAGTTCATAGCTTGCGAGCACACAATATTCTGGCTGGCAGAAACGCAAGGGACTCCAACAATAACTGGCGAGGACTTTTTTTTTTTTTTTTATTTTTTTTTTTTTTTTTTTTTTTTTTATTGTTTTCTACCACAGACGTGGCCACACATTAACAATGCTAACCAGCATATATACATTTTCTTCTGTCCTCCATAGACAGGGTTAGAGATGTGTTAAACATATATTTGAAGGGTTTATTGAACAATCAACCACTGAAGGTGAGTCGGTGCTTTAAAAATGCTAAGCTAACCGGCGAGGAGCCGGAGTGGAGTGTTGGTTGGCGGCCAATGAGGAAGCTGGATGGCCGCAAGTCGCTAGTTAGGCAGTTGAAGGGTTCGGCGTGTCGACCAGGTGCTGGAGCAGGTGTTGGAGTGGGGGGGGAGGAGGGAGTTGCTGGTACGTGTGGCATATCTTAATATGTACGTTTAGCCACTACAAAACGTATCTTGTATATTGATGAGGACAGAGTGAGTCACAGAAATAGCAGGCTAAATCTCTGATAAGAGATTATCGTCACAAAGGATATACTCAAGCTAGGATATACTCAAACTAGGATATACTCAAGGTAGGATATATTCAAGCTAGGATATACACAAGCTATGATATACTCAAGGAAGGATATACTAAAGCAAGGATATACACAAGCTAGGATATATTTGAGCTAGGATATACTCGAGCTAGGATATACTCAATGTTGGATATACTCAAGTTAGGATATATTCAACCTAGGATATACTGAAGCAAGAATATACTCTAGCTATTATATACTCTAGCTAGGATATAATCTAGCTCGGATATACTAGAGCTAGCATATACTCAAGGTTGGATATACTCAAACTAGAATATACTCAAGCAAGGATATATTTAAACTAGAATATACTCTAGCTAGGATATACTCAAGCTACGATATACTTTAGCTTGGATATACTCAAGCTAGGATATACTCTAGCTAGGATATACACTAGCTAGGATATACTCAAGCTTGGATATACTGTAGCTGGGATATACTCAAGGTAGGATATACTCAAACTCGGATATACTCAAGTTAGGATATATTCAAGCTAGGATATACACAAGCTAGGATATACTCAAGCTAAGATATACTCTAGCAAGGATATACCCTAGCTAGGATATATTCTAGCTAGGACACACTCAAGCTAGGACATACTCAAGGAAGGATATACCCAAGCTAGGATATACCCATGCTAGAATATACACAAGCTAGGACATACTCAAGCAAAGATATACTCAAGCTCGTATATACTCAAACTAGAATATACTCAAGCTTGGATACACTCAAGCAATGATTCACTCAAGCAAGGATATACTCAAGCTAGGATATAGTCAAACTAGGATATACTCAAGGGAAGATATACTCAAGCTAGGATACACAAAAGCTAGGATATACTCAAGGTAGGATATATTCAAGCTAGGAAATACACAAGCTAAGATATACTCGAGCTAGGATATACTCAATATTGGATATACTCAAGCTAGGATATATTCAAACAAGGATATACTGAAGCTAGGATATACTCTAGCTATTATATACTCTAGTTAGGATATACTCTAGCTAGGATATACTAGAGCTAGGATATACTCAAGGTAGGATATACTCAAGCTAGAATATACTCAAGCTAGGATATATTCAAACTAAGATATACTCTAGCTATGATATACTGAAGCTAGTATAATCTCAAACTAGGATACACTCAAGCCTGGATACACTCAGCCTAGGATTCACTCAAGCAAGGATATACTCAAGCTAGGATATACTCAAACTAGGATATACTCAAGATAGGATATATTCAAGCTAGGATATACACAAGCTAGGATATACTCAAGGAAGGATATACTCAAGCTAGGATATACACAAGCTAGGATATATTCGAGCTAGGATATACTCGAGCTAGGAAATACTCAATCTTGGATATACTCAAGTTAGGATATATTCAAACTAGGATATACTGAAGCAAGAATATACTCTAGCTATTATATACTCTAGCTAGGATATAATCTAGTTCGGATATACTAGAGCTAGGATATACTCAAGGTAGGATATACTCAAGCTGGAATATACTCAAGCTAGGATATATTTAAACTAGAGTATACTCTAGCTAGGATATACTCAAGCTACGATATACTTTAGCTAGGATATACTCAAGCTAGGATATACTCTAGCTAGGATATACTCTAGCTAGGATATACTCAAGCTTGGATATACTCTAGCTGGGATATACTCAAGGTAGGATATACTCAAACTCGGATATACTCAAGTTAGGATATACTCAAGCTAGGATATACACAAGCTAGGATATACTCAAGCTAAGATATACTCTAGGTAGGATATACCCTAGCTAGGACATATTCTAGCTAGGACACACTCAAGCTAGGACATACTCAAGGTAGGATATACTCAAGCTAGGATATACCCATGTTAGAATATACACAAGCTAGGACATACTCAAGCAAAGATATACTCAAGCTTGTATATACTCAAACTAGAATGTACTCAAGCTTGGATACACTCAAGCTAGGATTCACTCAAGCAAGGATATACTCAAGCTAGGATATAGTCAAACTAGGATATACTTAAGGGAGGATATACTCAAGCTAGGATACAAAAAGCTAGGATATACTCAAGGTAGGATACATTCAAGCTAGGAAATACACAAGCTAGGATATACTCGAGCTTGGATATACTCAATATTGGATATACTCAAGCTAGGATATATTCAAACTAGGATATACTGAAGCTAGGATATACTCTAGCAATTATATACTCTAGTTAGGATATACTCTAACTAGGATACACTAGAGCTAGGATATACTCAAGGTAGGATATACTCAAGCTAGAATATACTCAAGCTAGGATATATTCAAACTAAGATATACTCTACCTATGATATACTCAAGCTAGGATATTCTCAAGCTAGGATATACTCAAGCTAGCATATACTCAAGCTAGGAAATACTCAAGCTAGGATATACTTTAGCTAGGATATACTCTAGCTAGGATATAATCTACCTAGGATATACTCAAGCTGGGACATACTCAAGTTAAGATATACTCAAGCTAGGATATACCCAAGCTAGAATATACCCAAGTTAGGATATACTCAAGCTAAGATATACATATGCTAGTATGTACCCAAACTAGGATATACTCAAGCTTGGATACATTCAAGGTAGAATATACTCAAGCAAGGATATACACAAGCTAAGATATTCTCAAGCTAAGATATACTCTAGCAAGGATATACTCTAGCTAGGATATACTCAAGCTTGGATACATTCAAGCTAGAATATACTCAAGCAAGGATATACACAAGCTAAGATATACTCAAGCTAAGATATACTCTAGCAAGGATATACTCTAGCTAGGATATATTCTAGCGAGGACACACTCAAGCTAGGACATACTCAAGGTACGATATACTCAAGCTAGGATATACCCATGCTAGAATATACACAAGCTAGGACATACTCAAGCAAAGATATACTCAAGCTAGTATATACTCAAACTAGAATATACTCAAGCTTGGATACACTCAAGCTAGGATTCACTCAAGCAAGGATATACTCAAGCAAGGATATAGTCAAACTAGGACATACTCAAGGGAGGATATACTCAAGCTAGGATACACAAACGCTAGGATATACTCAAGGTAGGATATATATTCAAGCTAGGAAATACACAAGCTAGGATATACTCGAGCTAGGATATACTCAATATTGGATATACTCAAGCTAGGATATATTCAAACTAGGATATACTGAAGCTAGGACATACTCTAGCTATTATATACTCTAGTTAGGATATACTCTAACTAGGATATACTAGAGCTAGGATATATTCAAGCTAGAATATACTCATAGTAGGATATATTCAATCTAAGATATACTCTAGCTAGGATATACTCAAGCTAGGATATTCTCAAGCTAGGATATACTCAAGCTAGGATATACTCAAGCTAGGAAATACTCAAGCTAGGATATACTCTAGCTAGGATATACTGTAGCTAGGATATTTTCTACCTTGGATATACTCAAGCTAGGACATACTCAAATTAAGATATACTCAAGCTAGGATACACCCATGCTAGAATATACCCAAGTTAGGATATACTCAAGCTAAAATATACTCATGCTAGTATATACCCAAACTGGGATATACTCAAGCTTGGATACATTTAAGCTAGAATATACTCAAGCAAGGATATACACAAGCTAGGATATACTCTAGCTATGAAACACTCAAGCTGGGATATACTCAAGCTTGGATATACTCAAGCTAGGATATACTTAGGCAAGGATATACTCAAGCTAGGATATACTCAAGCTAGGATATACACAAGCTAGGATATACTCGAGCTAGGATATATTCAATCTTGGTTATACTCAAGTTAGGATATATTCAAACTAGGATATACTGAAGCAAGGATATACTCAAGCTATTATATACTCTAGCTAGGATATAATCAAGCTCGGATATACTAGAGCTAGGATATACTCAAGGTAGGTTATACTCAAGCTAGAATATACTCAAGCTAGGATATATTTAAACTAGAATATACTCTAGCTAGGATATACTCAAGCTAGGATATACTCTAGCTAGGATATACTCAAGCTAGGATATACTCTAGCTAGGATATACTCAAGGTAGGATATACTCAAACTCGGATATGCTCAAGCTAGGATATACACAAGCTAGGATGTACTCAAGCTAAGATATACTCTAGCTAGGATATACTCTAGCTAGGATATATTCTAGCTAGGATACACTCAAGCTAGGACATACTCAAGGTAGGATATACTCAAGCTAGGATATACCCATGCTAGAATATACACAAGCTAGGACATACTCAAGCTAAGATATACTCAAGCTAGTATATACTGTGACGATAATCTCTTTCAAGCGAGATTGAGCCTGCTCTTCCCTTCATCGTCACGTTCATGGCTACATTCAAGATACGTTCAGTAGTAGCAAAACATTTGTCAAGGCAGCCACGCACCTGCATACCCCCCACTCCTGCACCCCCCACACTTCTCCTCACCGGCTCAGTGCGACACTTCAATGAGCTAACTACTAGTGTTGGCCTGTCTGCATTCTGATTGGTTGGTCAAGATCACACCACTTCTGCTTCGCACCACGCACGCCATCTACCCAAGTCAACGTCTAGGTCATACCACGAGACCTTCCTCAGAATATCTCTGTGCTCTAAGCTGTGTACATCTAATTGATATACCTCGTGTATCAAGTAGCGGTTCTTAGCTTGCACTAATATTCCCAGCACCATTTATTAATTCTTTCATTCCTGTTTGTGTGTCTTCCCCTACCTTACCACAGACTATCAGGCAAGCAGTCATTCTTTTTTTGTATATGTGGCCTGGATTTGACACCTGCCATTGGAGGACTGCCAAACACCATACTCCACTACTTTACCGTCACATATACTTGGGGGGCCTGTCCTAGGAGCCTCACATATACTTGGGGGCCTGTCCTAGGAGCCTCACATATACTTGGGGGCCTGTCCTAGGAGCTTCACTCAGGTATTAGTAATTTGTGGTAAGCATACTTGGCTTTAATTCCCTTGCTATTTTTACTAATCAATTTTCTTATTCATATGGTGCTGTGTGTATTGTGCATTCCGGGAGTAGCATATGGTGAGTGTGAGACAACTTTGGATTACGTGGTGACTGTAGGCCTCAGTCATACTCTTAATTGGTCGTCTCTCCCTCCGTGTTATTACCCGTGTTTACCACCTTTTGTCCCTAGGATATTTCTCATATTTTCGGCAGATCATCATATAGGTACCCTGGTACTGTGGTCTGTCTCCGGGTCAATAGCACCTAATTACTGCAATCCGACTCTAGGAGGACAAAGAGGGTCATAGTTCCTCTAGCACGGACTCTTATTGACGAGTTGGGACCTCGCCAATAATTCTCGTCACCAGTTGACACACGCACCCTTACTCGACGGTCAGAATGATGATATTTACTTAGGTAGGGAATTAGCTTTCTTTTTTCAGAGCACAAAGTTCGCTAATTCTGAAAGTATCATATTTCATTTCAGTGGGAAAAACTTGCTTATGTTCTATAGTGACTCGGCAAGGTATGCCTACATTCTTGGACTACCTAATTTACTTTTGGAACCATTAAATGTTTCATTTGTCTTAGAAACTCAGTTTCAACTAATTAGTAGGATTTTCTTGCCCTTATCCTCCCACAGTGAGTACCGGGTACAAGATTTCCTGCGACCTTAATCATTTACCATCTTGAATTAACTTTAATTGTTAACAATTCCACAGGATAGGTACCAGTTGCCACGTTGTCCTGTTTCTGACATTCACCATATCACCACAGTATATTCGTGTCACATTTATTTGCTAATTTCACCATGTTTCGTATCCAAGCTTTCTGTTCAAATCCAGCAGGTGAAATAGAGAACTTACGTCATGCCAAGAGTACCGAATTGATAACTCTTGCACATGAGTATCGCCTACATGTTACTCATGGAGCCAACAAGCATGAAGTACATAACATACTCTTGGATCACTTTTTAAATGAAGGGATTACAGACTCTGACACTCACGAACATTACATTATTTCAGATAAGCATGATCTGACGGCAATGAAACTCAAAATCGAGCTCGCAAAGCTCGAGACGGAGCAACAGCAAGCCGCCATTCAGCAACAAAAGGAAGCAGCTGCAATCAGAGAGCGTGAAGCTGCCATCAGGAAGGAAGAACAAGAAAGAGAAATCCGCCTCAAGGAGCGTGAGGCGGCCCTGGCAAAGGAAGCAGCTGCCATTAGGAAAGAAGAAAGTGACAGAGAGGCCCTCCTCCTCCAAGGACAGCAAGAACGTGAGTTGGCCCTATTCAAAGAGCGTGAGCGAGTACAGCTTGTAGCAAAACAACGCCACCTGGAGATGCAACGCGAGCATGAAAAACAGCAAGCGGATCTGGCTCTAGAATGTCGTCAAAAAGAACTCACGTTGGAAGCTACACACCAAGCTCAACTCCAACAAGCTGCAGCTAGTCTTCCTCCAAGTTTCAATGTCTCCCATGCAAGTAAGTGAATGCCACCGTTCGTAGAGTCGGAGGTTGATGTCTTTTTTACAACCTTTGAGACCCTTGCTAATCAGCTCAGCTGGCCTGTCGACCAACGGGCTACCCTTCTCCGAGTACATCTTACAGGTAGAACAGCAGTCACACTCAGCACTTTGGCATCTGAGAATGACTACCCAACCCTGAAGCAAGCCGTGTTGGACGCCTACCTTCTCTCCACCGAAAGCTACCGACGGAAATTCCGTGATTACATGAAGGCAAGTACCACCACCTTTTTAGAATTTGCCAACACCAAACGGAGATATTTTATGAAATGGCTGGAGGCAGCACATGTCTCTACTTTTCCAGAACTCGTCAACCTCATACTAGTTGAAGAATTCTTAAGGCGTGTACCTCCTCCTGTCCGTTTATATTTAGCAGATAAGGAAGAGACCGACCTAGTGAAATGCGCGAAGTCGGCTGACACTTACAGCCTCATCCACCGGCTGACACCAGAACCACCTACCAGTAAGAAGTCTTGGTACAGTTACGAGAAAGTGAGCCCAGATCAAGGTACCTCGTAACTGTACTGTAAGTATTGTAGACTCTATGGACATACCATAGAAAAATGTGGTAAGTCTCCATATAAAGGTAACACTGAATCCACCAAACCCAAACAGACTCCTCCTAAGTCCGGTAAGCCTGTAATGAATGTTGGTGTTAATGTTAATGATCTTTCTCTCGTCAGCAAGCATCTGTATCCTGGAACTATCACTACCAACGGTTCAGATTCTGAGGGACGTTTTAAACTTAAGATCTTGAGGGACACAGCGGCTCTTCAATCGATACTATTGAAATCAGCTGTGCCCAATGTCGCCGTCACAGGAGAGACTGTCTTCATCACGGACCTCACTGCTACTACTACTTATCCTCTCGCCAGAGTCCACCTGGATTGTCCCTTCGTG
>WNGS01167372.1:15037874-15049929 GCA_020271785.1 Procambarus virginalis | reverse complement strand
AACAAAGATATCATATATATACTATCTAGAATTATGTGAAACAAGACTATACAAAAGCGCTAAACAGGAGAAAATGCATAACCAAGAAACGTAAAAATGTCAGGTAGCTTTACAAGGGGCTTACCTGGTACTCTCAGGTACACTGTAATAATAATGTTCGTATTAAGGATATGTAAATTATAGAATATTACCCATGGGCTGTTAAAAAAACATCAAACTAATTTATTAATGCTTTATTAGGTAAAATCACAAAAGTGTATAAGAAGTTATAATTACTGATAGTTAATAATTGTAGTTATGGGTTCCCCCTTTTATTCCTCACCCCCCCTCCACCTCCCACATACCTCATCTGAGTTAGAATTCTGACGTCTCCTCTCAATGATGAGTAGAGGAAGGTTTTGACCCCCAGCCATCCTCTATTGGGTGGTGGGGAGTGTAGGGTGGGTGGCGTGCTTTGGATTGAGTTTCCTTCTCTTCTCCAGTCAGGAGTGTTCCTGGAAGGAGAGGTGGGATTTTATATATTTTTTTCCCCCCTTTTATATCAAAATTCTATTTTGTAATTTTTCATTCTTGCCTTGTTTTTCCTGCAACCAGCCTTTTTATGCAGACAAGTATAGACCCAGACTAAACCTCTATCCACTATCTATGACAATCATCACTTTAATGATCAAAATTGCAGATTTTTACAGCACATGATGTAAACAATGTATTACACATAATCACAATATCTCTGTAATCAACTTGAACGTTAGATCCCTAGGTAAACACTTCGATGATGTTAGTGCCTGATGATTGAAACTATAACACAACAAATTCTCTTTTATTATACTACTGAAACGTGGTTGAAAGAGGATACTACTCAACTCTTTAACATGCCTAACTATCGGAAATTCACAACTGTCGTCAAATTCAGAGAGGTGGTGGTACTGCTCTTTACTACAACCAAAAACTAACATGCTTAAAGTAATTAGAACTAGAGACTGCTGTGGGGAGTATATCTTCGCCAGTTTCAGAGTCAAGGGTGCCGAGTCTGTCCTGTCTGTGGGTGCAGTCTATAGAATTCCTAACATTTATGTGTCCGAATTCAACTCAAACCTTAGAAATCTAATACTAGAAAACAGACTGAACAAAAACCATCTAATTATCGCAGGGGACTTTAATATTGACCTCTGCGAGCCTGAACACCCTACTGCTGTTAGCTTCCTCAACTGTATGAATTCCTGCTTCCTCATACCCTTAATCACTAGACCTACTAGAATCACTGATAGTACTGCCACGACTCTAGATCACATCTGGACCAACATAACCTCTCCGCTTACTTCAGGTATAATCACCGATAGCACTACAGACCATTACCCCACATTTCTCTAAACTAACATTAACAAACCACCTCTAGAGTCAAGGGAGTTAAGCTTTAGGCTGCACAATGAAACTGCTATAGACAATTTTATAACTGCTGCTGATATGTCAACTGGGAGTCCGAGTTAGGTAACATAGGTGACATCAACCTAGCAGTGCAATCTTTTCTTCAAAAAACTCTTAGCCTTTATAACACCGACTGTCCTATGCTTACAAAACAAGTCACAACCAAAAGGCTTAACAATCCTTGGCTTACAAAGGGAATACTTAAATCCATTAATAAAAAACATGACCTTGAGAAGAAGTATAGGTTAGGAACCGTCTCCAAAAATTCTCAAAGAATTACTCGTTATTGCTATCTAAAATAATTAGACGAGCCAAAACTAAATACTACGAAGATAAATTTACCCAAATAAAGAGCAACATTAAAAAAAACTTGGAGCACAATTTCACAAATATTGGGATCAAAGAAGATGTAAAATAACAAACCAACACTCCTGTCCAATAACGATGGTCAGCTTTCAGCCTCTGATTCTGCTATTGAGTTCAATAGGTTCTTCTCTTCCATTGGGTCATCCCTTGCAAATGATATTCCATCTTCCAGTACTGATGTTAGGGACTATCTTACAGGTAACTATCCACAGTCTCTGTACCTAAAGCCTACTAATTCCACTGACGTCAATGAGATAATCCTTTCCCTTAAAACCAAGTCTAGTGCCCTTGAGGAGATACCAACTTTAATTTACAAAAAAGCCTCCAGATCTTTAGCCCCTGCTATTGCATTGCTCTTCAACAAGTCACTTGAACTCCAAACCTTTCCAGATATTCTAAAAAAAAGCGAGAGTAACCCCTGTCCACAAATGTGGTGATCTCACAGATGTTAACAACTACAGACCTATATCAATCCTGCCTAACTTGTCAAAAATATTTGAAAAACTAATCTACAAGCAGCTTTACTCTTATCTAGCCAAACACAATATACTTAGCTCTTGTCAATATGGCTTCAGACCCAAAAAAGCACTAACGATGCACTTATTAGTATGATTAACTTGATTCATGCAGCTCTTGATAAAAATGAGTTCCCTGTTGGTTTATTTGTGGACCTGCGTAAGGCTTTTGACACTGTCAACCACCAAAACCTTCTTCTTAAATTACATCATTATGGAGTCAGAGGACACTCCCTGCAGTACCTCAAATCTTACCTTACTGACAGGCTCCAGTATGTTTCTGTGAATAATTCAATTTCTCCCACCCTACCCATCAACATTGGTGTTCCTCAGGGCAGCATACTTGCCCTCTCCTCTTTCTCATCTACATTAATGACCTTCCAAATGCCTCCCAACACCTCAAACCAATTCTATTTGCTGACGACACAACCTTCATTTACTCCAGTCCTGACCCCCTTGCTCTAAATGCCACAGTAAATACTGAGCTAAATAAAGTCCATCTTTGGCTAACTGCCAACAAACTCACCCTTAACATTGACAAAACTTTCTATATTCTGTTTGGCAATAAATCCTCTAATCAAATAAATCTCAAAATAAACAATACCCAAATTTGTAACAAATTAGATGGCAAATTCCTTGGCGTTCTCATTGACCAAAAGCTGAATTTCCAGGGACACATTCTAAATATATCAAAAAAAGTTTCAAAAACTGTTGGCATTCTTTCTAAGATCAGATATTATGTACCCCGCCCTGCCCTGGTGACTCTCTATTACTCCCTCATCTATCCATATCTCAACTATGGTATTTGTGCTTGGGGTTCTACTACCCAAAATCATTTACGTCCTCTAATTACTCAACAGAAAGCTGCTATTAGGACAATATCCAACTCTGGCCCCAGACATCACTCGGTACCCCTACTCAAATCTCTGAATATGTTAGATATTAAGTCACTGCACATTCTCTCATGTGTATATATATATATATAAAACGCTGAACTGTAATGCCAATCCTGACCTCAAAAGCTTCATTGAAGGTTGTAACAGAACCCATGAGCACCACACCAGAAATAAATACAGTTCAGTTTTGATAATCCAAGAGTACGACTTAATCAAACTAGACATGCTATACAAATCAAGGGACCCAGAATGTGGAATGACCTTCCCAACCATGTTAAAGACTGTACCTCTCACAACCAGTTTAAGATAAAAACGAAGCACTACCTAATAAATTCCCTGTAACCTACCTTACCCCTCTATTGTCAATCCATGTCTGTTTTTTTTAAATAATGCTGTTTGTCGACCTAATTGCATTTGTGCTGCTTTTTCAGCCATGTTCCCCCCTATTTTATCTCTATTTTTATTTGTTCTCAACACATTTTATTCTTTATACTCAATTAGTATTAAGATTTAGTCATTAATGTTTTTCATGCCCGAAACGCTTTGCGTAATAGTGGCTTTAGGCATTGTATGTACTAGCTCTATCTAAAAATCCATCAATCTTTGTAAAATCTCTTGTATGTATGTACCTTACCTGCATAAACATTTATTTATATTTATTTATTTATTTACTTATTTATTTAAATACTCTTATATATATAAGACCTCTAGACTGTATAGTAACCTTGGAGGGGGAGAAGTGCAGCAGACTAGACAACCAACAGGTGGTGGGGGGGGGGCCTCTCTTACAATACAGTCAAGGCCACCAGGTGTGGGGGAGGGGTAGGGGGTATCACCCTACTGTGAGGAACCTGTTTTACACCTGACCATAGAGACATCCTACCTGGGAACTTTTTTTAGAGGGAGGAGTGTAACTGGCACCCCACCTGTGTATATTATGCATTTATATGTATACTCATTTACTTAGACATATCTCCATACTTTGCTGTAAAGAACATGGTCATAGCAGTACATAATGGATACCTATCTACACTGTTTTTTGACTGCTGCCACACCCACCTCTGATGACCTAATATGGAGTGGCTCTATCTGGCACTCCGCCTCTGATTCCTTATCTGATCGCTGTATATTGATGGCACTATCTGTCTCTCAAACCCCTACTCATCCAACCCGTCCTCTTAAAAAGAACGTCACTTTTGGCTCGTATGTGCGATATGGCCAAATTTGGACGTAATTTGAAAAGAAATCGACTCACAAAAGTGACGTTCTGTTCCGTTTTCTATTTGAGTCGTCCGGCATACGCGCAGAGGTTATGAGAGGACACTTTAAATTAACGTTTTTCATAACGTTTTGAAACTTTATGAGAATTTCCTGCCCACCTAACCTATCAGAGGACCCTTAACTTACTGTTGTTGAAAAAAAAAATCCTAAATTTATTTTCATTTTTTTTTCATTTTCAAATTACGTCCAAATTCAGCCATACGGGCAAACGGCCAATTGCGACGTTCTTTTTAAGAGGACAGGTTGACTCATCAATACCATACTACCACACTACCTCATCACACCACACCACTATCAACAAACCATACTCATTCCTCCACTACCACACCAACACACCACCACTCGCATTCCAGTACCACACACTCATCACCTTTATCACTGCAACTACCAGCACCACCACAGCAACACCACGACTACTACTAAACCACACCATACTACCACAGCAACACCACGACTACTACTAAACCACACCATACTACCACAGCAACACCCCTACCACTACACCACACCAAGCTAATCCAACACTTTTACACCAGACAACCCCTACCATACCAAACCACAATCACACCAAAACACCACCACCACACCGACATTACCGTTACTACACAGTTAACACACACCACCAAACCACCACCACCCCAACGTCACCACTATCACACCACACTGCCTGCCATCCTGCCTGCCAGCCTGGCAAGAAAAGCCCAAAATTAGGGCATTGGAATCAGAAATCATGTCTGTTTTCTGCCAAGAGATCGGTAGTTTGCCTAGCTCTCAAGATGCATTAATAACATCCAATACCCTTGTACTTCAGTGGGACCTGCATATGCGATCATTGAGTATGTAATGTTATCAGCACCTAGTGCAGTGTCATTACCACCTGTTTTGGTTCTGATTAGTTCTCGTTTTTGTGAAGAACGCAATAATCGTCATTTGTTACTACGCTCTCGTGAATGGTTGTCAACCGCTTATTTAAATTGTTCTTGCTGCCTTCTGACCATTGCAGGAAGGTGATAAGAAGTTGCTCTTTCTGTAAATTGGAAAGCAAGTCTCCCAGCCTCCTGCAATGGTTGAATACATGCCTGTAGTCGGGCTGGTTGAACTGATATGGTTTTAATCTGGCCCCATATCTTGCCGAGATTAATATGTTCATATAGAATTTGTCGCCACTCAAATCATCTTGCCTCTCTAGAAAGTGCAGTTGAGGTTAACAATAAGATCAAGTGAAACCTTTTGAACGTGTGTGTGTGGGTTCACCAGTGTTTAGAAGTGTAATCTCTGGTACTTCTCGCAGAGCTGCAGCTAAATGGCGCCCATCTGCATTGGCTGGCCCAGTCACACCTAACTATTGATGATGAGCATGAAAATCCCCTACAATAACTATATTTTCGTGCGCCGCCAAGGCAAGCACTGCCGCTGCTTCTAGTTTACGTCTTGGGGGCTTATAGATGTTGTAAATGAAGAGCTCAATTAGCCATATTCACTGTTACTGTTAATGCCTTTACTCCATCCCCACATGAAACTGGGTCTATTTTCTTGCTAGGTATGGTATTTCTGACTAGGGTCTTTAATGCTCTTGTTCTCCCCAGTTCATACGGTAGAATATATTGCTATCCAGTTAATCTGAAGGATTGAGTGGCTGGGAAAAGTTTCTTCCAAAACGAGGACATCTGCTTTCGTAATGATTGCAGGGTGAAGGTATTTATTTCCAAACCGTGTATGTTCCACTGCAGTATTCGTAATGGAAAGCCAACGGTTTCGGTTGGGGTTGCCTGTCCTAGTAGAACTCTACTTCGGAATCGCCTTCTATATTCTCCACCTCGCAATTCATGTCGCTAAAAATCAGACTGCACTCATTGCTCATGATCATCTTCTGCACTGTTGGTGTCTGTGCATCCCTGTTGTCCATCACTTCGCTGTTGGTATTGCTGCAAATTGGACTGCATTGATTGCCCATGCCTGTTTTTTGTGTTGACGGAATCTGTGCATCCCTGCCATCTGTATGTCATTGGTGTAGCTGCATATTGGACTGCATTGATTGTTCATGTCTGCCTCCTGTGTTGATGGAACCCGTGCATCTCTGCTTTCAATACTTCTTTGATTTGCCTGCTGGCCGCTAGAGGGGGTGGACGTCCCTAGGTGTCGCCTCGCAAATGCCAGCTCGTGCGGGGAAGTGGTGATTGGGGGTCACTGCTGAGCCTGTGTGGTACCCTGCTGATGTGGGGTTATTTTGAGTTAAGATAGGGGTCTTCCATGCCTCCCTTGAAGAGAACCATCTCGGCTGGGTTGGAGTTTTCCGTGTCCTTGGACCACACCTTGGGTGCAATTGCCTTGGTAGACATACTTCAGGTCAAGTTGTCGACTGTGCTGGGAGTTCAGCTCCTTCAGGATCGTCGGGTGGTGGTCAGGTTTCAACGGGCAGATGAGTTTCAAGAGTTTCATCATAGGTGCGAGGGGTGCTCCATCCTTCTGCCTGCTAGCGATGGCACCATTTGGGTGGTGGACCTGAGCGTGGCTCTGACCTATGTGGCAATATGGGGCACGCCATTTGAATTACAGGATGAGCACTTAAACAGGCTGTTATGCCGGTTTGAAAAGGTGCTCAGTGTCTGGTGAAATAGGTGTTTATGCCGGCCACTGTACAGGGATGCGGAATGGTATCAAGACTCTGGCGATGTCCCTGACCCATAGAGTACCGTCTTCCCTGTCCTTGATGGGATTTACACTTCGTTGCATGTATAAAGTACAGTCCCATATGTGCTTTCATTGTGGTCAGCAGGGGCACCTGGCGGCTGTAAGTGTTTTGGCCATCGTATATCGTGTGAATGTTTTCAGGGACGATGATTTTCCACCCTTTCCGACCCAAGACATGCAGGTGTGGGTGGATGCAGGGAATGTTCTGTTGTCTCCCAGAGTGTTGGGTATCTGGGGCTTGAACTCAGAAATTAAATTATTTAATTATTGTATTGAAATAACTCGAAGGACCACCCACATTTGAGAAAAGAGGGAAACAAATAAAAGTGATCATTAGAATGACACTAGAGAACCAGTGTCTATGGAAACTCATTTAATAAATAATCACTTGAAAATAATGAAGACTGTAATTGTTAATTAAAGCCAAAGCCTCAAATATCAACATTGGGGGTTATTTCTAGAAGTTTATATATATCTAGGAACCAGTGTGGTTCGTCACTAGTTCATTGTGGTATTAATAACATGGTAAATCTAACTACAATATATTCAAATATATGGTAATCAAATTATAATCATTATGATCATTAATCATCATTAATCACTGAGCAAAATACTGAGCACAGTTAGAGCATAACATTAATTACCAAATCTGGCGATAATCATTCTATGGAAGTTGCTATATGAATTATAGAAGCAATAATCAAATTGAATAAATTTGTAAGAAAAATGTGTCTTAGCTGTAAGACGATTTCTAACGCCAGGTCATCATTCGTCCTCGTGGTCACGGAATCCTCATAGAGAAAGAACTCGAGGTAAATAACACGATTGATGAGAATCTTGCTGACACCTCAAATACACGCTGTAAGCAAAGGAATGTAAAGTAGCGATTGACTAGGCTACAAATTATGTTCAGATATTCATGAAACTGAGATGAGTGATAAACATTACTAACATGTTATTTTTGATGTTCATTCTTCCTGACGACAAACTACTCACAAATGTACTACCTACTTTGATGCATCAAAAACTAGGGAAATACTTATGTGAGCGTAACAGAGTACTGAGGTCTGCCGAAATTCGCGTCTGCCAGTCCCAATGTTCACTGCTGTGCACACTTAATTATGAGTCCTGGTTCTAATTGTAGACGCGTTATTAACTGACGAGGCACTAGAGAACACATAGGCAAGTAAATTTCACTTATTAACTGGGTATCAAAGTAATTCTTGTCGATAAGAATTCCCAGCAACTGCCATGTGCTTCACCCACGCTGCCTCGTGACCAAGCCTTGTTGAGTAATGGCGTCGCCGCCTTCCTCCCTCCCCGCTCTCGCATTCACCACGGAAATTATTAAACACGAATTATTCTTTTCCGCGCAATTATGGATGAAATGCGATAATATGAACTGGGTTGCAATTATAGGGATTTAATAATTATAATATTCTCGATAAATGATCTCTAGCGAGAAATGGAGATGTTATTTATACTTCTCCAGAGCATTCGATCGTAACAGAATAAAAACTGTTACTAAATAATTTCAATTAATAACTCTCGATTTACATTATCAGGAGTCATATTATCAGCAATATGCTCAGATTAAATTATATTACCACTACTGTTAGTGGTGTTAAGAACTACTGCAATTAGTAAGGTAATGGTAATTTATTATATTAATAATAGATGATAAGTGTTGGAAATTTCCAACATAACTCCGGGGGGAGAAAACTCGGGTTGCAGTGTCATGTTGAGTACTGACGTACCTATCCCGAAGTAGTATTAAGGTTAGTATGTTAGTACACACATAACGGATGTCCCGTAAATGTCAAGGACATACAAGAATTTAAGACATGAAATTTAATGTCATAATTAATAGTTTACACAAGTTAATGATTGAATCATACAATTCAAGTAACTGAGACTCTACTGTGAGGTGAATGTCTGGGTCATTGTGACTTGTAGCTGATTGGTTACTAACATCACAACACAGTATCATCATGATCACTCAAATTGGANACGTCTCAAAATTCTTCAACCAGTATGAGGTTGACAAGTTCTGAAAAAGTAGAGACATGTGCTGCCTCCAGCCATTCATGAAATATCTTTGTTTGTGTTAGCAAATTCTAAGAAGGTGGTGGTACTTGCCTTGACGTAGTCACGAAACTTTCGTCGATAGCTTTCGGTGGAGAGAAGGTAGGCGTCCAACACAGCTTGTTTCAGGGTGGTGTAGTCGTTTTCCGAAGCCAAAGTGCTGAGTGTGACTGCTGCTCTACCTGTTATATGTACTCTGAGAAGGGTAGCCCATTGGTCGTCAGGCCAATTAAGTTGAACAGCAAGGGTCTCAAAAGTGGTAAAGAACACATCAACCTCCGTTTCGAGGAACGGGGGCATTAACTTACTTGCATGGGAGATATTGAAACTGGGAGGAAGACTAGCTGCCGCTTGTTGGAGTTGAGCTTGGTGTGCAGCGTCCCTCGCGCTCTTGGTCACGACAGTTAAGAGCTGCTTCTGCCTGTCGTGGTCGTGTTCCCGTTGTATCTCTAGTCGCTGTTGGTATAAGGCCAACTCGCGTTCTTGCTGTCCTTTGAGGAGTAGGGCCTCCCTTTCACTTTCTTCCTTCCGGATGGCAGCTGCTTCCTTGGCCAGGGCTGCCTCACGCTCCTTGAGGCGGATTTCTCTTCTTGTGTTCTTTTCTAATGCAGCTTCACGCGCTTGTTCTTCTTTTCTGAGGGCAGCTTCACGCGCTTGTTCTTCCTTTCAGGGCAGCTTCACGCTCTCTGATTGCAGCTGCTTCTTGTTGTTGCTGTAGCTCGATCTTGGCAAGTTCCAATTTGAGCTTTATCGCTCTCAAGTCATCCTTATCTAAATAATGTACTGTTCATGAGTAGAAGAATCTATAATACCTTCATCAGCAAGGTGATCCAGTATCATATTATTAATGGCAAATTTGTTGGCTCCATCAGGAACTTCTAAGTGATACTCATGTGCAAGAGTTAACAAATCGACCCTCTTAGCGTGACGTAAGGTCCCTATTTCACTTTCTGGATCTGCTTTGAAAACTTGTAAGCGGAACATGGTGAAAATATAGCAAAACAAAGGAGACGAATATAGTGAGAATATGGTGAGTGTCAGAAACAGGAAACGTGGCAACTGATACCTATCCTGTGGGGAATTATTAATAATTGAAGTTAATTCAAGATGGTAAATGAATAAGGTCGCAGGAAATCTTGTACCTGGTACTCACTATGGGAGGATAAAGGCAAGAAAATCCTACTAATTAGTGAAAACTAAGTTTAAAATACAAGTGAAACACTAAATGGCTTCAAAATAAATGAGGTAGTCCAAAAAATGTAGTTATACCTTGCCAAGTCACTATAGAACATAAGCAATGGTACCCACTGAAATTGAATATGGTATTTACAGAATTAGCGAACTTTGTGCTCAAAAGAAACGCCAATTCCCTACCTTTTGGTAAATACCATCAGTCTGACCGACGAGTAGGGGTGCGAGTGTCAACTGGTGACGAGAACTATCGGCGAGGTCCCAATTCGCCAATAATAGTTCGTGCTAGAGGATCTAAAGCCCTCTTTTTCCTCCTAGAGTCGGATTGCAGGACTTGGGTGCTATTGACCCGGAGACAGACCACAGTACCAGGGTACCTATGTGATAATCTGTCAAAAGTGAGAAATATCTGGGGACAAAGATGTTAAACACGGAGGATAACACGGAAGGGGGAGACGACCAATTAAGAGTATGACTGCGGCCTACAGTCACCACGTAATCCAAAGTTGTCTCACTCTTACCATATGCTATTCCCGTAATGTACAATATACACAGCATGAGTTGACCCTGAGCAGCCGTGGAGTGCGGACGTGTCCCTCCGTGACTGCTAGGGTAGTTAGCCGTTTGGTCGCCAGGTGGCGGGGCGTAGCTCCCCCCCCCCCCAGTGTTGTTGCCTGGCTGGCTGAGTGCAGACGTGGCAGGTGTTGGGCTTACCATGGGTGGTCCCCTGCCGTCGATTAAGCGCGTGAACTCCGTGGGCCTGGAGTTCTCTGGGCGTGCTGGTTATCCAGATGTAGCAGTGGTGCTGTGCGACATGCTTCATGTCCCTGTGCTGGACGTCGACGGAATTGAGCTGGTGACTGCTCATCGTGTTGTCATCAAGCTGGCGACGGAGGAGGTGTACCGTGACTTCCTCAGTCGTTACGAGGGACGCTCGTTGTCGTTGCCGGGGGGTGCCGGCTCAGTCTCAATATCAGACCGGAGTGGTGCGCTGACCTATGTCAGTGTGCATGGGGCACCCCTGGAGTTTCCCGAAGATCTTCTGCGGCGTTACTTCCAGCGCTTTGGGCCAGTCATCAGTGTGAGGGTCAACACGATATCCTCTGGGAGATATGCCGGGAGGCGAACGAACATTCGCACCTTGGGAATGCGCCTGCGGTCGGATATTCCATCTTCGATCCGGCTTCTGGGGTGCTACATACGGGTGTACTATGCCCGACAGCCTCGGACCTGTTTCCGGTGTGGCTTGATGGGGCATCAGGCTGCCGGGTGCGAGGCGGCTCCGGTTGCCCCTGTCAACCTCTTTAGGGAAGAAGATTTCCCTCCGCTTCCCCTGGACGAGGACTCCGGAGTTGCGGAAACCGTCCAGCTCGTTGTTGCGGCTCCCCCGTTGTCCCCTGACGTTTTCCCGGATGTCGCCGGCCTTCCTCAGGCTGTTGCGAGGCTGTCGGTGGATCCTCCTGCTCCAGTCCCTGCTGCTCCGGTGGGCCTGTATGCTGCGCCCTCCTCCCCGCCTGTTCCCCTGTCTTCAGATGCTGCGCCTGGCCCTGCCTTATCGCCTCGGCTACCGGCGGTGCTGGGTGCTGAAGTGGCTGTGGGGTCCCC
>WNGS01167372.1:15032874-15035374 GCA_020271785.1 Procambarus virginalis | reverse complement strand
AGCCACAGAGATATTAGAAAGAACTTTTTTAGTGTCAGAGTGGTTGACAAATGGAATGCATTAGGAAGTGATGTGGTGGAGGCTGACTCCATACAGAGTTTCAAGTGAAGATATGATAGAGCCCAATAGGCTCAGGAATCTGTACACCTGTTGATTGACGGTTGAGAGGCGGGACCAAAGAGCCAGAGCTCAACCCCCGCAAACACAACTAGATGAGTACAACTAGGGAGTACACACACACACAAACACACACACACACACACACACACACACACACACACACACACACACACACACACACACACACACACACACACACACACACAACACACACACACACACACACACACACACACACACACACACACACACACACACACACACACACACACACACACACACACACACACACACACACACACATATGTATGTAATGAAGATAGGTGTAGGGAGCAGAAGCCCAGATACAAGGTATCATCTGGAAGAGGAAATTCTTCAGGAGTCAGAGAAAGAAAAAGACTTGGGGGTTGATATCACGCCAGACCTGTCTCCTGCAGCCCATATCAAGAGGATAACATCAGCGGCATATGCCAGGCTGGCCAACATACGAACGGCATTTAGAAACTTGTGTAAAGAATCATTCAGAACTTTGTATACCACATATGTCAGGCCAATCCTGGAGTATGCAGCCCCAACATGGATATCCTAAAAAACCTTCTAGATAACATGACGCATGAACGGAAAACATCGTTCATTGGAAGCCTACCAGCCATCCAGAAGGAGTGGGAAAGGAACAACAATTGTAATATACCAGGGGCGGAGGCTATAGTCAGGGATGAAACTGAGGCTGAAACTCAGGAAGTTGTAAACTCTGACTCGTAGGCCCGGATGTGGATGACAGTAAACTAGAAAGTGTAACAGACAGCACTGACAGCTCGGTAGGTACAGACACTACAACGGTTCCCGATAGAGAAAGTCAGAACAGAAGGACAGACTTATGCAAATTTTATGTAAAGGGCATATGCAGACATAGATATGCTGGTAATAAGAAAGGATTAGAATGCAGTTATCAACATCCCAAAAAATGTTTAAATATGCTTAGGAAAGGTGAGTGTCGATTTGGATCAATATGTAGGTTTTTCCATCCTGAGATGTGCCAAACCTCACTGGAGGACAGAAAATGCTATGACCTCAGCTGCCCATACTTTCACGTGAAAGGCACGGAACGCTACATAAAGAGTGGCAAGCAGGATAATGAATTTGGAGGAAATTCGATAAATTTTTTATACCAGACCGAAAGAGAATTCAAAAGGAGGAGCATGGAGAATGTATGGAACTGGATGCCAGACCCACTTGCATACCAGAATTACAGATACAACTACACACCGAAAGGGAACCACAACTACAACAGGCAACTGCCCTACAACAATCAGCACTGGTCAGAACAAACTCAATATGTCCACGCATAATGGGCTTGCCAAAAAGTCTCCCAGTCAAACTATCACTAATAGAGTAACCTCATTCATCTTTGCCAACATACAAGGACTGAAAACAAGAACAAACAATAAAGTACAGTTCATAAATGGCCTCCTCACGGAGTCAAATGCAGTATTTGGAGCTTTCACAGAAACCCATGCAGGGGAATTCTTGGACAGTGAGATCTGGATTCCAGGATATAACCTATACAGGTGTGATAGGAAAATTAGGTCACATGGAGGAGTGGGTCTGTATATTAGGGAAGACCTTGTGTGCTCGGAGCTCCTAAACGTTACAAATGAGGTGGTAGAGGTACTGGGATTAAAAATAGAGAAAATAAATTTAGTGATTATTCTAATATACAAACCGCCAGATGCAACGGCTGAGGAATTCACAGAACAGATAAACAAAATAGAGAATAGCCTTGATAATTTGGAGAACCCAATACCTGATATTATCTTCTTAGGTGACTTCAACTTGCCTAGTCTCAGGTGGAGAATAGCAAACAATAATATTATACCAGGGAATCTATCAGGACCTAACCAACCACAGATTAGAGAACTACTTAGATTCTGTGACAAATTTTCACTCACTCAGCAGATATCGGAGCCAACGAGAAATAAAAATATTCTAGATCTGGTCTTTACGAACAATGAAGACATTATCAGAGACATTACGATATCAGATACCACATATTCAGATCACAAGCTCATTGAAGTGCAAACTACCATCAATACTCAGAATAGACCTAAAACGTTGATAAAGCGAGAGGGGCTATTCAGTAAATTCAATTTTAATAATAAAAGGATAGACTGGGAGATAATAAACAGGGAACTTAAAAACATTCCATGGGAAACTGTTTTAAGTAATAAAAGTCCTACAGAAGGAATAGAAAAACTGACTTCGGAAGCGTATCAAGTCTGTCTGAAACATGTTCCTTTGAGGAAAGCCAGAAAGAGATCCAACGTAGAAAGAGAACGCAGAAGACACTATAAACGCAGGAAAGAATAACGGAAACTGCTTA
>WNGS01167372.1:15007403-15023346 GCA_020271785.1 Procambarus virginalis | reverse complement strand
CCCGTTGAGACATTCATTCAAAGACACGCTGTTGCCTTCACTTTGGCACTACAGTTGAAAACAATACGTATTGGTGTTGTCAATGAATCTTTCAACACAGCGTGATGGGGTAAATAGTGACCTGTTTTTCGGTCATCATTATCAACAACTTCAATAAATTTACTGTTGAGCTGTTGCTGAATTAATTGATGGTACATATTTAATTTATCTGGCTGTTTCTTCAGCCGTATTAATTGTGACTGTAATTGAGAGGCTGCCATGAAATAATTAACTGGAAGTTGTGGATGATTCAACTTCCATGGCAATCTCACCCAGTATTGTTTGTCTTTATAGACAACTGTATCCAGATATTGCTGGTAAGTCCACATATCATCAGGACTTGGTTGTTCAGGGACAATACCTAAAGTGTCTAGATCCCACAAACGATGTACAGGTGGTCCGACTCATAATCTTCAGATATTTCTCTGAAATGTAGGGGTGACTGTTCCAAGCCTAGTCACGCCACTATTGCATTGTTATCTTGTTTGTTGGTTGACGCTGTTTTTGTTGGAAAAGCACCGGTCCAGTAAGCAACTTGCCTCCAGCAGATGACAACAAATTCATTCCGTGTTGTCTGGTGCATCCAGTTATAAATTTATAATAATGATCAGCGCCTATAAGTATACCAACATCTGTGAGGCAGTCAGAATTTATTTTGTAATCTGCTAGCCTCATGCGGTTTCGTTTAAGATATCTCGCAGTGCGAGCTAGTCCTGTGACCTGCAGGTCTGAAGGCAGTTTATCTACTACTACCGCTTGTATTGGACTAGTAGAAGATCCAAGTCTCACTAATACCTTGACTACTTGGTATTCACGAGGTCCACTATTAGTCAAGAACCCAGAAATATTCAGTCTCACACTTTTGGCAGGTTTTAATTTTAACTGCTCAACTAATTGTTGCGTGATAAAGGTTTTCTGTGATCCCTGATCAAAGAGACCTCTAGTGTTGACTCTAGATTTCTTGTCTATTAGTTTAAGTTGAGCTGTAGGCAGAGTGGTATTATTGCCTGACTCAGTAGCAAGTACACTTATTTCCTGATGTACCTTGCAATATTGTACTGTGGTAGAATTCATAGAATTCTTCCCAGGTGTCACAGATTGGGTAGAAATTGTTCTACATAAGGCATAATGATGTACACCTTTGTGGCATCTACTGCATAACCGTAGCTGCACAACACATTTACTGGGTTCATGAGAACCCATGCACTTGGTGCATCTGTGTAATTCTTGGAGTTGTTTAATCCTGGTATTAAAGTTAGGATAAACCGTACATTTGTAGGTGAGATGTTCTTGATCGCAGAACAGGCACCTTCTCTCTCTGACTGAATTTGTCCTTTTAGTAGACACATCAGTTGCAGTGTCAGAGGGAGATACAGTATAAATACCTACACTACCACTCCCCTTTCCAGTGGATGGAGTAGTCTTAGGCTTAGATTTATTGGATTTATTCAAAGTCAATTTGGGTTTGACTGAGATGTCAATGTTAGGTAATTTAGACTCAGGTTTAATCTTATCATGAGTCTTCAACTGTTAACTGTTATTCTCAGTCCCTCGAATATTTGCTCGAGAGTGAGAAACTCGGTTTTATAATGTGAGCATATTTCTGCTAAGATATTTTGAGGCATTTCCTCTGCAAAGTAACTTGATTGACCATTCTGAAGCTGGTACATCAACTTTAGTACCTAAGGCCTTCACTAGAGACTCTGCTTCTAGCCTGAAGCTTTGAAGTGAGTCTGGTCTGTTACTTGGTGCATTCAGATCTAGCAATTGGTAATAAAGGTTAGCTATACTTAACTCCTGGTTGCAATAATTCAACTTCAGCAGTTTTATAGCTTCCACATAATTACTCTCAGTGAGAGCTAAGTTATTTATAACCTTTTTAGCTTCCCCTTTGAGAAGACTAATCAGGTATGAAAAATTAGAAATTGGGTCAAGATAAGACCTGTTATGGATATGAACTTCAAATGAAGTCCAAAATGTGTCCCAATTTTCTTCATCCAGCCCTGCAAATGTAGGTAAGTCTAAAGTAGGTAGACGAACCTCAGGTAATTGATTACTGGATTGAGACATAGTAGAATTTGTATTGGATTGATGGTTTACTATACTGGATAGTACATCAATTTATCTTGAGTCTCATCTTCGTGTTGGGAAATATTTGCTACAATTTGATCTAATTCCTCTAGATCAGTTTCAGTAGCATTCAGTGAGTTAAGATAAGACTGACTTGCAGATTTAACTTGATCAAACTTAAGATTAGCTACTCTCACTGATGATTCTAGTAGATAGTAATCAATGGGAGTTGCCTTGGACAAGTCATCAGACTTATTAATTAGTCTAGTTAAATGGCCTTTGAGGCCAATATAGGTTCTCCTTAATTGCTCAGGAGTAGCCATGTTAGCTTTAAGTCCAAATTTCATAGGACTTGATTGAATATTACTAATGAAGCTGGGATACTTGTTCATTAGTTGATAATTAATATTGAGTATAGCCTGAATTCTGGCTAAATTAAACTCTACCTCACTTTGAGGTTAAATGTCCCTACCTAACAAGTATATAGCTAAAGATTTTGAGTGGTGTCTGCATGTCACCATTAACTTTCGTCCGGCTAGCTCATCTTTATCACCATTAGATGTAATGGTGATCATACAGCAACACTCAAAACCACACACAAAAATAATGAATACACAAATAATTGATATGGGTACACTCTAATCAGAGTTACTGTAATGTTGAATCCCACCCTTGGTAGGGTCAGCACAAAATGTATAATGTATGTACTACTCATTAGTACAGGACTAATTGTAAGAATTTCTTGGATTGTATCCAGTTCTAAGAGACCAAAATGTTGTTTTGGTTTCTGAGAACGGATATAATTTAATGGTAATTGGTATGTATCCAGTTCGATAAGACCAAAATGTTGTGTTGGTCTGAGAACTGAAATGGTTAATATTAATTGATAATTATCCGGTTCGAAGAGGACCAAAATGTTGGGTATCTGGGGCTTGAACTCAGAAATTAAATTATTTAATTATTGTATTGAAATAACTCGAAGGACCACCCACTTTTGAGAAAAGAGGGAAAACAAATAAAAGTGATCATTAGAATGACACTAGAGAACCAGTGTCTATGGAAACTCATTTAATGAATAATCACTTGAAATAATGAAGACTGTAATTATTAATTAAAGCCAAAGCCTCAAATATCAACATTGGGGGGTTATTTCTAGAAGTTCATATATATCTAGGAACCAGTGTGGTTCGTCACTAGTTCATTGTGGTATTAATAACATGGTAAATCTAACTACAATATATTCAAATATATGGTAATCAAATTATAATCATTATGATCATTAATCATCATTAATCACTGAGCAAAATACTGAGCACAGTTAGAGCATAACATTAATTACCAAATCTGGCAATAATCATTCTATGGAAATTGCTATATGAATTATAGAAGCAATAATCAAATTGAATAAATTTGTAAGAAAAATGTGTCTTAGCTGTAAGACGATTTCTAACGCCAGTCATCATTCGTCCTCGTGGTCACGGAATCCCCATAGAGAAAGAACTCGAGGTAAATAACACGATTGATGAGAATCTTGCTGGCACCTCAAATACACGCTGTAAGCAAAGGAATGTAAAGTAGCGATTGACTAGGCTACAAATTATGTTCAGATATTCATGAAACTGAGATGAGTGATAAACATTACTAACATGTTATTTTTGATGTTCATTCTTCCTGACGACAAACTACTCACAAATGTACTACCTACTTTGATGCATCAAAACTAGGGAAATACTTATGTGAGCGTAACAGAGTACTGAGGTCTGCCGAAATTCGCGTCTGCCAGTCTCAATGTTCACTGCTGTGCACACTTAATTACGAGTCCTGGTTCTAATTGTAGACGCGTTATTAACTGACGAGGCACTAGAGAACACATAGGCAAGTAAATTTCACTTATTAACTGGGTATCAACGTAATTCTTGTCGATAAGAATTCCCAGCAACTGCCATGTGCTTCACCCACGCTGCCTCGTGACCAAGCCTTGTTGAGTAATGGCGTCGCCGCCTTCCTCCCTCCCCGCTCTCGCATTCACCACGGAAATTATTAAACACGAATTATTCTTTTCCGCGCAATTATGGATGAAATGCGATAATATGAACTGGGTTGCAATTATAGGGATTTAATAATTATAATATTCTCGATAAATGATCTCTAGCGAGAAATGGAGATGTTATTTATACTTCTCCAGATCATTCGATCGTAACAGAATAAAAACTGTTACTAAATAATTTCAATTAATAACTCTCGATTTACATTATCAGGAGTAATATTATCAGCAATATGCTCAGTTTAAATTATATTAACACTACTGTTAGTGGTGTTAAGAACTACTGCAATTAGTAAGGTAATGGTAATTTATTATAATATAATAATAGATGATAAGTGTTGGAAATTTCCAACACAGAGTCTCGGACGTTGGGCCGGTATGTGTGGAGGTCCCAGTTGGGAGCGAGGGCGTGGTGATATGCTCTGGTTTGCTGGAGAGGGACGGGCCGCCGATGTGTGAGGATGCCTCGGTTTTGTGTGATGACAGATGTGCCCGTGGAGGTACATGTTGTGCCGCCTATTGAGATGGTGGATCCGGATCCCCAGGTGCTGCCCCCATCAGCATTGATGTGCGTTTCTGGTGCGTATGCACTGCATGTGAAGTCTTTGGATGTGGGGGTTTCTTCCTTGTCTCCGGTGCTGGTTCCAGATGTCTCTCTGGTAGTGGGGTGGGCAGCCCTCTCGAAGACTCCAGGCAAGTCGTGTAAGGTTGCACTGGCTCATCAGCTGAAACACAGGAACGGGGCTGCCAGATCGTGGTCCCTTGGTTATGGAGATCTATAGAGACTGTGGAAGACGTGGGAGGGGTTGTTGTGGAGATGAAGTGGATCTGTTGCCAGTACCTGTTCCATTGAACAGAGGTGACCTTGGTGCTGGTAGTCTGTCGTAGAACAATTTGATTTTAGTGTTTGAGAAGGGGTCTGTGGACTTTCCTATTGCACCTTCTGGTTCTTCGTGCCCTCTTACCCTCCAGGAAAGGTTTTGGGCCGAGGCTCAAGTCGGCGTTTTATGATTGGCCGCCGGATATCAGGTGATTTCTCAGTGGTGGACATTAACTGGGTCTGCATTCCTGCCTCTCGAAGCACGCGTGTTTTTTTTTTTATCCTGTTTATTGGTGGTGGCAACGGACCCGGTGTGTTTGGTGGTCTTTATGTGTGATTTATTGGCACTGTATTTGTATTGGGTGTAGTAATGTTTACTTTTCTGTTTTTTGTGAATTGTGTCTTTTGTGCCCGTCCGTTTGTGTTTCGGTGGGTTTAGTTTGGTATCTTGAGTGTATTGTGTTCTTTTTGTCTTGTATTTTGCTTTGTGTACGATTCGGTTGCACAAATTTTCCAGAAAGTCTCTGTGTAGGGATCCTTTATGTGTACTTTTCTTTTGTGAATATTCTGTTACCCTGTATTAGTGATATGTGATGTCAAGTTCCCTCATTTGTGATAACTTTGTGTGTTTTGATAACATTTTGTACCCGGACGTTTGTTGTTCGGTGGGTGAGGTTGTTTCAGTACTTGTTATGTTTTCCTATTGGTCTTAATGCTTTGTTTTGTGTTTCCGTGTAAAGTTATATCAGGTGCTGTTGTTCAGATGTACTTATTTTATTTACATATATTCTGTGTTTCCTATGTACTGGTGCTTCGGTACGTTCCCTTTTAATTGTATTTTATATTGTTTTACAATACAGAAAAAATTACTTCTTTGTTGGTGTTGATGTATATCAGATTGCATTGGCTGTTGTTGTCTGTTTCTTGTGTTATAAAATTACATTGATCTTGAGTGGCGACTGCTTCTTGCAGCTACTTTTGTTGATCTTGATGGTCTGGTGCCTTGACTACCCTCCTGTTGTTGGTAGTCTGTACATCCATTTCGCGTTCTTTGTCCTCATGTGCTCTGTCTTTTCTCAGACTGTCTATTTCTTGTGTAACTGTGATGTGCTACACGATGTTGTCCATTATTATACAAGTGATTTCTTGAGTCTGTTGTTGTGAGGCGTTCTGCATCAACTGTAGACAATTGATATGGATCTCTGCCATGATCTGCACAGTGTTTTTCAGCTGGACCTCGGTAAAACTGTAAATTTGTTGTGTTGACTCTCAAAGTTATTGATTTTTGCTTTTTTTTTTACTTGTATTTCTGCTGTGTTTTTGTGTATTTTCTGATTTGGAGTTGATAGACTTCAACTTTAGTAGATAGTTGATAGACAGATTCGGGAAATTTTGTGCTGTTAGAGTGCGTGTCTGTTGTGGCTGTTTACGAGTGTTCCAGACGTTGGTGTTGGTGTATGTAGTGCTGGTTTGTGTGATCATCCTGGCCTGAGCTGTCTGCACCTTTTCTTTCCGTGTACAGCAGGCGGCGCTCCAGGCATGATGTTTGCCTCCACAATTTGCACATTTGGCTCTTGTGGTCTGCTTTGCCTTGTGCTTTGCTATACCATCTTTGGTTCGATACCTCAGGCTGCACACTCCGCATTTCTCCTGTCCGGTGCAGCGTGATTGATGGTGGCCATATTTCTGACACCTGAAGCAGTGCAGAGGTTCTGGGACGTATGGTCTCTGTCGGTATATTCTCCAATTTCCAAGATTGAATGTTTCTGGCACATGTCCCATGACGGTAACCAGAACCTGACGTGTCGCTGCTTTGTCTACTTTTGTGCAGCATATTTTTGCATTCAAGATTTTTTGTGTTCTAGTAATGGATCCAGTGGAAAGTCGACTGGGTATGCCAACAGCACAACTCGTGTGCATTTTTCTGAAGGGTCCAGCTTTTCCAAGCATACAGGTTTCCCTTGTCGGACCTTTATGTTTTTTAGTAATTTGCAGTCTGTTGGTTTCGTGGAGTCATTATAATTTTCCGTTCAGGTTGACTGTGATGGAAAATTTGAGCTCTGGTTGCTCCTTTTCTACTGTCGTTACTACTTTATATGGTGAAGGAAAGTAGTCTGTCTGCATTATCTTGAATTTTGGATGATGTGCAGAGTCTGACACTGGCTGATGTACTCACCTAGTTGTACTCACCTAGTTGTGCTTGCGGGGGTTGAGCTCTGGCTCTTTGGTCCCGCCTCTCAACCGTCAATCAACAGGTGTACAGTTTCCTGAGCCTAATGGGCTCTATCATATCTACACTTGAAACTGTGTATGGAGTCAGCCTCCACCACATCGCTTCCTAATGCATTCCATTTGTCAACCACTCTGACACTAAAAAAGTTCTTTCTAATATCTCTGTGGCTCATTTGGGCACTCAGTTTCCACCTGTGTCCCCTAGTGCGTGTGCCCCTTGTGTTAAACAGCCTGTCTTTATCAACCCTGTCGATTCCCCTAAGAATCTTGAATGTGGTGATCATGTCCCCCCTAACTCTTCTGTCTTCCAACGAAGTGAGGTTTAATTCCTGCAGTCGCTCCTCGTAGCTCATACCTCTCAGCTCGGGTACTAGTCTGGTGGCAAACCTTTGAACCTTTTCCAGTTTAGTCTTATGCTTGACTAGATAGGGACTCCATGCTGGAGCCGCATACTCCAGGATTGGTCTGACATATGTGGTATATAATGTTCTGAAAGATTCCTTACACAAGTTTCTAAAGGCCGTTCTTATGTTAGCCAACCTGGCATATGCTGCTGATGTTATCCTCTTGATATGAGCTTCAGGGGACAGGTCTGGCGTGATATCAACCCCCAGGTCTTTCTCTCTCTCTGACTCTTGAAGTATTTCATCTCCCAAATGATACCTTGTATCTGGTCTCCTGCTTCCTACCCCTATCTTCATTACATTACATTTGCTTGGGTTAAACTCTAACAGCCATTTGTTCGACCATTCCTGCAGCTTGTCCAGGTCTTCTTGAAGTCTCAAGCTGATGTGTGACTGGTACTGTTCTCGCCTGTCTCAGTATGTCGTCCTGTGGCTGGGTTGTGGAGAGAGGTAGCCACATACCAGCCAGTCTGACACTGGCTGGTGTGTGACTGGTGCTGTCCTCTCCTATCTCATAATGTTGTCATGTAACTGTGCTTTGGACAGAGAAAACATTGTCGGACACTGATTGTGTGAAACTGGTGGTATCCTCTCCTGTCTCGCAATGTTGCCCTGTGGCTGGGTTGTGGGGAGAGGTACGCTGTCTGACATGACTGGTGTGTGATGTCCTCTCTAGGTCCATTATGTGTGATGTCTTGCTGGTAGAAGTATTTGGTGTTGCCTCAACAGCAGTTTTCTTCGGTGCCTGCTGCACCTCAGTCCACTGTCCCTCTTCGTCTGTAAGCTGCCTCTTTCTCTTTAACTTCCCCATGACGTCTCCACGTAGTGAGGACAGATTCACTGCCCTAACTAATGCCTGAGACACTTATAGGCCTGGAGAAATTCATTCCCCTCCAGCGAGGTCGCAAAATAACTCTTCTAGATGGAATTAGGGATACCTAACTTCTAGTTGAGCGATTTGGTGTAACTTTCCCTGTCATGCTCAGTACACCTTTTAAGGTGCCCTCTTGTGGCACTGCTTACAGGGTATCGCGTCGCCCTTCAGGGTTGGACTCTAAGTGACCTGGTCAGTGATACAGTCCTCACACACACAAAACAATCGGTGATGGAGAGTTGGGTGACGTGTGCGATACGACAGTTTTCTCATCAGGCACGACTTCAGCAGGTATTAAGTACACTGTACACAAGTGTACTTCATGATTGCTTGGTACTAGTTCTAAACGAAGACAATACAAGAATGGTTGTGTGTAGTGCTCCTTTCTCAAGTTCCTCTTCTACGGAGTGCCTTCACTAGTTGCCTCTCACCTGAATGCATTCCAATAGTGCCCTTCGCCCGAGTGTCTGCCACTGGTTTACCATCCCTGAGTGCCTAACACTACTTTGCCTCAAATGAGTGCCACCACTAGTTCTCTTCACCCGAGTAACTTATCCACAAACAATAAACTACCCACTCTCTTCATTCTCCTGGCAGGAGTGACTTTCCTCTTTCTCCTCGACTTTCTCCCGGGGATAAAATATAAGAGGCAGAATAAAACTACTCTAATTTTGATTAATTTAAATGGACTTTCCCAAGATGATTTCAGTGAGTCAAGAAAGTTTGCAAGATATACTTGACCCAATGAACATATAGAGTAGATGCTATTGCTTAAGTTCTCGGAAAGTAATACACTGAAAAAAAGGGAAACTACAAAAAATACGTAATTGATAGAAATAATAACAGGCAGAGCATTCAACAATAGAAAGAAAAGTTCTAAGTATAAATACCGAGAAAAAATTATATGAAGAAAACTACCGATTATCATATGGGTAACCGGTGTACACTTTTTATGGTACTCGGTGACAGGAAGAACATCAGGAGCCTCGAAGAAGAGATAGCGTATTTGTATTTCCGGTAATTATTTGCTTACTTTACAATGGTCTGTACGTAATGAAGCAGATGAGGCTATCCGTATAATAGTATGAGCCTCCTGAATGAAATGCATGAGTATGAGACTCATTATTTAATGTATTAATATGATACTTGTCATACTAAATCACAACACTATCACGTTCCACTGCATGGAAGTACAGCATGAGGAAGCTTGAAGTCTCTCCATGACATAAAGGAGATACACGACGCTGTGGAATTTAAAAGTAAAAGTCGTCACGCAGGAGTGGACGGATGCTTTTCAGTCTCGTGAGTGATCCTGCCGGTGGGTTCAGTACCAACTGATTGTCATCCAGCCAGGAGTTCTCAGAATAACGAGATCCCGAGAGTAATGGTGCATAAACATGGGCAAGAGAGCAGCCACCCGCTCATCTCCTCATCAGTTGACGGTGCTGGAATATTTTATCCCATCCTCTGAGAGTCTGGACTCTTGCTCAAGCTGTCGGCCGAAGATTGAAAAGTTTCCAGCTTAAGCAAGGATATACTGAAGCTAGGATGTACTGAAGCTAGGATATACTAGTATGGCGCCTGACAGCTGGGTAGACAGTGCTTCGGATTCGTAGTCCTGAGGTTCCGGGTTCGATCCCCGCTGGAGGCGGAGACAAATGGGCAAAATGTTTCTTTCATTCTGATGCCCCTGTTACCACGCAGCAAATAGGTACCTGGGAGTAAGACAGCTGCTACGGGCTGCTTAATGGGGATGTGTAACAAAAAAAAGGCCTGGTCGAGGACCGGGCCGCAGGGACGCTAAGCTCCGAAATAATCTCAAGATAACCTCAAGATATACTCAAGCTAGGATATACTCAAGCTAGGATACACTCAAGCTAGGATACACTCAAGCTAAGATACACTCAAACTAGGATATGCTCAAGTAAGGATAAACTCAAGTTAGGATACTCTCAAGCTAGGATATACTCTAGCTAGGATACACTCAAGCTAGGATATACTCAAGCAAGGATATACTCAAGCTAGGATATACTTAAGGTAGGGTATACTCAAGCTAAGATATACTCAAACTAGGATATACTCAAACTAGGATATACTCAAGTTAAGATATATTCAAGCTAGTTTATTCTCAAAGTAGGATATACTCAAGGTAGGATATACTCAAGGTAGGATATACTCAAGCTACGATATACTTAAATTATGATATACTCAAACTAGGATATACTCAAACTAGAATATACTATAGCTAGGATACATTCTAGTTAAGATACCCTCAAAATAGGATATACTTTATCTAGGATATACTCTAACTAGGATATACTCAAGCTAGGATATACTCAAGCTAGGATATACTCTAGCTGGGATACGCTCAAGCTAGGATACCCTCAAAAAATGATATACTCTAGCTAGGATATACTCTAACTAGGATATACTCAAGCTAGGATATACTCAAGCTATGATATACTCAGGCTAGGATGCACTCAAGCTAGGGTACACTCAAACTAGGATATTCTCAAAGTAGGATATACTAAAGCCAAGATATTCTCAAGGTAGGATATACTCAAGGAAGGATATACTCAAGCTAGGATATACTCAAGCTTGGATATACTCAAACTAGGGTACACTCAAGCTAGGATATAATCAAGCTTGGATATACTCAAGCAAGGATATATTCAAGTTAGAATACAAGCTAGGACATACTCTAGCTAGGATATACTGAAGCTTCGATATACTCAAACTACGATATACTCAAACTAGGATCAACTCAAGTGAGGACACACTCAAGCTACGACACAATCAAGCTATGATATACTCAAGCTAGGATATACTCAAGCTCGGATATACTCAAGCTAGGATATACTCAAGGTAGGAGATTCTCAAGATAGCATATACTCAAGCTACGATATACTCAAGATAGGATATACTCAAACTTGGATATACTCAAGCAAGGATATATTCAAGCTAGGATATACTCAAGCTAGGATATAGTCAAGCTAGGATATTCTCAAACTAAGATATACTCAAACTAGGATATACTCAAGCTGGGATATACCCAAGATAAGATATACTCAAGCCAGGAAATACTCAAACTAGGATATACTCAAGCTAGGATACACTCAAGCTAGGATACACTCAAGCTATAATATACTCAAACTAGGATATTCTCAAGCAAGGATATCCTCAAGGTAGGATATACTCAAGCTAGGATATACTCAAACTAGGATATACTCAAGCAAGCATATACTTAAGCTAGGATATACTCAAGCCAGAATATACGCAAGCTTAGATTTTCTCAAACTAAGATATACTCAAACTAGGATATACTCATGCTAGGATATACTCTAGCTAGGATATACTCAGGATAAGATATACTCAAGCTAGCATATACTCAAACAAGGGTATATTCAAGCTAGGATACACTCAAGCGAGGATATACTCAAGCTAGGATATACTCAAGCTCGGATATACTCAAGCTATTATATACATAAGCTACGATATACTCAAGCTAGGACATATTCAAACTAGCATATGCTCAAACTAGGATATTCTCAAGCTAGCATATACTCTAGCTAGGATATACACAAGCTAGGATATGCTTTAGCTAGGCTATACTCAAACTAGGATATACCCAAGTTAGGATATACTCAAACTAGAATATACTCAAACTAGGATATATTCAAGCTAGGATATATGCAAACTAGGATATACGCAAGCTGGGATATACCCAAGATAAGATATACTCAAGCCAGGAAATACTCAAACTAGGATATACTCAAGCTAGGATACACTCTAGCTAGGATACACTCAAGCTAGGAAATACTCAAACTAGGATATACTCAAGCTAGGTTATACTCAAACTAGGATATACTCAAGCTAGCATACACTCAAGCTAGGATATATTCAAGCAAGGATACTCAAGCTAGGATATACTCAAACTAGGATATACTCAAACTAGGGTACACTCAAGCTAGGAAACATTCAAGGTAGGATATACCGCAGCTAGGATATACTCAAGGTAGGATATAGTTAAGGTAGGATATACTCAAGCTAGGATATATTGAAAATATGATATACTCAAGCTAGGACATATTCAAGCTAGGATATATTCAAACAAGGATATAATCAAATTAGGATATACTCTAGCTAAGAGATACTCTAGCTGGGATATACACTAGCTAGGATATACTCAAGGAAGGATATACTGCAGGTAGGATACACTCAAGGTAGGATATACTTCAGCTAGGATATACTCCTGCTAGGATATATTCAAACTAGGATATGCTCAAGCTAGGATATATTCTATCTAGGATATACTGTAGCTAGAATATACTCTGGCTAGGATATACTCATGGAATGATATACTCAAGGTAGGATATACTCAAGCTAGGATATACTCAAACTAGGATATACCCAAGCTAGGACACATTCTAGCTAGGACATACTAGAACTAGGATACACTCAAGCTACGATATACTCAAACTAGGATGTAATTAAGCTAGGTTATACTCTAGCTAGGATATACTTTAGCTAGGATACACTCAAGCTAAGATATACTCACGTTAGGATATACTCAAGCGAGGATACACTCAAGCTGGGATATACTCAAGGTAGTATATATACAAAATAGGACATACTCAAGCAAGCATATACTATATTTAGGATGTACTCTAGCTAGGATATACTCTAGCTAGTATATACTCAAGCTAGGATACTCAAGTTAGGATATACTAAAGCTAGGATACACTCAAGCTAGGATATACTCAAATTAGGATATATACACAAGCTAGGATATACTCAAACTAGGATATATTCAAGCTAGGATATACTCAAGCTAGGATATAATCTAGCTAGGATATACGCAAGCTAGGATATACTCAAGTTCGGATATACTCAAGCAAAGATATATTCAAGCTAGGATTTGCACAAGCTAGGATATACTCAAGCTAGGATACACTCAAGCTAGGATGCACTCAAACTATTATATACTCAAGCTCGGATATACTCAAGCTAGGCTATACTCAAGCAAGGATATACTCAAGCTAGGTTTTACTCAAGCTAGAAAATACTCAAACTAGGATATACTCAAGCAAGGATATACTCAAGCTAGGTTATACTCAAGCTAGGATATACTCAAATTAGGATATACTCTAGGTAGATATACTCTAGCTAGAATACACTCAGGCTAGGATACACTCAAGGAAGGATATACTCATCTAGGATGTACTCAAGGTAGGATATACTCAAGCTAGGATTTATTCAAACTTGGATATACTCAAGCTAAGATATACTGAAGCTAGTATAATCTCAAACTAGGAACACTCAAGCCTGGATACACTCAACCTAGGATTCACTCAAGCAAGGTGTGACGGTAACGAGTTGGAAATGGTGGTCGGCAGTCTTCCAACTAGCAGGTGTCAGTGCTGGGCCACATATAATATATAAAAAAAGAAAGGGAAAAAAAAGAGAAAAAAAAGAATGACTGCGTGATTGGTAATCTGTGGTAAGGTTGGAAATGTAAAACACAATAATAAAAAATGGATTTTAATAACAATAAAAAAACACTAATTGAAACAAATGCAAAATCTTGGCTTAATGGTAAAAATGTCAAGTGGAAAAATACATAAACATGAAAATAGATTACGTTAATGGGGAGGAGAATTGACATACAAAAGTAAATAAAATATGAATGCTGGAATATATGCCTAACTATAAACTCTATTTGACCACACAAGGTGAGTCACTTAGGAGTTCATAGCTTGCGAGCACACATATTCTGGCTGGCAGAAACGCAAGGGACTCCAACAATAACTGGCGAGGACTTGTGATTGGCGAGGAGCCGGAGTGGAGTGTTGGTTGGCGGCCAATGAGGAAGCTGGATGGCCGCAAGTCGCTAGTTAGGCAGTTGAAGGGTTCGGCGCGTCGACCAGGTGCTGGAGCAGTGTTGGAGTGGGGGGAGGAGGGGTTGCTGGTACGTGTGGCTATCTTAATATGTACGTTTCACCACTACAAACGTATCTTGTATATTGATGAGGACGGAGTGAGTCACAGAAATAGCAGGCTAAATCTCTGATAAGAGATTATCGTCACAACTCTCCCCGAAGCCTGCTGTTTTGGGTGAATCATGTCCACTGGAGGTAGAGTGGAGGTGGAGCTGCCTCTACCTCATGCACTCTGGAGAGGCATCAGCGATGATGTTATCAGGCCCCTTGATGTAGCAGATCTTTAAATTGAAGCCTTGAAGATATAAGCCCATCGCAGCAGACGTTGGTTATTAAATTGGGCTTGATGTAAAAATCTCAGAGGGTTGTGGTCCGAATAGATGGTAGTGGACCTAGCACCGTGCAGATATGGTGCAAAGTGTTGTAAGCTCAGGACGATGGACAGGAGTTCCTTCTCTATAGTACTGTAGTTCTTCTGATGAGGCTTCAACTTGCAACTGTAGTAGCTGACAGGTAGAACCTCCTCGCCTCGCTGCTGCATTAAGACACTTCCGATGCCGGTACCACTGGCGTCGACATGGAGGATGAAAGGCTTCTTGATATCTGTGAGGCGAGAATGGGATTAGAACAGAGGAGGAATTTGAGTTGTTCGAATGCAACGGTTTGCTCTCTGGTCCAATTATACCGTTGCTTGGGACTGTTAAGGTGATTAATGGGTTGCAACAGTGCTAAAATTCTTCACAAACCTACGGTAATAGGAAGCAAGACCAGGAAGCGCAGGAGCTGCTTCCTGGTAGTAGGCTGGGATACTGTTGGATTGCTTGAATGTGAATGTTTAACGGAGCCAGGTTGCCACTCCCTATAACATGACCAGGTACCGCACTTTACCTTTCGCGAAGGTGGACTTGCCCAATTGATGGTGAGGCCGGCTTTCAGGAGCTTGTAGAACAATCATTGTAGCTGGAGCAGGTGTTCGCTCCAGGTGTTTGGATGCTATCACGATGTCGTCCAAATAGGCATAGGTGTTTTCCAAGCCCTGGATGACGCGGTTGACAGCTCTCTGAAGTGGCTGGGGCATTGCAGAGTCCAAAGGAAGGCGATTGTACCTGTAGAGACCAACGGGTTATAAAGGCGGACAGTACCCTTAGCTCGCTCCGTTAAACTCACCTGGTAGTAGCCCTTTAGTAGGTCTACCTGAGACAGGTAGCGGGCATTACCAATGGCATCCAGAATGTCGTCTACCTGGGTATTGGGTAGGCGTCCTTCACTGTGACCTGGTTCAACTTCCTATAATCCGTACACAGACGGATTTTGCCGTGAGGTTGGGTACCAGGATGCATGGTGAGGCCCAGGGGGACTCACAGGGGTTAGCCAGTCCTGGTCCAAGAGATACTGTACCTCAGCCCGCATGACTTCCGTTTTGCTACGGCTGATTCGGTAGAATGGTTGGCGAATCGGAGTTGGGGTCAGGTAAGCAGTTGGATGTCGTGCTTAGTTACAGTACACTCTTGGGGGTCATTT
>WNGS01167372.1:14990194-15000895 GCA_020271785.1 Procambarus virginalis | reverse complement strand
CTCTCTCTCTCTCTCTCGCCCCCGCCTCCTTGTTAGTGTGTAAGGTTTGAGCTAATTACTCTCGGTGCCCTTGTGTGGCGACCTAGAAATTTTACCTTGTAGACTCCAACTGCAATTTCGTATCTGTACCTCTGTTGAATGGTACACTTTGCATATGTACCTCGATTGCTGGTAGTATGGTACACTTGTCTGTACCTCTGTTGGCGCATACGAACGTAAACAGTTCAACAAGGCCACTCCAATAGGTTAAATAAAATCATTGATTCCATTGCACTAAAATCTATGAATAGTTGGTTGCAAATCTGATATAAATATAATTTCAAATCGACGTTGCCACACGCCAAATGTTGAATCTGATTTAAGTGTGTCTCATTATTATGTAAAACCTTGAAGGGACCTTTGAGGACTGCAGTCCAGGTGAAGTAATTGCTGGCACAGTTAATGCAGCATTGGGTGGAGGATTCTGCAGGCTGTGGTGGTTTGCCTGGCGTACAGTACATGGTAGGGTTCTCATATGCTAGGTGTGGTCTCTGTCTCTTCCTCTCTCTCTCTCTCTTAATATCTTCTCTCTCTCTCTTTCCTTCTTCATTAACACATTGTACCCTCATGTGAAAGGTTGATCGATACATGTCATATATTTTTAGTCAATTACTGAAGTATTTGTAATGAACACTATCTCTACCCTCACACACAGGGCCTCCCTAAGTAGATAATTATAGTTTCCAATACTGCGTCTGATGTCTCAGATTATTATAGATAAAATTAGCTATCAGATGAAACTAAAATAGATTATAATGCTTCTTGAGGCAGATAATATTTGTGTTTTTACGAAACCTGTCGAGCGGTTTATCCTAACAATCAAATACAGATGATTTAATAATTTAATCATTAAATGGGTTTAATTAGTTGGTTTACATTTAATGACTTCTCATCAAACTATATTTCCACATTAAGTCGAGGATCAGTGATGATTATGGAACAGCGTAGGGGTGAGAATATTACTATACAGAACTTGGAAGGGATATGACGGCAAGGAGCTGGGATATGAGGACAAGGAACTGGGATATGAGGACAAGGAACTGGGATATGAGGACAAGGAGCCGGGATATGAGGGCAAGGACCTGTGATATGAGGACAAGGAACTAGCATATGAGGACAAGGAACTGGGATATGAGGACAAGGAGCTAGGATATGGGGACAAGGAGCTAGGATATGAGGACAAGGAGCTGGGATATGAAGACAGGGAGCCGGGATATGAGGACAAGGAGCGGGGATACGAGGGCAAGGAGCTAGGATATGAGAGTAAGGAGCGGGATATGAGGACAAGGAGCGGGGATACGAGGGCAAGGAGCTAGATTATGAGGACAAGGAGCTATGATATGAGGACAAGGAGCTATGATATGAGGACAAGGAGCTATGATATGAGGACAAGGAGCTGGGATATGGGGACAAGGAGCTAGGACATGACAACAAGGGGCTGGGGAATGAGTTTATTAAGTGGAAGGAGGGTTATTTTTTCATCTTTATATGAAAGTGTTGGATACACATTCAATACTGCACCTGCTACTTCCCTTCCTTGACTCTATTCTTAACATTCTCTTTTGTCGTTATTTTAATGATTCTTCATATCATCGTAAATACTGTGGAGTTTTAAAATTGTTTACTAGTTTTTGACTATTTGCTTTGGTTTCTGCTCCTTAATATAACCCATGAATTCCAATTATTTGCACAAGATACTTCATGAAGGTAGCATAGAAGAGTCTGCCCTCCAGAACTCAAACGATACATAGAAAACGAGCAACTTTATTATAGAAAATGGTCATCGATTTGTGACAAACTGAAGAGCGGAGGGGATAACTCTCAGCCTTTCTATCTATTACTATACTTCCTATACAAATAGAATTAGCTCATATGCAAGAATTGTAAATATTAACAGTGATCGGTATCCATGTGTTCAATGCAATAATTTTAATGATAATAAAGTTTGACAACTGGAATAAAGTTTTTTGTGCCAGTATGTCTTTCGTCATAACCTGACAGCCAAAGTAACTTTGAATATAAATTTTATGCTATTAAAGAGGGGGAAGCCATAGTGTAGAATGTATTCGGAGAAATGCCTCGTCAATCATCTTTGTTGATGAGAACACAAACTACCGATAACGATTTGGAAAAACATACTGTAAACAAAAAATCCTATTTGCATTTAAATCTGTAATTGGACAATTATAATGTTGCTCAGTGGTGAAGATGAAGGAACCAGGGTTTGATCCACCGGCATCGCCAGATACGTTTTTTTTTCTTTCCATGCTGGATACGTAGTCCTGTGGACCAGGGTTCGATCCCTGGCGATGACGGAAACAAATGTGCAGAGTTTCTTTCACCCTGATGCCTCTGTTATCTAGCAGTAAATAGGTGCCTGGGAGTTAGACAGCTGTTACGGGCTGCTTCCTGGGTGTGTGTGTGAAAAAATAGTAATAGTGACAGCTGATTGACAGTTGAGAGGCGGGCCGAAAGAACAGAGCTCAACCACCGCAAACACAACTAGGTGAATATACACACGCACGCGCGCGCGCACACACATACACACACACACACACACACACACACACACACACACACACACACACACAACACACACACACACACACACAACACACACACATACACACAGTGTGCGTGAGTGTGTGTTAGAGAGAAATATATGTAGTAGATAAAATAGAAGAAAAATAGATTGGTTAGAAAGGCGGGGTCCAAGAGCTAATAGCACGATTCTGCAGACACAAATAGTAAAAACGCACACAGAATGGAACCTTCATCCCATCACTGATAGAACCTACTTACCCATTTCTCTAAGAACAAATTTAGCATTATGATCCGTTTTCTGTGGTATGATTTGATGGTAGACAAAGATCAAATGAAATTCGCTCGATTGAGAGAGAGACTTGAACAAGTTTGTGCCATTTGCCTTATCCAGTATTTAATGTAAGCCCGGCCTGATCAGTTAGGTTAATTGCTATCAGATCTGGCAAGAAACCGAATGGGTGAAGTCACGGATACAACCTTACCCATTGCTAAGAGAATTTATTTTCCTTTGACGACCGAAGAACTTCTTTATTAGAAATAGAATGTAACCACATGTGGTTGGTGTCCCCTGGCGAGCAACTAGAGGGGTCGGTGTCCCCTGGCTAGCAACTAGAGGGGTCAGTGTCCCCTGGCTAGCAGCTAGAGGGGTCGGTGTCTCCCTGGCTAGCAACTAGAGGGGTCGGTGTCCCCCTGGCTAGCAACTAGAGGGGTCGGTGTCCCCCTGGCTAGCAACTAGAGGGGTCGGTGTCCCCTGGCTAGCAGCTAGAGGGGTCGGTGTCCCTGGCTAGCAACTAGAGGGGTCGGTGTCCCCTGGCTAGCAACTAGAGGGGTCGGTGTCCCCTGGCGAGCAGCTAGAGGGGTCGGTGTCCCCTGGCTAGCAACTAGAGGGGTCGGTGTCCCCTGGCGAGCAGCTAGAGGGGTCGGTGTCCCCCTGGCTAGCAACTAGAGGGGTCGGTGTCCCCCTGGCTAGCAACTAGAGGGGTCAGTGTCCCCCTGGCTAGCAACTAGAGGGGTCGGTGTCCCCTGGCTAGCAGCTAGAGGGGTCAGTGTCCCCCTGGCTAGCAACTAGAGGGGTCGGTGTCCCCTGGCTAGCAGCTAGAGGGGGGTTCGGTGTCCCCCTGGCTAGCAACTAGAGGGGTCGGTGTCCCCTGGCTAGCAGCTAGAGGGGGGGTCGGTGTCCCCCTGGCTAGCAGCTAGAGGGGGGGGGGGGCCGCGCCTCCACACAGACGTCGTGTTATTAAATATTTATTGGTTTCTGGCGAGCCAATCGTGGATTCTTAATAATAACTTGAGTGTGTAATATTCTTAAGGTAAAGATTATCAGTATTGTAATTAAGATGGTCGTCGCTTGTCTTATATTTGTGTATGTATTCCCTCTCCGCCCCTCCCCCCCTTCCCGCGTGTGTGCGTGTCTGTGTGCACATGCAAGTGTATGCGTGTGCACTCGCCTCACGTGCCTGCGTGTTTGTGTGCACATGTAAGTGAATGGGTGTACAATTATCACCATGACTTATACAGCATATTTCCCTCACATTGGGGGTAGAGAGGACGTCACCCCCACTCCCTCCTCCACAATGCTTTCTATATTTCCGCAACGAATTTTCCAAACCTCTCTGGGAGCATTACTGGGTGAAATGTTTGTCCTTGAGAATTTTATCCGTTTCCCTGGAGTCTGCAAGAACTATTAGCCGTCAGAGGCAATGTTCGGCGAGATCTCTATATGCCTCTTCCCGAGTGGCTGTGGGTAAAAAAAAGGGTTTGTGCTCGAGAACTCAAAATGAGGAGAGAGGAAGATCTGTCATCACGATATGTATTTTTTTTTAGTCTCTTGAGGTGTGTGTAGTGTGTGTGTGTGTGTGTGTGTGTGTGTGTGTGTGTGTATGTGTGTGTGTGTGTGTGTGTACTCACCTCACCTAGTTGTACTCACCTAGTTGTGCTTGCGGGGGTTGAGCTCTGGCTCTTTGGTCCCGCCAAAGAGACCAGTGTGTGTGTGTGTGTGTGTGTGTGTGTGTGGTGTGTGTGGGTACTCACCTATTTGTACTCACCTATTTGTACTCACCTATTTGTGCTTGCGGGGGTTGAGCTTTGGCTCTTTGGTCCCGCCTCTCAACTGTCAATCAACTGGTGTACAGATTCCTGAGCCTACTGGGCTCTATCATATCTACACTTGAAACTGTGTATGGAGTCAGCCTCCACCACATCACTGCCTAATGCATTCCATCCGTTAACTACTCTGACACTGAAAAAGTTCCTTCTAACGTCTCTGTGGCTCATGTGGGTACTCAGTTTCCACCTGTGTCCCTTGTTCGCGTCCCCCCAGTGTTGAATAGTTTGTCCTTGTCTACCCGGTCAATTCCTCTGAGGATTTTGTAGGTTGTGATCATATCTCCCCTTACTCTTCTGTCTTCCAGTGTCGTAAGGTGCATTTCCCGCAGCCTTTCCTCGTAACTCATGCCTCTTAGTTCTGGGACTAGTCTAGTGGCATACCTTTGGACTTTTTCCAGCTTCGTCTTGTGCTTGACAAGGTACGGGCTCCATGTTGGGGCTGCATACTCCAGAATTGGTCTTACATATGTGGTGTACAAGATTCTGAATGATTCCTTACACAGGTTCCTGAACGCTGTTCTGATGTTAGCCAGCCTCGCATATGCCGCAGATGTTATCCTTTTTATGTGGGCTTCAGGAGACAGGTTTGGTGTGATATCAACTCCTAGATCTTTCTCTCTGTCCGTTTCATTAAGTACTTCATCTCCTATTCTGTATCCTGTGTCTGGCCTCCTGTTTCCACTGCCTAGTTTCATTACTTTGCATTTACTCGGGTTGAACTTCAACAGCCATTTGTTGGACCATTCACTCAGTCTGTCTAGGTCGTCTTGTAGCCTCGTCTGTGTGTTGTGTGTGTGTGTGTGTGTGTGTGTGTGTGTGTGTGTGTGTGTGTGTGTGTGTGTGTGTGTGTGTGTGCGTGTGCAATAGTATACACACAGCGAAATACTAAATCTGTTTAAAATGGAATAATTTTCGGTAAAAAATCATTGACAAAATGATGGTTTATTGAAGAAAGTCCTGTATGACAAATCTACATTATTCTAATGATCGCGGATGTCAAACAACAAATGAAAGTTTGGTCACATTGCATGCTAATGGATTATCTGCAAGCATATATGACTGAATATCTTCCAGGAAGATTTAGAAAGTAGGTGTTGGTATATGAATGGTTGTTAGACTTCAACGCAGACAAATGCAATGTCACGAGAATAACAACACGTGACAGGATGCCGGCAGAGCACAGTGAAGGGAAGGAACCCACCAGTGCCAGGACAAGAAACATACCCGGAGTAGATATCAAACCGAATCTATCACTGGAGGCACACGGTGGTAGAACATGCTATAATGCTGCACATTTTCTCACTGATACAGCATAGGATTATATGACAATAATCATCAGCATGTGTTGCTAATGTCAGAAAATCACATCAGCAGCATATGCTGAGCTGTCTAATATCAAGTCAGTCTTTAGGAAACTAGACAAGGATGCTTTCAAAATACTGTTCACGACATACGTTCAAACAGTGCTAGAGTAAGCAGCACCTGTATGGATACCTGACTTCAAAGCTTTAAAGGCAAATAAATAAGTGCTTTAGTTTGCTACAAGAATAGCCCAAGGAACTGAAACAGACTGAGCAGCTGAACTTTGTTTCTTTAAGTAAGAAAAGCCAGTGAGGAATTGATCCAGATAGGAATAATACTCAGGGACATTGAAGAGTCTCTGATGGAAGCAAAATACGCCCATGGACGACAGGAATATCAGGAAGAACTTTCTTTGTGTGAGAGAAGTGTGATGATTCATTGGAATATTGAGGACTGACATCACATATAACATAGAACGATAGGGGGGAGGGAATCACTGCATTAGACAACCGACAGTTATAAATGTAAGATGGGGCCAGGAGCTGAAGTTCAGTCCTGCAAACTCTTCTAGGTGCAACTAGTCAACAGCATGAGACTGAAATAAGGAGAAAGCTGTTCAGAATATGACTCTCGCTTCTTTAACACAATGTACATAAATTTAGAGCAAGAAGTGTGCTGAGGGTGAGGCAGGAACCACGTGGGGGGAAACAGGACTGCATATGTATGAGGAGCTCCAAAAGGTCTCTTTTAGGATTTCCTGCAGGAACCACAGTGCTTAATTTTCTTCCCTGTGGGGTAATCTTCACTGAGAATGCCTTCATGTCGTGGTGGTATTTACCACTCTCAATGTAACTGTCTCTCATCATTAATCGCTGTCGCCATTACTCGCTCTCGTCCTTAATCGCTGTGTCCACTAATTATCCAATCCCTTGCCCAGTTGTCGCCATTAACTACCTACTCATCCACTCGACCCCACAAACCAATCTTCCCGACCCCACCCACTCCACTCGACAACTCGACCCATCCACTATCACATTAGCTCCAGGCACCAATGGCTGTGCGAGAGTGTTCAGAAAAGAAGGTTCTTAGCTTCCAGTAAACTTCAGTCGACAAGCACTGATAGATAAGCACAACACCTCTCAACCACTATCTCGCCCACCATCCTTGCTCAACCAGCCTTTTACCACCCATAAAACCAGTCCACCTCCTTCACCTCCTATCCCCCTCCCTCCCTACTACCTGGAAATCCTTTGCATATCCCTATTAAAATTCTCACAAAGAATTCTTCCCTTGGCGGCCGTGATAATGCTTAAGTGCCGTTTACTTTCGGTTCCTTTTGCGTTAGCGCTTGACTCTTCTCCTGGAAGGTCCAACTGGAGCACGCCTCAGAGGGCGCTGGAAGGTCCAACTGGAGTACGCCTCAGAGGGCGCTGGAAGGTCCAACTGGAGCATGCCTCAGAGGGCGCTGGAAGGTCCAACTGGAGCACGCCTCAGAGGGCGCTGGAAGGTCCAACTGGAGCATGCCTCGAGGGCGCTGGAAGGTCCAACTGGAGCACGTCTCAGAGGGCGCTGGAAGGTCCAACTGGAGCACGCCTCAGAGGGCGCTGGAAGGTCCAACTGGAGCCATCGTCGAGGACGCTGGAAGGTCCAACTGGAGCACGTCTCAGAGGGCGCTGGAAGGTCCAACTGGAGCACGCCTCAGAGGGCGCTGGAAGGTCCAACTGGAGCACGTCTCAGAGGGCGCTGGAAGGTCCAACTGGAGCACGCCTCAGAGGGCGCTGGAAGGTCCAACTGGAGCCATCGTCGAGGACGCTGGAAGGTCCAACTGGAGCACGTCTCAGAGGGCGCTGGAAGGTCCAACTTTAGCCATCGTCGAGGACGCTGGAAGGTCCAACTGGAGCACGTCTCAGAGGGCGCTGGAAGGTCCAACTGGAGCCATCGTCGAGGACGCTGGAAGGTCCAACTGGAGCACGTCTCAGAGGGCGCTGGAAGGTCCAACTGTAGCACGCCTCAGAGGGCGCTGGAAGGTCCAACTGGAGCACGCCTCAGATGGCGCTGGAAGGTCCATCTGGAGCCATTTTCGAGGTCACTGGAATGTTTATCTGGAACTACCGTCAGAAGACACTTGCATTTATCAACATGAGTGGGTTGCTAGTCTTTACTGGCCGGCTGCCTGATGAGCTTCATGTTATTATTATGTTTACAATTGTACCGATTTGCATACATTAACTGCAAGTCAATTTTGTGATTTCGTTCATGTTGTTGCACCTGCTGTCGCTTTTGCAACTTCTGCTGGTGGAACTGCTAGTGCTGCTAGTGCTGCTGTACCTGCTGTTGCTACAGCTTGTAATACTGGTGCAACTGCTTGTGCTGTTGCAGATAGTGCTGCAATTTTTCTTCTGCTTCCGCCACTATATTCAAATACTTAAGTTACAACTGCTACTTCTATCACTGCTGATGATCATGTTAATGCAACTACCACTCTCACAATTACTTGTGTTGAACACTTCGACTATTTCTACCCCTTCTGCTAATTCTACTTTTCCTGGAGCTAATACTACTACAAGTGTGCTACCACTCTTCCTGCTACTGCAGCAACCACTTCCGTTACTATTACTACAACTACTTCCACTACTATTACTACAACTACTTCCACTACTACTACCACCAGTACTACTATTTCTACCCTACTAACAACCTCCCACCCACCAGCCACTAACAAGTATAATTACTACTGCTACCACGAGAGCATCTACCACGAGAGTATCTACCATGAGAGCATCTACCACGAGAGTATCTACCACGAGAGTATCTACCACGAGAGTATTTACCATGAGAGCATCTACTACGAGAGCCTCTACCACTTCATAATTTGACACGAGTCAAACAGGAACATCAAACACGGGCAGGTTAGAACACCCTTCCAAACTCCACAGAGGAGTCGGAAATATTGGAAGCGAAATAAGAGAGACAGAGAGAACGGGGAAGAGAGTGGTAATAAGAGAAGGGGAAGAAGGGCAGAGGTAAATCAAAGATTTAGCGATGATTCGTGTAATGAAGGGATGAAGCAAGAGGAAGGGGGGAGGATAGGAATAGGTATAAGGAGGGAGCGAGAGACGAAGAGTGGGAGGGAAGGAGTGAGGATGAGAGAGAGAGGAAGCAATGGAGAAAGATAAGGAGGGTGGGAAAAAGAATGAGAGGGAGGGAGGGAGAGAAATAAATATGGAAGTAAGAAGAGAGGAAGGGATCTACGAAGAGAGAAGGAGGGAGGGACAGAGAGAGGCAGGGAAACAGAAAAAAAATGGAGAGAGGGAGAGAGAAATAGAGAGAACTAAGAATCAAGGAAACTGTAGAGGGGCAACTATTGCAACTCAATCATATGTATTTATAACCTACGCTTGCAACAATCAAGTGATTCCCCCTCTATTATGTTATCACTGATCAGCCACCAGATCTTCAAACCAGTATTTACCCAGGTCTTTCCGGAATGTTAACTTATCCAGTTTATATCCCTTGGTTCGTGTTGATATATTTAACACGTTGTTAATACCATGTTTGTTATAATCTTTCATTCCCTGGTACTTTTAAGTCATGTCACTCCTCCACACTCTTCACCTTTCTTGCTAATATAAATTAAGCATTATTAATCTTTCTTCCTGTGAGCATTTTCCAATTCCTGGGATAATTTTGTAATTCTTCTTTCAACTCTTTCAAATGAATTGACGTCCATTCTGTAATATAGCGACCAGAACAGAACTGCATAATCTAAATGGGGCCTAACATGAGCAAGGTCAGGCTGAAGAATAATATTTGCTATTGCTAACACTTTTGAAAATAAATCCCAGTATCCATTTGCTTTATTTCGAATATTTATGCATGATTTTTTGGCTTCAGATCCTTACTACTTGTGGCTCCGGCAGTTTGAATACTATCCAGCTGATATCTTTTAACTGAATGATCATTATCTTGCTTCACATACTTCATTTTCAGGATCAAAACTGCATCTGCCAATCTTTCGTACATTTTAAAAGTCTTAGAGAGAGAGAGAGAGAGAGGAGAGAGAGAGGAGAGAGAGACAGACAGACAGGACAGACAGACAGACCGACAGACAGACAGACAGACAGACAGCAGACAGAGACTTCCCAGCGTTTGATCACATCTCCAGTTCACAGAACATAAAATCTGATTATTATTCACGTAGTCACGTTATGGATCCAGATTTTGCCTCGACCCGCTGAAAATTAACATTGCTGATCTGCCAGGAGGTGTTGTACTTGCTAATGTGTGTGTGTGTGTTAGTGTCTCTGTGTTAGTGACCTTCCTCCACTCTGCAGTCAACCTTTTCCGCTACACTTTCCGGAGTGTTGTATAAGCTGGCGGTTGAGGCATGCTGCAGTTGCCAGCAGCGGCCATTCTGGAGGTGGAGGAGATGTGAATGGTGATGATAATGGTGACAGAGGGTTAGAAGTGGTGCCCCGGCTCCAAATTAATCGTAGCATTGTTCTTCGTGTACTGACCGCGCGCAAACACACACACACACACACACACACACACACACACACACACACACACACACACACACACACACACACACACACACACACATTACCTGTTGATTGACGGTTGAGAGGCGGGACCAAAGAGCCAAGCTCAACCCCCGCAAGCACAATAGGTGAGTACAATAGGTGAGTACACCACACAAACACACAC
>WNGS01167372.1:14960428-14970551 GCA_020271785.1 Procambarus virginalis | reverse complement strand
TTTTGTTATTTTTCTCCATAAAGAAATAATAAACACAAATATAATAATAATAAATTATAACTTGCCGGTAAAAATCTCACGGGCATATGAGATAATGTTTAGATATACTATACTTGCAATTTTAGGGCGCCTGTCGCTGAAGGTTCGTCACCCAAAACTGCCCAGAGAGGACAGCGGTCGACCCGATATATGTATTTATATCTTTAATATTGTTTCTTCAATTACTGTACTAGTTTACTTTATATAAATCCCTCACTATGGGATATATACACCGAGAGAGAAGACCCCCGCTTCTCGGTGTATATATTTAATGAGTAAACATAAGTCCTGGACTATGGTTAAGGGGTAAGGTATACTTGTTTTTTTTTTTTTTTTTTTTTTTTACATGCAAAACATGCAAATTAAATACAATAAAAAACAAATTAAGAACATAGAAAAACATTACAAAACAAAGGAAAAAGAAAGCCACCAGCTAGCAATGGGCTCCCCCTTAGGAGTTTTATTTGCTAATTTTTATATGGGAACCATCGAAGACAGGGTCTTTAGTAGCAGACAAAAACCAACTGTATATTGCCGTTATGTAGATGACATATTCGTAATAGTAAAAGACTCAGATGAACTAATTGACCTAAAAAGACATCTAGAGAGAGAGTCAGTACTCCGATTCACACATGAAAATAGTGAAAATAACAGCCTGCCATTCTTGGATGTACTAATAACAAAAAAACAGGAACCTCTTTAAGCACCAACGTATATACCAAGCCCACCACATAGGATTATGCCTGAACGGTAGAAGTGAGTGCCCCCAAAGATACAAAGCCAGTGTTCTCAATGCTTATATTCGTCGAGCGCTTACCCACTGCTCTGAATGGAGCAACGTGAGTAGAGAGTTTGAAAGAGTAACTCAGGTATTGGTGAACAACGGATATAGCAACGCGGAAATAAACGCTGCTATAAGAAGACACTTGGACCGCTGGTATAATCCAGAACCTAGAGCAGAAACCACAATACCTCCAATAAAATTATACTACAAATCAACCATGCACAGTGAACATATATAAAACAGGAAAGAATAATGAAAGAAATAATCCGTAAAGGAGTAAAAAGCACTACTCCTAACCAAAACATAAACCTGATAATATTCTATAAAACCAAGAAGACTTCCGAACTCCTTATCAAAAACAGCCCGAAGCCGACAGAGAACCCTCTACAGCAGTCAAGCGTTGTATACATGTACACTTGCCCCCACGAAGAATGTAACCTTCAATCTAAGTACATAGGTATGACGTCGACCAAGCTGACGAGGCGTTTTGACATGCCATCTTCAATCCGGTGCCCCTAGGAACCACATGAGACAAGCCCATGACATCACCCTAACAAGAGAAATGTTGAACAAAATACATGCATAATAGACAAAACACAAGATGCAAGAAGATTACAAATCCTTGAAGCAATCACATAAGAATAGAACACCTACCATGAATACCCAAATCACGGAACTATTTACCCTACCCACAATGAGAGTAAGGACAAGACCAGAACATAACGATGCCAACACAGAAGACAATGTTCTACATAACAGGCCAATTACACTGGATTAATCTTTGTATGTAGATACCAGCTGCCTCGTATGGGCCAACAGGCCTTCTGCGGTTACCTATATTCTTATGTTCATATGTGTGACCACACTTATGTCCCCTTTGTATCCCCTTTTGTTTTCACATTTATTATCTTATCACCTGACCCAGTGTGGGTATAAAATCAAATCACATTGTAAAATTCATTCACTTGAGAATGAACCATGGAGGTTCGAAACGTTGTGCAATTGTATAAATAAGTGTAATACATTCTATAGTAATTACCTCTTTTCTTCACCCGGAAATTACGAAATTGAGTTTTGGAGAACTCCTATTTCAGCTAAGCCCTGATGCTAAGAAAATAGTTAGAGGGATAGAAGCCCTAAATCAGAAGTTAGTAAATACAGAATATGCGGTCATATTTAATGAGACATGTTTAAAAGAAAACCTGCTGCCAATATACACCAATATATATATATATATATATATATATATATTATTATATATATATATATATATATATATATATATATAAATATATATATATATATACAACAACAGCAAAATATCTGTATATTGTATTTAATATTAGTAAATGGTGTCGGATTTTCTGACAATGAGGGAGAAGGGAGGGCTGGCTTAGTGGGGTGGGGGAAAAGGGAGGCCTTATGGGGTGGCGGAGAAGGGAGGGGATAGGGTGGTGGGGGAGAAAAAGGGGCTTGGGGTGGGTAAGAAGGGAGGGCTTGTGGGAGTAGAGAGGGTTTGGGGGGAGGTGAAGAAGGGTCGGTCGTGGAGGTGTCCACTCAGTGGGGGGCTCGTAGGGGCTGGGGCAGGTAGGGTTTCTATTGGGTGGGAGGTGGGTGTGATCCTCCTCCCATGAGGCTGTTGAACTGCTTGTGGAGGGTTCCCCACTCCCCTCTGGCATCATATGTGTGTGTGTGTGTGTGTGTATTCACATAGTTGTGCTTGCGGGGGTTGAGGTATTATTTTTTTTCTCCCCATACCACACACACCAGGAAGCAGCCAGTGACATCTGACTAACTCCCAGGTACCTTTTACTGCTAGGTAACGGGGGCATCAGGGTGAAAGAAAATCTGCCCATTGTTTCTCGCCGGCGCCTGGAATTGAAGCCGGGACCACAGGATCACGTGTACAGCATGCGTTCCGCTCAGCCACCGGCCCCATAAACCCCCCATGTGTGTGTGTGTGTGTGTGTGTGTGTGTGTGTGTGTGTGTGTGTGTGTGTGTGTGTGTGTGTGTGTGTGTGTGTGTGGGGTGTGTGTACTCACCTATATGTGTCTGCAGGATCGAGCATTGACTCTTGGATCCTGCCTTTCGAGCATCACTTGTTTACAGCAATGACTCCTGTCCCATTTCCCTATCATACCTAGTTTTAAAATTATGAATAGTATTTGCTTCCACAACCTGTTCCTTAAGTGCATTCCATTTTCCCACTACTCTCACGCTAAAAGAAAACTTCCTAACATCTCTGTGACTCATCTGAGTTTCCAACTTCCATCCATGTCCCCTCGTTCTGTTACTATTCCGTGTGAACATTTCGTCTATGTCCACTCTGTCAATCCCTCTGAGTATTTTATACGTTCCTATCATGTCCCCTCTCTCCCTTCTTCTTTCTAGTGTCGTAAGGCACAGTTCCCTCAGGCGCTCCTCATACCCCATCCCTCGTAGCTCTGGGACGAGTTTCGTTGCAAACCTCTGAACCTTTTGCAGTTTCATTATATGCTTCTTCAGATGGGGACTCCATGATGAGGCGGCATACTCTAAGACTGGCCTCACGTAGGCAGTGTAAAGCGCCCTAAATGCCTCCTTACTTAGGTTTCTGAATGATATTCTAACTTTTGCTAGTGTAGAGTACGCTGCTGTCGTTATCCTATTTATATGTGCCTCAGGAGATAGATTAAGTGTTACGTCCACACCCAGGTCTCTTTCGCGCGTCGTCACAGGTAGGCTGTTCCCCTTCATTGTGTACTGACCCTTTGGTCTCCTATCTCCTAGTCCCATTTCCATAACTTTACATTTGCTCGTGTTGAATTCCAGTAGCCATTTCTCTGACCATATCTGCAACCTGTTCAGGTCCTCTTGGAGGATCCTGCAATCCCCATCTGTCACAACTCTTCTCATCAACTTTGTGTCATCCGCAAACATTGACATGTAGGACTCTACACCCGTAAACATATTGTTAACATATACAAGAAATAGAATTGGTCCCAGCACCGATCCTTGTGGTACTCCACTTGTTACTGTTCGCCAGTCCGACTTCTCGCCCCTTACCGTAACTCTTTGGCTCCTTCCTGTTAGGTAGTTCCTTATCCATGCTAGGACCTTTTCCCCCATCCCCGCCTGCCTCTCGAGTTTGAACAGCAGTCTCATGTGCGGTACTGTATCAAAGGCTTTTTGGCAGTCCAGAAATATGCAGTCTGCCCAACCATCTCTGTACTGTCTTATCCTCGTTATTTTATCATAGAATTCCAGAAGGTTTGTTAGGCACGATTTCCCTGTCCAGAACCCATGTTGATGTCTGTTCACAAACCTAACGTTCTCCAGGTGTGCAACCAGTCGTAGCCTAATTATTCTTTCCAGTATTTTACAGGGGATGCTTGTCAGTGATATAGGTCTATAGTTAAGTGCCTCCTCCCTATCGCCTTTCTTGAAGATCTGTGTGTGTGTGTGTGTGTGTGTGTGTGTGTGTGTGTGTGTGTGTGTGTGTGTGTGTGTGTGTGTGTGTGTGTGTGTGTGTGTGTGTGTGTGTCGGTGGCTCTCAGTGAGGCCAACAGTGGAGGCTCTCAGTGAGGCCAACAGTGGGGGCTCTCAGTGAGGCCAACAGTGGTGGCTCTCAGTGAGGCCAACAGTAGTGGCTCTCAGTAAGGCCAACAGTAGTGGCTCTCAGTGAGGCCAACAGTGGTGGCTCTCAGGGAGGCCAACAGTGGTGGCTCTCAGGGAGGCCAACAGTGGTGGCTCTCAGTGAGGCCAACAGTGGAGGCTCTCAGTGAGGCCAACAGTGGTGGCTCTCAGTGAGGCCAACAGTGGTGGCTCTCAGTGAGGCCAACAGTGGTGGCTCTCAGTGAGGCCAACAGTGGTGGCTCTCAGTGAGGTCAACAGTGGTGGCTCTCAGTGAGGCCAACAGTGGAGGCTCTCAGTGAGGCCAACAGTGGAGGCTCTCAGGGAGGCCAACAGTGGAGGCTCTCAGTGAGGCCAACAGTGGTGGCTCTCAGTGAGGCCAACAGTGGAGGCTCTCAGTGAGGCCAACAGTGGAGGCTCTCAGTGAGGCCAACAGTGGAGGCTCTCAGGGAGGCCAACAGTGGTGGCTCTCAGCGAGGCCAACAGTGGAGGCTCTCAGGGAGGCCAACAGTGGAGGCTCTCAGGGAGGCCAACAGTGGTGGCTCTCAGCGAGGCCAACAGTGGTGGCTTTCAGCGAGGCCAACAGTGGTGGCTCTCAGTGAGGCCAACAGTGGTGGCTCTCAGGGAGGCCAACAGTGGTGGCTCTCAGCGAGGACAACAGTGGAGGCTCTCAGGGAGGCCAACAGTGGTGGCTCTCAGCGAGGCCAACAGTGGTGGCTCTCAGCGAGGCCAACAGTAGTGGGTGAGCCACTCCAAAAGGAAGACGAGAGCAGAGAGGAGCCAGGAGAGGAGGAGGATATAGAAGACACCTTGGAGGTCGTGAAGGCTGAGAGACTTGTTGCTCTCCTCCGGCTGCTGCTGCTGCCGGCTCTCCCAGTCCGGCCCCAGCAGGCTCTCCGTCTCCACCTGAGGGAACCAACACACTTCAATGTTTACATCTTGGTGGCTCAAGGACCTTAAACATTGTATTCAGTAGTGGTGGTGTAACATTGTATTCAGTAGTGGGAGTGTAACATTGTATTCAGTAGTGGTGGTGTAACATTGTATTCAGTAGTGCTGATGTAACATTGTATTCAGTAGTGGGAGTGTAACATTGTATTCAGTAGTGGTGGTGTAACATTGTATTCAGTAGTGGAAGTGTAACATTGTATTCAGTAGTGGTGGTGTAACATTGTATTCAGTAGTGGTGGTGTAACATTGTATTCAGTAGTGGTGGTGTAACATTGTATTCAGTAGTGGTGGTGTAACATTGTATTCAGTAGTGGGAGTGTAACATTGTATTCAGTAGTGGGAGTGTAACATTGTATTCAGTAGTGGTGGTGTAACATTGTATTCAGTAGTGGGAGTGTAACATTGTATTCAGTAGTGGTGGTGTAACATTGTATTCAGTAGTGGTGGTGTAACATTGTATTCAGTAGTGGTGGTGTAACAATGTATTCAGTAGTGGTGGTGTAACATTGTATTCAGTAGTGGTGGTGTAACATTGTATTCAGTAGTGGGAGTGTAACATTATATTAAGTAGTGGGAGTGTAAAGGCGCAAAAGAGAGTATTGTTTTACTTATTTTGATAATACTGCACATAGAGAATTGTCTAACTATAAATGCATGAACTGTAGAGTTACTCTAGAAAGCATGTGATGCTATGATAAATAGTTGACGTGACTCTAGAAAACAAGCGATGCTATGATTAACAGTTGATGTGACTAAAAAACACTCTATGCTATGATAAGATGTTGACGTGACATTAGAAAACACGTGATGCTATGATAAATAGTTGATGTGACTAGAAAACATGCGATGCTATAAATGTTGTTGTTGTTGATTTAAGGGCGACGACGATCGTGGGATCGGATGCGCCCCGGCGTACCCGTTAAGGGTTAATCGCGAAGCCCAGGAAGGTCAAACGCCAAGCCAAATCGCAAAACAAATGACGCCAATTACTGGAAACTAATATGCCACGCGGCAAAGAAACGCAGACAGGCAGATGATTGGGGAGCCCCAGGAGTCCCTTAGGATGACAAGAACCAGCGCCGCCCCACACAGAGAACACTGGGTAGCAAAACCAAAAACTCCGCCCCAACTAAAAAGCAAAAGTCCTTCAGTGTCCTCCAGGAATGCAGAAGACAGCCGGCCACCACGGCTGAGGGCACACCAGGAGCCAATCAAGACCTGCCAACCCCCGGCACCTCTCGGCCAAGCCGCCCCCGAACACCGTCACCCCGCCGGGAGAACCAACCAGAACACGTCAACAAAAAAATCTATCAACAATCCTGTGACCCAAGGCGATATGTGCGCCAGGCGTCGTACAACCAGACCGTTGAATAGGGATGCCAAACGGCAGTAGCAAATCAAAAAACGTGAAAACAGAACGTGATCAGGCGGCTCCCTGACGGATCCCAGCAAACAATTTTAGGTTGCCACAACGTATCTGGAAAGTGTTGGAAAGTATTGGCAACGTTTGTTTGCATGCATTAGATGCGTAATTTTGTGTGGATGTAAATAAGTTTCTGAAACGTTTTGCACGAAACGTTTGCTAAAAAAAATTGAAACCTTGTGGCAACCTTAAATGTTTCATAATCGTAGTTTTTTGTTGCTATTATTTATATAAATGTAGATATATAAAAGTATATTTCTACATTTAGTAAAATGAAACAGGGTCATAATAAAGGTTAATTCATCATTTTTACTCATATTCTTAGGAAGAGGTCGAGGAGGAAGAATTACAGGTAAGAGGATGAGGTCGAGGTCGTGGTGTAGTAGCGTAGTGTAGTGGCCTGGTGTAGTGGCCTGGTGTAGTAGCGTGGTGTAGTGGCCTGGTGTAGTGGCCTGGTGTAGTGGCCTGGTGTAGTGGCCTGGTGTAGTAGCCTGGTGTAGTGGCCTGGTGTAGTACCGTGGTGTAGTGGCCTGGTGTAGTACCGTGGTGTAGTGGCCTGGTGTAGTAGCGTGGTGTAGTGGCCTGGTGTAGTAGCGTGGTGTAGTGGCCTGGTGTAGTGGCCTGGTGTAGTACCGTGGTGTAGTGGCCTGGTGTAGTAGCGTGGTGTAGTGGCCTGGTGTAGTAGCGTGGTGTAGTAGCGTGGTGTAGTGACCTGGTGTAGTAGCCTGGTGTAGTAGCGTAGTGTAGTAGCCTGGTGTAGTAGCGTGGTGTAGTGGCCTGGTGTAGTGGCCTGGTGTAGTACCGTGGTGTAGTGGCCTGGTGTAGTAGCGTGGTGTAGTAGCGTGGTGTAGTGGCCTGGTGTAGTGGCCTGGTGTAGTAGCGTGGTGTAGTAGCATGGTGTAGTAGCCTGGTGTAGTAGCGTCGTGTAGTAGCCTGGTGTAGTAGAGTGGTGTAGTAGCCTGGTGTAGTAGCCTGGTGTAGTAGCGTGATGTAGTAGTGTAGTAGCCTGGTGTAGTAGCCTGGTGTAGTAGCGTGGTGTAGTAGTGTAGTAGCGTGGTGTAGTAGCGTGGTGTAGTAGCGTGGTGTAGTAGTGTAGTAGCCTGGTGTAGTAGCCTGGTGCAGTAGCGTGGTGTAGTAGCGTGGTGTAGTGGCCTGGTGTAGTGGCCTGGTGTAGTAGCGTAGTGTAGTAGCGTAGTGTAGTAGCGTGGTGTAGTAGCGTGGTGTAGTAGCGTGTAGTAGCATGGAGTTGTAGCGTAGTGTAGTAGTGTGGTGTAGTAGCGTGGTGTAGTAGCGTGGTGTAGTAGCGTGGTGTAGTAGCGTGGTGTAGTAGCGTGGTGTAGTAGCGTGGTGTAGTGGCCTGGTGTAGTGGCCTGGTGTAGTAGCGTGGTGTAGTAGCGTGGTGTAGTAGTGTGGTGTAGTAGGGTGGTGTAGTGGTCTGGTGTAGTAGCGTGGTGTAGTGGCCTGGTGTAGTAGCCTGGTGTAGTAGCGTGGTGTAGTAGCGTGGTGTAGTGGCCTGGTGTAGTAGCTTAGTGTAGTAGCGTGGTGTAGTAGCGTGGTGTAGTGGCCTGGTGTAGTAGACTGGTGTAGTAGCGTGGTGTAGTGGCGTAGTGTAGTAGCGTAGTGAAGTGGCGTGGTGTAGTGGCGTGGTGTAGTGGCGTGGTGTAGTGGCGTGGTGTAGTAGCGTGGTGTAGTAGCGTGGTGTAGTAGCGTGGTGTAGTAGCGTAGTGTAGTGGCGTGGTGTAGTAGTGTAGTGGCCTGGTGTAGTAGCGTGGTGTAGTAGTGTAGTGGCCTGGTGTAGTAGCGTGGTGTAGTAGTGTAGTGGCCTGGTGTAGTAGCCTGGTGTAGTAGCCTGGTGTAGTGGCCTGGTGTAGTAGCGTGGTGTAGTAGCGTAGTGTAGTAGCGTAGTGTAGTAGTGTGGTGTAGTAGCGTGGTGTAGTAGCGTGGTGTAGTAGTGTAGTGGCCTGGTGTAGTAGCGTGGTGTAGTAGTGTAGTAGCGTGGTGTAGTAGCGTGGTGTAGTAGCGTGGTGTAGTAGCCTAATGTAGTAGCCTGGTGTAGTAGCGTGGTGTATTAGCATAGTGTAGTAGCGTGGTGTAGTAGCGTGGTGTAGTAGCGTGGTGTAGTAGCGTGTTGTAGTAGCGTAGTGTAGTGGTCTGGTGTAGTAGCGTGGTGTAGTGGCGTGGTGTAGTGGCGTGGTGTAGTGGCCTGGTGTAGTGGCCTGGTGTAGTAGCCTGGGAAAAAATAAATGTAGACCTTTCAACCATTCAATGGGAGACGGTCTTAAGCGACAAAACTCCCACACAGGGAATAGCTCAACTGACAGCTGAAGCTTACAAGGTCTGCTTGAAGCATGTGCTGGTGAGGAGGGGCAGAAAGAGGAACACTCTAGAAAGAGAACGCAGACGACTGTACAGAAGGAAAAAATAACGGAAATGCTTCGGCAGACACAACTATCACAAGCAAGGAAAATAAGCCTAAGCAGGGAGATCGAAGAAATGGAACAAACGTTGAAGCGATCATATGAGTCTGATGAAATGGAATTGGAACAGAGAGCTATACAAGAGATAAGGAAAAATCCGAAATATTTTTTAACATTCGCTAAATCAAAATCCAAAACCTCAACCAGTATTGGACCTTTAATTACAAATGAAGGTACGTACACAGAGGACAACAAAGAGATTAGTGAAATTCTAAGAAGCCAGTATGAGGCTATGTTTAGCACACCAATTAACAACATGAAAGTTGATGACCCAGACAGCTTCTTTATGAATGACATTCAAGCTGCAGATAATATAATGGATATTACCACAAACTCGGAAGACTTTAAAGAGAAATTGAAATATGCCCATGCACTCAGCCCCTGGGCCTGACTCATGGAATTCAAAATTCATAAAGAAATGTAAAGTACCAGTAGCGAGAGCACTCAGCGTAATATGGAGAAAGAGCCTGGATACAGGGGAGATACCAGCAGCACTTAAATCTGCAGATATAGCTCCGTTGCACAAGGGGGGGAGTAAAGCCTTGGCAAAAAATTATAGGCCAGTTGCACTAACATCACACATAATAAAAGTGTTTGAAAGAGTGATTAGGAATCAATTTCTAGTTTTATGGAAAACATGAATTGCACAATCCAGGACAACATGGATTTAGAGCGGGAAGATCCTGTCTGTCACAGTTACTCAACCACTATGACAAATCACAGAAGCCCTAGAAAAAGCAAAATGCCGATGGTTGTATACAACTTTGCAAAGGCGTTCGACAAATGTGACCATGGGGTGATAGCTCACAAAATGAGGTCAATGGGAATAACTGGAA
>WNGS01167372.1:14935320-14950054 GCA_020271785.1 Procambarus virginalis | reverse complement strand
CATCTGGGTTGTGTCATACATTTAACCAGGATCAGAACATTGCTATATATAACAATTTCAGTACCAGGACATTCACTAGTTAACACTAGTCTAGTTGTTGAACGTGATGTATTTACGAGTGATGTCAGCACTATTGAGGGGGGGGGGTGGGAGCTAGGTTCCTAACTTGAAGCAAGTTAGTACAAATTATTAAAGCTAGTTACTTCACAGTATTGCATCATGGATCTCATCTCATTAGCATATATTTTCAGTAACGCTTCATTAACGTACCGAACACGAGAACAACACAATCAGGCAATATTCGAGCAAGCTGCAGCCAACTTAGGTTAGGTTAGGTAAAGTTAGTTCCCTTATTTTGGTGCTGTTGGCCAATATTAGTTTTACAGTACGTGGTGAAGGATTTACAGCTACGCTTGGAATATAGAGATAAGGTTAGGTGAGGTGAGGTGAGGTTAGAACAAGTTAAGTTAGGTGTTTCCGGAAGTGATTTGTTGTGTTCACAATATGATTGCTTCAAAGGGCTCTTGGCACACGGGAAATGAGCGAGGCACTGCTCGAGAAGTGCTCGAAAGCAATCAATTTGCGGGAATGTACAAGAGACGCCCCCTTGTCTTGCCACAATACCAGTGGTTCCAATGTCTAGACAGCATGTCAATGGTTCTTGTCTAGACAGCATGTCAATGGTTCTTGTCTAGACAGCATGTCAATGGTTCTTGTCTAGACAGCATGTCAATGGTTCTTGTCTAGACAGCATGTCAATGGTTCTTGTCTAGACAGCATGTCAATGGTTCTTGTCTAGACAGCATGTCAATGGTTCTTGTCTAGACAGCATAACAGTGGTGCTGTAGTCTTGGCTGCCCACCAGTCGTTCTTGTAACTTTTGCGACTCAAGCTGTCTCGCGTGGTAGTGTGAGCGTCTTGTATTTACAAAGACTCGAATCCCGCTTGATCGTGAGCGTTTTCACATAACGCACACGAATATATATTTACATACATACGTTCATGCACACCACCACACTCAACCATCTATAGCGCAAGTAACCATGCCAATCAATCAGCAATTTGTCCACTAACCATGACAATCAACCATCAATCTGTCCACTAACCATGACAATCAACCATCAATCTGTCCACTAACCATGACAATCAACCATCAATCTGTCCACTAACCATGACAATCAACCATCAATCTGTCCACTAACCATGACAATCAACCATCAATCTGTCCACTAACCATGCCAATCAACCATCAATCTGTCCACTAACCATGACAATCAACCATCAATCTGTCCACTAACCATGACAATCAACCATCAATCTGTCCACTAACCATGACAATCAACCATCAATTTGTCCACTAACCATGACAATCAACCATCAATTTGTCCACTAACCATGACAATCAACCATCAATTTGTCCACTAACCATGACAATCAACCATCAATTTGTCCACTAACCATGACAATCAACCATCAATCTGTCCACTAACCATGACAATCAACAACCACACGCACCGCTAGCCATCACCTAGCAGTGCCTCCACCACAAACAAACCCCTCTGCCCCCCCCCCACACACAAACTACTCTTACAATCACGGTTCACAATACTCCCAGCCCTCGTCCCCACCCTCACCACCCCCAACTTCCCCCACCATGACCCCAGCTCCCCCACCATGACCCCAGCTCCCCCACCATGACCCCAGCTCCCCCACCATGACCCCAAGCCACGCCAAACCCCACCACCGCTCTCCACTGGGCTCAAGTGCCGGGCAGGAGTAGACAGTGGCCCCACTAATTGGGCAGTAGTGGCCAATTTGCATGGAGAATGTCCTTGTTAAGGACGTATATGGGGAGAGGGGTGCTTTATAAGGGAGAGGGTGCACTATAGAGTTGAGTGAGGGATGCCTTATAGGGAGTACCCAGAACCCAATAATAGTTAGGGTTATTCAGTAGGGGATTAGGGCTGCTTACCAAGAGTTAGGATTGGCCAATAAGAGTTAGGAGATTGACTTATAGGTGTTAAGGTGGGTATTGTAAGTGTTAGAATGCCACATAAAAGTGGTTGTGGTGGGGGGGGGGGGGGGATTTACAGGCACCAGGAGTGTCATCATTGCTGATTTCTTGTGTTATTTTTTGTGTTTGGCTATCCGCTGGCTTTCAGACACCCTCAGTACATGTGTTTGACCCCCCTGACTCCTGGTCACATCTTGACCTAGGCGTTCCAGGTCACCCAACGTACTCCAGGTCATAATATCACTACAAAGATGCTACGGGCTCACCATAGCCCGTGCTACTTGGAACTTGTTCCAGGTAGCGAATCTCTAACAACAACTACAAAGATAACAACCACGTTACAGAAACCCGTTCTTCTAAAACGAAAGTACTCATATAGTTGGCATTTTCGGCCGAAATGAGCAATATGGAGTGATGGACCACCAGAAAGTTGACTTGTATCATTAGATTTGGGCAAACAGGAAACGTTTTTAATCGCAACATAAATCTAGGAACTAAACTAACCTAACCTAAGGGTAGCCGGTCGGCCGAGCGGACAGCACGCTTGACTTGTGATCCTGTGGTTCTGGGTTCGATCCCAGGTGCCGGCGAGAAAAAATGGACAGAGTTTCTTTCACCCTATGCCCCTGTTACCTAGCAGTAAAATAGGTACCTGGGTGTTAGTCAGCTGTCACGGGCTGCTTCCTGGGGGTGGAGGCCTGGTCGAGGACCGGGCCGCGGGGACACTAAAAAGCCCCGAAATCATCTCAAGATAACCTCAAGATAACCTAGTCTCTCGTAGCAGTACTAGGCAAAATATACGATATCACAGGCCTCACATAGTACATATATATGCTATACAAGGCCTAGGAATATTTATATTTATTTGTTACCTATATTGTTTCCTCAGCAGCCTACAGTGGTACCCTGCCACCAGTACCCTGCCACCAGTACCCCTGCCACCAGTACCCTGCCACCAGTACCCTGCCACCAGTACCCCTGCCACCAGTACCCCTGCCACCAGTACCCTGCCACCAGTACCCCTGCCACCAGTACCCTGCCACCAGTACCCTGCCACCAGTACCCTACCACCAGTACCCTGCCACCAGTACCCTGCCACCAGTACCCTGCCACCAGTACCCTGCCACCAGTACCCTGCCACCAGTACCCCTGCCACCAGTACCCTGCCACCAGTACCCTGCCACCAGTACCCTGCCACCAGTACCCTGCCACCAGTACCATGCCACCAGTATCCTGTCACCAGTACCCTGCCACCAGTACCCTGCCACCAGTACCCTGCCACCAGTATCCTGTCACCAGTACCCTGCCACCAGTACCCCTGCCACCAGTACCCTGCCACCAGTAACCTGCCAGCAGTACCCTGCCACTAGTATCCTGTCACCAGTACCCTGCCACCAGTACCCTGTCACCAGTACCCTGCCACCAGTACCCTGCCACCAGTACCCTGCCACCAGTACCCTGCCACCAGTACCCTGCCACCAGTACCCTGCCACCAGTATCCTGTCACCAGTACCCTGCCACCAGTACCCTGCCACCAGTAACCTGCCACCAGTACCCTGCCACCAGTACCCTGCCACCAGTATCCTGTCACCAGTACCCTGCCACCAGTACCCTGCCACCAGTACCCTGCCACCAGTACCCTGCCACCAGTATCCTGTCACCAGTACCCTGCCACCAGTACCCTGCCACCAGTACCCTGCCACCAGTACCCTGTCACCAGTACCCTGTCACCAGTACCCTGCCACCAGTACCCTGCCACCAGTACCCTGCCACCAGTACCCTGCCACCAGTATCCTGTCACCAGTACCCTGCCACCAGTACCCTGCCACCAGTAACCTGCCAGCAGTACCCTGCCACTAGTATCCTGTCACCAGTACCCTGCCACTAGTACCCTGCCACCAGTACCCTGCCACCAGTACCCTGCCACCAGTACCCTGCCACCAATACCCTGCCACCAGTACCCTGCCACCAGTACCCTGCCACCAGTACCCTGCCATCAGTAACCTGCCAGCAGTACCCTGCCACCAGTACCCTGCCACCAGTACCCTGCCAATAGTACCCTGCCACTAGAACCCTGCCACCAGTACCCTGCCACCAATACCCTGCCACCAGTACCCTGCCACCAGTACCCTGCCAATAGTACCCTGCCACTAGAACCCTGCCACCAGTACCCCTGCCACCAATACCCTGCCACCAGTACCCTGCCACCAGTACCCTGCCACCAGTACCCTGCCACCAGTACCCTGCCACCAGTACCCTGCCACCAGTACCCTGCCACCAGTACCCCGCCACCAGTACCCTGCCACCAATACCCTGCCACCAGTACCCTGCCACCAGTACCCTGCCACCAATAACCTGCCACCAGTACCCTGCCACCAGTACCCTGCCACCAGTACCCTGCCACCAGTATCCTGTCACCAGTACCCTGCCACCAGTACCCCTGCCACCAGTACCCTGCCACCAGTACCCTGCCACCAGTACCCTGCCACCAGTACCCCGCCACCAGTACCCTGCCACCAGTACCCCTGCCACCAGTACCCTGCCACCAGTACCCTGCCACCAGTACCCAGCCACCAGTACCCTGCCACCAGTACCCTGCCACCAGTACCCTGCCACCAGTACCCTGCCACCAATACCCTGCCACCAGTACCCTGCCACCAATACCCTGCCACCAATACCCTGCCACCAGTACCCTGCCACCAGTACCTGCCACCAGTACCCCTGCCACCAATACCCTGCCACCAATACCCTGCCACCAGTACCCTGCCACCAGTACCCTGCCACCAGTACCCTGCCACCAATACCCTGCCACCAGTACCCTGCCACCAGTACCCTGCCACCAGTACCCTGCCACCAATATCCTGCCACCAATACCCTGCCACCAATACCCTGCCACCAGTACCCCGCCACCAGTACCCTGCCACCAGTACCCTGCCACCAATACCCTGCCACCAGTACCCTGCCACCAGTACCCTGCCACCAGTACCCTGCCACCAATACCCTGCCACCAGTACCCTGCCACCAGTACCCTGCCACCAGTACCCTGCCACCAATACCCTGCCACCAGTACCCTGCCACCAGTACCCTGCCACCAGTACCCTGCCACCAATACCCTGCCACCAGTACCCTGCCACCAGTACCCTGCCACCAGTACCCTGCCACCAATACCCTGCCACCAATACCCTGCCACCAATACCCTGCCACCAGTACCCCGCCACCAGTACCCTGCCACCAATACCCTGCCACCAGTACCCTGCCACCAGTACCCTGCCACCAGTACCCTGCCACAATACCCTGCCACCAGTACCCTGCCACCAGTACCCTGCCACCAGTACCCTGCCACCAATACCCTGCCACCAATACCCTGCCACCAGTACCCTGCCACCAGTACCCTGCCACCAGTACCCTGCCACAGCTTGTTTCACTCTGTATTCTCCTTCCTTCCACTCACATATTTTAGAACACATAACTAACCTTACAAATAATTATATTAAAATTTTAGATGCAGACACTATTGAGTGATAAGTTGAACTGTTAGGTTTAGAACCCATAATCTGCCCATAAGGTGCATAACTTTCATAACTCTCCCATTACCCTTCTATTGCTTGCATTCTTCCTTCCCCTAATCCCTCGTGTCTCCCTCTTCCTCTCTCCTTCCCTTCCCCTCACCACCATCCAGGGGGCGGTCCGTCCCCTCTCTCACCAACATGGCCGCCAAGGGCACGACCATGGCAATTTGCACGGTGGGTCCCCTTTCTGAAATAAATATTTGATGCCAAATATTACCATACCGTGATGTGTCTATGACAATGTTGCCAAACCTCTGACACTGTTGCCATACCCTCTGACACTGTTGCCATACCTCTGACACTGTTGCCATACGTCTGACACTGTTGCCATACCTCTGACACTGTTGCCATGCTCCTGACACTGTTGCCATACCTCTGACACTGTTGCCATACTTCTGACACTGTTGCCATACCTCTGACACTGTTGCCATACCTCTGACACTGCTGCCATACCTCTGACACTGTTGCCATAACCCCTGACACAGTTGCCATACCTCTGACACTGTTGCCATACCCCCTGACACTGTTGCCATACCCCCTGACACTGTTGTTATACCCCCTGACACTGTTGCCATACCCCCTGACACTGTTGCCATACCTCTAACACTGTTGCCATACCTCTGACACTATTGCCATACTCCTGACACTGTTGCCATACCTTTGACACTGTTGCTATACCTCTGACACTGTTGCCATACTCCCTGACACTGTTGCCATACTCCCTGACACTGTTGCCATACCCCCTGACACTGTTGCCATACCCCCTGACACTGTTGCCATACCCCCTGACACTGTTGCCATACCTCTGACACTGTTCCCATACCCCCTGACACTGTTGTCATACCCCCTGACACTGTTGCCATACCTCTGACACTGTTGCCATACCTCTGACACTGTTGCCATACCTCTGACACTGTTGCCATACCTCTGACACTGTTGCCATACCTCTGACACTGTTGCCATAACCCCTGACACAGTTGCCATACCTCTGACACTGTTGCCATACCCCTGACACTGTTGCCATACCCCCTGACACTGTTGCCATACCCCCTGCCACTGTTGCCATACCCCCTGACACTGTTGCCATACCTCTGACACTGTTGCCATACCTCTGACACTATTGCCATGCTCCTGACACTGTTGCCATACCTTTGACACTGTTGCTATACCTCTGACACTGTTGTCATACTCCCTGACACTGTTGCCATACTCCCTGACACTGTTGCCATACCCCCTGACACTGTTGCCATACCCCCTGACACTGTTGCCATACCCCTGACACTGTTGCCATACCTCTGACACTGTTGCCATACCCCCTGACACTGTTGCCATACCCCCTGACACTGTTGCCATACCTCTGACACTGTTGCCATACCTCTGACACTGTTGCCATACCTCTGACACTGTTGCTATACCTCTGACACTGTTGCCATACCTGTGACACTGTTGCCATACTCCCTGACACTGTTGCCATACCCCCTGACACTGTTGCCATACCCCATAACACTGTTGCCATACCTCTGACACTGTTGCAACACCTCTGACACTGTTGCCATACCCCTTGACACTGTTGCCATACCCCCTGACACTGTTGCCATACCCCTTGACACTGTTGCCATACCTCTGACACTGTTGCCATACCTCTGACACTGTTGCCATACCCTTGACACTGTTGCCATACCTCTGACACTGTTGCCATACTCCCTGACACTGTTGCCATACCCCCTGACACTGTTGCCATACCCCTTGACACTGTTGCCATACCTCTGACACTGTTGCCATACCTCTGACACTGTTGCCATACTCCCTGACACTGTTGCCATACCTCTGACACTGTTGCCATACCTCTGACACTGTTGCCATACCTCTGACACTGTTGCCATACCCCCTGACACTGTTGCCATACCCCCTGACACTGTTGCCATACCTCTGTCACTGTTGCCATACCCCTTGAAACTGTTGCCATACCCCCTGACACTGTTGCCATACCCCTTGACACTGTTGCCATACCCTCTGAATCTGTTGCCATACCCCTTGACACTGTTGCCATACCCCCTAACACTGTTGACATACCCCTTGACACTGTTGCCATACCCTCTGACACTGTTACCATACCCCTTGACACTGTTGCCATACCTCTGTCACTGTTGCCATACCCCTTGACACTGTTGCCATACCTCTGACACTGTTGCCATACTCCCTGACACTGTTGCCATACCTCTGACACTGTTGCCATACCTCTGACACTGCTGCCATACCCCTGACACTGTTGCCATACCTCTGACACTGTTGCCATACCTCTGACACTGTTGCCATACCTGACACTGTTGCCATACCTCTAACACTGTTGAAATACCCCTGACACTGTTGCCATACCTCTGACACTGTTGCCATACCTCTGATACTGTTGCCATACCTCTGACACTGTTGCCATACTTCAGAGGTGTTTTATAGTGCTTCATAACACTTTTGTCATACCTTGTGCTCTATTACGAACTGAGTTACGAACACCATGGCCTCAATGTTGCACTGAATTACGAACACCATAGCCTCAATGTTGCACTGAGTTACGAACACCATGGTCTCAATGTTGCACTGAGTTACGAACACCATGGCCTCAATGTTGCACTGAGTTACGAACACCATGGCCTCAATGTTGCACTGAGTTACGAACACCATAGCCTCAATGTTGCACTGAGTTACGAACACCATGGCCTCAATGTTGCACTGAGTTACGAACACTTGCAAAATTCATAGGTTTCCGTCACGAAACTGACATCTCATCACGTTATTAAATCAATCAGAACTATAATTTGTATACAAATGTAAGCGTTACTATTCTATTGGTGGGCTCACCATAGCCGGTGCTACTTGGAACTTTGTTCCAGGAAGCGAATCTTTAACAACATTTGTCCCTAGATGTATGTTTACAATATTTGTTATAGTGTAAAGATATCAAATTATTTCTGGTTTGAGTTACGGAGCTGGGAGACGCTGGGTCAGTCTGGCAGCGTCATGGTTGGCTAAACATTGTTTACAATTGAATACGAGTCAGTCAAACATGAAAAAGGAACAAATCCACAAGATCCGTGACGAGGATTCGAACCTGCGTCCAAGAGACGCAAAGGAAACCAATTTTTGGCACGAAATTTATGATCATGTCAACAGTAACGAGTACTGCCGTTCCCAGCTAGAAATTAGATTAATGATGACGGTCATTTAAATAGCTAATAACCTGCCATTTTGTTAAGGCACAAAGGGGGAGGAAGAGATAAGGGGACATCACTGTTGCACTAGAGCGCAATTAACCCTTCCACGAGTGATCAATTAATTAGCGCTCTCATTCTCTCAAATTGGTAACTACGGAGCTTTTACTCAAGAGGACGGAGTTCCTGGGAAAGACTACAGATGAACTCAGATGTGCTGTGCATGCCTGGCTCTCAGCTTCTGGTATAAGAGGGACAGAAATATGTTCAGTAAATAAGGGACCTGTGGTTAGATTCACGAAGCAGTTACGCAGGTACTTACGAACGTGTACATCTTTCCTCAGTCTTTGACGGGTTTGGATACATTTAGTAAACAGTTTACAAGCATGCAAACTTGCCAATCAACTGTTGTTATTGTTACAAACAGCCTCCTGGTGCTTCGGAGCTCATTCACTGTTAAATAATTGTAAACAAAGCCGCCAAAGATTGAGAAAAGATGTGCAGGTTCGTAAGTGCTTGCGTAACTGCTTCGTGAATCTGGCCCCAGGATACAGTCAAGGCAGCCTCCGCAATACAATCTATCACCAAGCTATATTCGAACAATATAGCTAACGTCAAACCCAAAAGCACTTTAATAGCTTTTACCGTATTGTGTTTTCAAAACCGGTTCATTCTCAAATATAAATTAATTATATATGTTAGAATTTGGTGTATAGTTAGACCTAAATTAGGTTGGGTTAAGTGTTTAGGTTACCTGAAGAGATTTTCAGGAGTTCTTCCACTCCCCAAGCCCGCCCTGATGGCTCGGCTCTGTTGGCAATTATTTGTATTTGTAGACCAGACCACACACTAGAAGGTGAAGGGACGACGACGTTTCGGTCCGTCCTGGACCATTCTCAAGTCGATCAAACCATTCGACCTGAGAGTAGTTCAGGACGGACCGAAACGTCGTCGTCCCTTCACCTTCTAGTGTGTGGTCTGGTCAACATACTTAGCACGTTTATGGACTCATCGCCTGCATTGTATGTGGGTGAAGCATTTGCACAGGTGCGATCAAACAGAGGTTGCGAGCAAAGCATTGTTCGAGAATAGTTCAACATTATCAGTTGTGAGTCGTGTTCAATGTTTGTTTTACTTATAAACTAGGGGATTAGCCGCTTTATGATAAGATTTTGACCTTTGTTGATGAGGACAGATTGCAGTAATGGAATCACTCAGGAATTGCAAGACTGTTCTNCACCCTGCCTCCACAATCCTCCACCCTGCCGCCACAACCCTCCACCCTGCCTCCACAACCCTCCACCCTGCCTCCACAACCCTCCACCCTGCCTCCACAACCCTCCACCCTGCCTCCACAATCCTCCACCCTGCCTCCACAATCCTCCACAACCCTCCACAACCCTCCACAACCCTCCACAATCCTCCACCCTGCCTCCACAATCCTCCACCCTGCCTCCACAACCCTCCACCCTGCCTCCACAACCCTCCACCCTGCCTCCACAACCCTCCACCCTGCCTCCACAACCCTCCACCCTGCCTCCACAACCCTCCACCCTGCCGCCACAACCCTCCACCCTGCCTCCACAATCCTCCACCCTGCCTCCACAATCCTCCACCCTGCCGCCACAACCCTCCACCCTGCCTCCACAATCCTCCACCCTGCCTCCACAACCCTCCACAACCCTCCACAATCCTCCACCCTGCCTCCACAATCCTCCACCCTGCCTCCACAACCCTCCACCCTGCCTCCACAATCCTCCACCTTGCCTCCACAACCCTCCACAACCCTCCACAATCCTCCACCCTGCCGCCACAATCCTCCACCCTGCCGCCACAAACCTCCACAACCCTCCACAACCCTCCACCCTGCCTCCACAATCCTCCACCTTGCCTCCACAACCCTCCACAACCCTCCACAATCCTCCACCCTGCCGCCACAATCCTCCACCCTGCCGCCACAACCCTCCACAACCCTCCACAACCCTCCACCCTGCCTCCACAACCCTCCACCCTGCCTCCACAACCCTCCACAACCCTCCACAACCCTCCACAATCCTCCACCCTGCCTCCACAACCCTCCACCCTGCCTCCACAATCCTCCACCCTGCCGCCACAACCCTCCACCCTGCCTCCACAACCCTCCACCCTGCCTCCACAACCTCCACCCTGCCTCCACAACCCTCCACCCTGCCTCCACACCCCTCCACCCTGCCTCCACAACCCTCCACCCTGCCTCCACAACCCTCCACCCTGCCTCCACAATCCTCCACCTTGCCTCCACAACCCTCCACCCTGCCTCCACAACCCTCCACCTTGCCTCCACAACCCTCCACCCTGCCTCCACAACCCCCCACCTTGCCTCCACAACCCTCCACCCTGCCTCCACAACCCTCCACCTTGCCTCCACAACCCTCCACCCTGCCTCCACAATCCTCCACCTTGCCTCCACAACCCTCCACCCTGCCTCCACAATCCTCCACCTTGCCTCCATAACCCTCCACCCTGCCTCCACAATCCTCCACCCTGCCTCCACAACCCTCTACCCTGCCGCCACAACCCTCCACCCTGCCTCCACAACCCTCCACCCTGCCTCCACAACCCTTTACAACCCTCCACAACCCTCCACCCTGCCTCCACAACCCTCCAGCCTCCCAATCTTCCCCCTCCACCAACTCCTCCGTCCCACAGTAAGAGCAATATTCCTCGCCAAAGTTATACCTTTATTAATGTTAGCGGCAAGAGTCACAACAGCGTTGAGTAATATTATTACAGCTGATAATGGTGCAATATATTGATAGTTGCAGAGGACACAGTTGCAAAAGTTGCGTCTTGCAAGGCACACATGTGGGTGTATGTGTCAGCTTACCTATTACTTCTTACCTAATAGTGTTCCAGGTTACCCCTAGGCGTCAGCCCCAGGGGGGGGGGGGTCCCGGGGTCACCACTATTTACCTATCACAAGTAAAGTCTTGTCCCAGTTCGGTCTTGGGAAGTAGACGATCTCTCGAAACCAACTTCAGGTAAACATCCGGTAAACTCAATTTGACTTTATTGCTCACCTTAAACATTGAGTTTCTATTTTATCAAGAATTCTGAGTATTTGTATGTTTGGATCATGTCTTTTTTTTTCAATTCGCGTTGCCGAGTTCTTCGTAATGTAGGACAAATCTTCTAGCAAACTACTGTATATTTTTAATTTACCGGCTGGGCTCCATTGGTTATTCTACTTCTGGCCAGACATTGGCTCTATATATAGTTTTGAATCCGTGTTTATCTTGGTTCCTGATAAACACGCCAGCTTAAGATAACATAGGTTTAACACATTCATAATAATTTACTCTAACCGATCATTATAATTATAATCATATATTGTATAATGTAACATATTATATATTACAGCCTTCTGTAATATACACTGAATATGATAAATACAAAATAAATCACTTTAAAGTTTTTACCTTCAAAGGCAAATCATTAAATTGATATACATTTCAAGGATGATTAACAAAGGCAAATGGTTTCATGAAATTACAGAAGTACTGTAATTTACTGAAGTACTGAAATACTGTACTGTAAACTTCTGCATTAAACGTCAACAGGTGACGGGAGCTGCATGGCTTTCCTCAAACAGGTGTTGAGCACACTCCTGTAACAGGTGCCTGATTTCGACAGGATTTTAATTGCTTGTCAACAACCAGGAATATTTGAACTAAACTGCCATTGCAGAAAATATTATGGATAAAATTTGGAGACCAGAATAGAAAATCAGAAGGCACTCTCCCTACTCCTACTCTGAATTACACCACCTGGAGACAAGATGCACGAAGACACATGAAACTGGTCTAAAAAAGTTGTATGAAAATTTATGTGGATAGAAAGAATATTGAAACAATGTTGTACCAATCACTTACTACAACTAGTACTACTACTACTAATTACGCAACATTTTTTATTGGTTTGGTACTAAACTCAATGGATAATCCAGTACGTCCTCATGACTGCCTTCACACTGAAAAGAGGAAGATTAGTGTGAGAAGAGCGCCGGGAGTATGCCTCGTCCGTCAGCCTTGACACCATGCTCGCCTGATCGAGAGTAACCAGAAGCTTGTGAGCTTTATTTAATTAAGGAGTTAAGAGCTACAAAGAGCGAGGGACACTAGGAGAGTGTATAGGTCAGAGGTTATACGACGTTGTTAGGTTTAAGATGTGAGTTTTATGGAGATAAAACTCCTTCACTGAGATGATCATTATCATCGTCCACGATGGCAATGATGGTGACACTATACGTAACGAGTGTAAGGGAACATGTAAGAGTGTAATAGTGACTGTCACTCTCCTGATAACGTGGTTTATCGCCCTACTCTCTCCATGCTGTTTCTCTGATCCTATAACTGGGTCAGGCCCTGAAACTTTCTCTCTCTCCTCCTTCACCCTTGACCCCCAGAACTAGGTCAACCCCTGGTACTCTCTACTTCACCCTGACCCCTAGAACTAGGTCAACCCTGACACGTTCATCTTTACACACCTCACACAAGCCCTCCTCTTCCCTGAGGTTATTTCCAATACAATGAAGAAACACCACCTGCCAGAGTATGCAGGCTAGACACCCCGGAATTTAGAAATCACATTAGAGCGCCCCCTCGACCGGTGATACATAGCATAAACAAATCATTTGCCCACCCTCTTATTCAGCCATTAGTCCCCACATTCACCACGATAAACACAGACTAGTCCTTCGCCCTCGGCGGCCCTCACCCAGCTGTGATGGCCGTCATTAAGAAACACCATCTTCGGTGCTTTGTTTCACTGTTTACATATATCAAAACAAATTGGGGCAAGTGTCCTTGCAACAGGTTATCCACATGTTTTTGACCACATCTTCCTCCCTCTCAACACTGGGCTCATCACCGGTTATTGACCTGGGTGTAAAAGTTTCCCAGGATAGGCCCTAAGTGTTTTCCCGGGCCATGAGTATACAAAAAACACTCCCCCAGAGGGTATATACACCCCCCCCCCCTTCCCCCAGCTGAGACCCTGTGGTGGCAAGGGGGGGGGGAAGGCTCTTGTAACTGGGGTAAGTTGGATATTAATGATTTCATAACTGTAAATAAAGGGATTGACGTTTCGGTCAATCCTGGATTGACCGAAACGTTATTAAGTCCTGAATCATTATTAAATCCTGGACCATTATTAAGTCAAGTAGGAAAGAAAGAGTGGTGGAGAAAGTCACTGTTTAAGGTACTGGCTTGATGGGGTTCTGGAAGTAATACTCTCCCAGCCCGGCCCGAGGCCAGGCTTGACTGGCGAGACAGTGAGGTGAGAGGCGAGAAAGTTTAAGGAGTTAATAGGAATACAAAAAAAAACTGCAGAAGTAAAGAAAATGAGGTGAAAATGGGGACAAGCGAAAAATAGCAACAGAAGAGAAAAAGAAAACGGGAAATAAGAGAGGCAATATAGGGACAGAAGCCAAGTTAAATCACACGTTTGTTACTAAGGTTAAGAGAATTTAACTTTGTACTGTGAATGAGCAAGAGTCAACAGCAACACCGCCAGGATTCGGGTCCACGTTGATCATATTGTGTATGAGAGCCACTTCGACAGATTACGTCTGTGAAGAGTAGAGGCAGAGACAGAAGCCCGCATTGTGTTCCCGTCTCTCTCTCTCTCTCTTTAGTCCGTATGTATCTCTGTTTACCTGTCTTTGTTGCGTTGTTATCGTTCTGTCTGCCTGATTGTCTGTTTTCCTGCCTGTCTGCCCTCACATAGAGAATAAAAAACTGTTTAAGACCTCAGGGAGGATAACATTCGGAGAGCCTCACATATATTACAAAACACATTCACTAGACCAACCCAGAACTCGAGCTGAAAAATGGGGTTGGTATAGACTTTAAGCCAATCATCACACCTGACCTGAATTCATGCCTAAAATCCTAACAGAAAACTTA
>WNGS01167372.1:14922844-14934601 GCA_020271785.1 Procambarus virginalis | reverse complement strand
TTTTTTCGGAAGAAGACACATCAATAAGATGATTATAGAGTAACGTAACATGAAGGCATTGATATATCTGCAAACTTACCAATTTCTTTTGTGTTATTTTAGTCTGTCATTAAGATGACGGCCAGTTTCACCACTAGAGATGAAAGGAACGGGAAATTGAATATACACCAACATCATTGGAAGCAGGAGGAGCAGTGTTTCTTTCATATTTACTTACAAAATCATGTATTTGATGAACTTTAGTCACTGGTACGTTTAACGCATTTTAGACTTTGGAGCTTATAAATGCCAGAAATATTGTCCAGCATCTGTGTAAGTAATGTGTCTAGTTTCTATCTATGACTTTCGTTGTGTGTTTGGGGCCTTGAACATTGGTTCTTTGACTTCAATTTTAATTTCCATCAGAATCTTCTTAAACACTCTTTCAGTTACTCTCAGTCAGTTATGTGCCCTCTCCTTGTTACTCTCAGCCAGGCATGTGTCTTCTCTCAATCATGTGTCACTCTCAGCCAGTTATGAGTACTCTACTTGTCACTCTATCAGCCATGTGTCCTCTCCCTTTTTTTACTTGGATCATACATGAGTGACCTATTCTGTGCCAGCAGCAACTGTCATTTCCTGCTTGGTTAGTGATCCGCTGGTTGACTAGTGCTAACCCCAGTGATACATTGATGGGGACGTTAACTTTCTGCAAAGTGGGGAACACACTTTATTTCTCAGTGGCTCTCTCTCTCTCTCTCTCTCTCTCTCTCTCTCTCTCTCTCTCCCTCTCTCTCTCTCTCTCTCTCTCTCTCTCTCCTCTCTCTCTCTCTCTCTCTTCGTCTTCTGCCTCTCCTCCTTTTCATCTCTTCTCTCTCTTCTTCATTCCTCTTCTTTTACCTCTTTGTTCTTTATCTCTGCCCTCCCTCCCTCTTGTCTATCTATCTATCTTATCCCTCGTTCCCTCTTCATTCTCCTTCCCTCTTCCTCTCTCCCAGGTGTTTAAGTGAGTTACAGCGTCCCCCAAACACAGAATGGCCACAGCCACACTCTCTGTGTCTTCGCCCACAATGTTCTCGGCCACGCCCACAATGTTCTCGGCCACGCCCACAATGTTCTCGGCCACGCCCACAATGTTCTCGGCCACGCCGGGCACGCCCACAATGTTCTCGGCCACGCCCACAATGTCGCACCCACAATGTTCGGACCAATGTCGGCCACCAAATTTTGAAAGATATACGAAAAAAAACCCGGGATATTTTCCCATAAACATATAGATTTGCAATGTTTCTTCCTGCATTTGTGCAAACACTATTTTCCAGAAACACACCTGCCTTGTCTTCCAGAAACACACCTGCCTTGTCTTCCAGAACACACCTGCCTTGTTTCCTAAAAGATATATTACACATAGATATCACAATAGCGTGATATAGCAAATTGAACAAATCCACAAGGGCCGTGATGCGGGTTCGAACCTATGTCACGGGATGTTCCCAGTTGCGCCTTAGTCAACTGTGCCACGGCATGGTCAAAAGAATTGCAACCTGGAGTGCTACTGCCCTCACTAGGATCTCGTAGCTTACGGGGTTTCACACAATTCCCCCCATGCACCCGGGCTCTGTTAACCAAATGTATATTGTATTCTGTAGAGATATTGTATTCTTTAGAGATCTATTGTATTCTGAAGCGTCGTTCATCTTTATCAGATATTATCAAATCCTTACAGACGAAACATTAACAAAAAAATGCAGTTTCACCCATGGTTATTAAAGAGAAGAATTAGCAGTACGAGAAGTAATTAGTAGATTTAGTTGAGGTGTTTACTAGCAAGAATAGTAAGAACAGATCCAATATTGATTCGACTAGAGAATGGTCCAGGACGGACCGAAACGTCGTCGTCCCTTCACCTTCTAGTGTGTGGTCTGGTCAACATACTTTAGCCACGTTATTGTGACTCATCGCCTGCAGATCCAATATTCTTCAGTCCCTATTAAACTTACATGGGTCGTTGTAGTAAAGCCCAAAAGGTCGCGTTTATTTTAGGTTACAATTGCAACCTAATACGAAAAGTAATAACTCACAAATATCTACGTTCTCTATTCAACTTGGGCTGGACGGTAGAGCTACAGTGTCGCTTCATGCAGGTCGGCGTTCAATCCCCGACCGTCCAAGTGGTTGGAACACCATTCCTTTCCCCCCGTCCCATCCCAAATCCTTATCCTGATCCCTTCCCAGCGCTATATAGTCGTAATGGCTTGGCGCTTTCACTCTAATAGTTTCTTTTCCCTTCCCTTTTCAGCACACTGGATAGGTTATGTGAGTTAGTTGGGATCGTATGTTTCTGGTTAGGCTAGGAGGATAGATCTTTGTGGCAAAAATCAGGAGGACTGGCTGGTGAAGTAGGATGGCCGTGGGAGAGATTCCTGTCTTGCTAACCTTTTCGTCTCCATCATCGTAGAGTGAATCGTAGAGTGAAGTGTGGGTACACTTCACTCTACGATTCACCTAATCCGCCCTTAATGGTGGGGAGCGCTGAAGAATAGGGTGAGGTGATTACTGCCTGACTTGATGGATATCACTAATGATAAATGAGTGATATCACTCATTGCTTAAACGTGAAAATAGCACTGTCCTATTATGGGGAATATGTCTCTGTCTGTCTGTCTCTGTCTCTGTCTCTCTCTCTCTCTCTCTCTCTCTCTCTCTCTCTCTCTCTCTCTCTCTCTCTCTCTCTCTCTCTCTCTCACGACCCCCCAAGATAGCGTGACAGCGGTGGTGTCGGAACTCCTCCGGCACTGTGACACGGTGTTACGAGGTTGAGAGGCAATGTATCAGGCGAGACCTCTGATTGAAAAACTCTTCCTAGGGAATCGACGTCTGGTCGAATGAAAAGAGAGGATATTGCTTTCTCATTACTGTCGCCGCAGCCTCAAGTAGTGTGTGTGTGTGGGGGGGGGGTGCTTTAAGGGGAAGCTTGCGGCTGGTACTCACCTAGTTGCACTTGCGGAAGTTGAGCTCTTTGGTCCCGCCTCTCAACTGTGAAGATTCCTGAGCCTACTGGGCTCTATCATATCTACATTTGAAACTGTGTATGGAGTCAGCCTCCATCACATCACTTCCTAATGCATTCCATTTGTTAACTACTCTGATACTGAAAAATTCTTTCTAATATCCCTGTGGCTCATTTGGGTATTAAGTTTCCACCTGTGTCCCCTTATTTGTGTTCCACCCATATTAATTGGCTTGTCTCTGTCCACCCTGTCAATTCCTCTGAGAATTTCGTAGGGGGGTGATCATGTCTACTCTTACTCTTCAGTCTTCCAGAGACGTGAAGTTTAGTTCCCGTAGCCTTTCCTCGTAGCTCATACCTGTTAGTTCTGGGACTAGTCTGGTGGCTTACCTCTGAATTTTCTCTAACTTTGTCTTGTGTTTAATTAGGTATGGACTTCATACTGGAGCTGCATGCTCAAAGATTAGTCTGACATAAGTGGTATACAAGGCTTTGAATGATTCCTTACACAAATTTCTAAAAGCAGTTCTTATGTTGCCCAATCTAACAGATGCCGCTGATGACATTCTTTTGATGTGGACCTATAGGGACAGCTTCGGTGAGATATCAACTCCCAGATCTTTCTCTCTATTTGACTCTTGCAGGATTTTACCTCCCAGATGGTACCTTGTGTTCAGCCTCCTGCTTCCTTCTCCTAATTTCATCACGTTACACTTTCCCGGTTAAACTTTAGTAGCCATTTTGTAGACCATTCCAGGATGGGTCCAAGTACAGAGCCCTGTGGGACTCCGCTGGTGGCATCTCGCCACTCAGATGTTTCCCCCTTCACAGTTACTGTTTCCTGTTGCTCCCTTGTCTAATGGAGCACCTTATCTTTTACTCCTGTCTGTTGCTCCACTTTTGTAACAGCCTCTTATGGGGTAACGTGCCAATTGCTTTCTGACAGTCTAAAAAAATGCATTCTGCCTACCCTTCTCTTTGTCTAATTTTTGTCGCTAGGTCATAGAATTCTATTAAGTCTGTGAGGCACGATTTACCATCCCTGAATCCATGCTGGTGGTGCGTTACAAAGCTCCTTCTCTCAAGATGTTCTACGAGCCTTTTCCTCGCGATCTTTTCCATCACCTCGCATGGTATTTAAGTTAGGGAAACTGACCTGTAGTTCACTGCCTCTTGCCTGCGACTCTTTTTGTATATTGGGACTACATTAGCTGTCTTCCAGCTTTCCGGTCGGTCTCTTTTATCCAGTGACTTGTTATACACCACAGAGAGTGGCACACTTAATGCTTCTGCACCTTTTATTAGTATTCATGGATTCTGTCAGACCCAAAAGCCTTTGTCACATTCAGCTCCAACAGATTCCTTTTGACCTCATCACTGGTGAGCTCAAATTCCTCCAAAGTTGCTTGGTTTCCCGCCTCCTCTCTCAGTAAAGGGGCTTCTCCTCGCTCTATTGTGAAGACCTCTTGGAAACACTTGTTGAGTTCTTCATACACCTACGCAGATACACATTCTCTGTGTATGTGTTCTTCCCTGTTCTCAGTTTCATCACTTGTTCCATCACTGCTGTTTTCCTCCTGATGTGGCTGTGGAGCAGTTTTGGTTGGGTCTTGGCTTTACTCGCAATGTCATTTTCATACTGTCTCTCTGCTTCTCTCCTCACTCTGAGGTACTCATTTCTAGCCCTCTAGTATCTCTCCCTGCTCTCTGGTGTTCTGTTATTCCTGTAGTTTATCCATGTTCTTGTACTTAATTGCTTCGCTACCTTACATTTCTGATTGAACCATAAGTTTTCCGTTGCTTTTCATTTTTCTACTTTTGGGCCGGGATAAACCTGTCTGCAGCTTCCAGTCACTTCTGGGTGCCGTAGTCCATCATACCTTGTACAGGTAAGAGGGTGGGAGTTTGGCTGGTTGATTGATGGGAGGGAAGTGGATGGTTGGTGGATGGTAGTGGAGGAGTGGTGGAAAGAGAGAGGGGTGAGACAGCATCAGAGGAGGAGATATATGAGATGATAGACGGATTGGATCAAAGGAGATGAGTATGGGATAGATGGCTGGGTGAATGGATGAATGGATGGATGGTTAGGTGGATGAATGGATAGGTGGTTGACTGATTAGACTGTAATACGTCTGATGTCACATCAACAAGTTCAGCGGCGTCAAAAACAATAACAAAGACAAACAAACAAATATGCGTGTCAAAATATAAATAAAAAAAATACAGAAAACAAAAAAAATCTAATTTGTACCCAAAAGTATATGTAATTAAAGAAAAACCATACAATATACCTGGAGAGTTAGCACATCGTGGTTCTTGGGTTAAGGCGTGTGTCTGGGATGGCCCAGGGCGGTGATTCTATCCCAAGATGTTCTCGTAACATCTTATACAAATATATATATTTTTAAATATATAAAAAAAATAGATAATATAAACAAAATATATATAAAATATATTTTAAAAACTATTCAATTACTCAATATAGTGCATCACTAATTAATATGTGATACAAGCGTAATTACGAAACGCTGTAAATTGAATGATTAAATGAAATTTTTTCAACAATTGAATTCATTAGCACTTTAATAAATACCTTTAATAAAACAATATCCCATATTTTCCTTTGATGTTTATGTTGATGATTCATTGCGTTTCTCTGGCCAATGTCTCAATACACTGCATGATATGTATACCTTGGAATTTATAATAATATGTCCGTGCTCTAATACTTTGAATTGTGTTAATATATTTTGAAAGTTTTGTTGATATTAGATGTCAAATGAAAAGAACAAATATCACCAGAAATTAGGAAACAGAAAATACAGCAAAACTTGAAGGAATCCAATATGGGAGATTCTCAAGGAACCCAATATGGAAGATTCAAGGAACCCAATATGGGAGATTCTCAAGGAATCCAATATGGAAGATTCTCTAGAACCCAATATGGGAGGTCCTCTATGACCCCAAGATGGGAGATCATGCAGGAAATCGTCAATGGAAGGCTGTCTATCTCCTTTCCAATTACAAACCAATATGTGACTAATTCCACAGTTTAAGCAGTCCAAGTCCTGAAAGCTTCATGTATCGAGCCGGATGGTTTCGTATTGTGGGCTTTTATCCGGCCACACTCGGCCACCTGGAGCTCTCAAGTGGGCCAGATAACCGTAAAGTGGCACCAACGCTACCACCACCACCACAACCAACGCTACCAAGCACCACAACCACCAGTAACACCAACACCACCACCACCTCAACTCCCAACAATACTAATGCCACTACCACTACCAACTACAACAATATGACAACCACCAACTACAACAACAACAACTACTCCAACGACACCCTCACCACCAGTTACCATCCCAATCCAAGCTGGACGTCTGGTGAATGGATTCTCCAACAGGTTATTTGGACGTCAGGGGAGGGGTAGTTGTGTGAGAGAGAGAGAGAGAGAGAGAGAGAGAGAGAGAGAGAGAGAGAGAGAGAGAGAGAGAGAGAGAGAGAGAGAGAGAGAGCTACTCAAGATGAGTGGCGGGAAGAGTGGGCAGTCAGTGATCCCTCACAAAAGATCATTTGGTGTTAATTAAGTCAGTTGCAACAATGGGAGGAGGTCATGGAGGAAAAGGAGCAGCAGCAGGAGGGAGAGGATCGAGGGAGGTGGAGGAGGACGTGAAAGAAGGAAAAGATGAGAAGGGAGAACAGTGATAAAGTGGAGGAAGGTGAGGAAAGGGCAGAGGATGAGAAAGATAAGTGCAGGAGAGACATGGAGGAGAAAATAGGCTGGAACAGGAAATAAGAGGAAAATAACTCCTTCGCCAACACTAATAACTTGTATTAAAAACTACCATTTTCCTGCTAAGCCAAATTGTTGACCCCCTCATAATCACTAGGTGCCTCTCCTGCGTCGGTACAGCAACGGCCTTACTTCTTGCAGGGTCGGCGTTCGATCTCCGATGATCCAAGTGGGGTTTGGCACCATTCCTTCACTTCCATCCTCATATCCTAACTCCTAGTCCTTATATCCTAACTCCTAGTCCTTATATCCTAACTCCTAGTCCTTATATCCTAACTCCTAGTCCTTATATCCTAACTCCTAGTCCATATATCCTAACTCCTAGTCCTTATATTCTAACTCCTAGTTCTTATATTCCTTCCAAGTGCTATATAAACAAACAAGCTCAGCACCTTTCCCTGATAATCTTGAATTACCGTACTACTGATATATCAACCGTATTATAGTGCATGATAACAAGTGCTAGTTATCAGTAGTTAAATAGTGCTAGTTATCAAACTAGCACTGGAGGAGGAGGAGGAGGAGGAGGGGGAGGAGGAGGAGGAGGAGGAGGAGGGGGAGGAGGGGGAGGAGGAGGAGGAGGAGGAGGAGGAGGAGGAGGAGGAGGAGGGGGAGGAGTCTTCGGAGTTGTAGGATACAATCAATGAGAGAGACGAGTGAGATGAGGCGCTATAGAGCATGCTTATAAAGCTATATTCGAACTTTATTCTATAACTTAAGTATCCAGGCTGGAGAACTTAAGTCCGTCCTGGAGAAAATGTCGACGTCACCCCCACGTGTCAAATGTGTGTGTGTGTGTGTGTGTGTGTGTGTGTGTGGGTTATACTTCACACAAATGTGTGTGTGGGTTATCTACTTCACATAATGTGTGTGTGGGTTATCTACTTCACACAAATGTGTGTGTGTGTGGGTTATCTACTTCACACAAATGTGTGTGTGTGGGGTTATCTACTTACACATCTCCAATCTCAAAGTATTATTTATCCGTTTTCTTCAACTTTTGTGTTGCGACAGTGAGCACAACTTACTGTCGCAACCCCGTGTTCTATAACTCTTGGCCGAGGGGAAAAACTTTCATGTTTGTGCAACATATTTTATCCCGTAAGTATCATGCCGTTATTTTCCTAAATTTGTGTTGAAAATTTTCCCCTCTTAATTTTCATGGGGATATTGCTTGTTAGCGAAGTTTTTTTTCAAGCTGGAATAAATCTATGTTATTCAAATTGATTAAATTCAGTAAATATTAAGAAATTTTTCTTTTGCAGTGTGTGAAATTTTTGGGTGTTTTTTTTTAGAGTCTAGGGATTCGATCTCTAGGGTTTCTAGGATTTCTAGGCTCTTTCTAGAGTTTCTAGAATTCCTAGAAATGGGTTCGATCCATTTTTTCTAATTTTTATCAAAATTTATTTAATGATACAGATATGACTGCTGTAATTGCGTTATGATAAGGCAAGAGGTCGGTTAGCATATCTTTGGTCGCAAATATTGACCGCCCCAGGAATAATATCGTCTGTGAATCGCGTAATATCGTAGTTGACATAATCAATTCTTCATCAATTCGTAAATGGTACTTTATGTTGCAATATCATATGTAAACGATAGCTGACTAGTATGGGTCAACAGAGGGGGGGGGGGAGATAAACGGGACACACTTTGAACGGGACAACAGAGGGGCTTGACATCAACGGGACCCACCTAGTACTGGCCAACAGACCTGCTGTGCTCCTAATTCCAATATTCATAAAGTATACAAAATATAGCGAACAGAAAAAGCAGAAACGAGGACAAAAGACATACGAGTAGAGAGAAAGGGATAAACTGTCGAAGAGTCACGAGGTAACTATACTGCTCGACTTCAATAGCCAGTTTGGTGTCAGTTTAACAAACGGCTGAAGTTTGAGGCGAGTGTAGGAAGTGTGCTAACGAAGACGTAGCGAGGGAGAGAATATATGGTAACAACATCTTGGACCTTTGATGTTCATAGAGTATTCTCTTAAGATTATACTCAGAGTATACCTACCTGCCTGTTGACGATTTCGGGGATCATTGTCTCCGCGGCCCGGTCTCTGACCAGGCCTCCTGGTTGCTGGATTGATCAACCAGGCTGTTTTCGATGCGGTAACTCGCAGCCTAGTTGATCTGGTATCCTTTGAAGATCTGCTATTCAACTTATTGCACCTCTGCTTTTCAACGGTGGTATTCTGCACATCCTGCCATGCCTCCTGGCCTCATGGGGTGTTTATATCTGTGTGTACATTTGCAACCAGTCCTTCTATTACTTTACAAATGTAAACTATTATGTATCTCTCTCGCCTGCGCTCTAGAGAATGCAGGTTTAAGGATTTTAATTGGTCCCCCTAACTAGAAAGACCTTATTATTTACCCCTATCCACAGATATCATAAATACCCCTATCCACAGATATCATAAATACCCCTATCCACAGATATCATAAATACCCCTATCCACAGATATCATAAATACCCCTATCCACAGATATCATAAATACCCCTATCCACAGATATCATAAATACCCCTATCCACAGATATCATAAATACCTATCCACAGATATCATAAATACCCCTATCCACAGATATCATAAATACCCCTATCCACAGATATCATAAATACCCCTATCCACAGATATCATAAATACCCCTATCCACAGATATCATAAAATGAGTCAAAATAACACAACCAACCATCAAGCAGTTCTAACTCCAACAGCAACAGTCAGCTGAAACATGTTCCCATCGTGCCTCCATAAAAGCCTCGCATGGATGGGATCGGAAATTGCAAGTCGCCATAAAAGAGCCAGTTTTGTCGTGTGACGTCACAATACACGGCCGACAGGTTTAAAAAAAGGTCCACAAAAGGCCATAAATAACAATTGAGGTTACAAATGGCCACTGAGTTAAGAGGTCATAAATGATCACTTACGACACAGGTCATAATGGCCACTGAGGTCGTAAGAGGTCACAGAAAAGAGATTATTTAAGAAAATATACACACACACAATTTTTAAGTTATTCTCAAAAGTTTCATAACGTCAGAACTTAAAAGTTTAGGTGAGATAAACAAGATAAACAAGATAGGAAAGAATAATATTGTTAAATAGGGGGTCAGGATAAGGATTTGGGATAGTACGGGGGGGGGGGAGGAATGGTGCCCAAACACTTGGACGGTCGGGGATTGAACGCCGACCTGCATGAAGCGAGACCGTCGCTCTACCGTCCAGCCCAAGTGATTGGGCTTCCTGGTGAGAAATATTTAATTCTCAGCTCCGTTCTGTGTTTTTTATTGGTGCTTGAAAAGCTTTTCAGACAGTTGAACGGCGCACAAAGCTTCATGTTTGTTTTATTTGTGTGTCGCGTTTCCTAACCTAACCTAACCAACGTCACAAATGCAGCCTACTATGGAAAGTAACGGCTCACAAGCATCTACGTTTTCTATGCATCGGACTCGATAGGTCAGGTGGGCTGCGGAGGTTCGTGTACGTTGAACAAATCCACAAGGGCCGTGACGTGGGTTCGAACCTACGTCCGAGAGGATCCCAGACGCTGTCTTAATCGACTGAGCTACGACATGGTTAAAATAATTGCAACCGGAAGTTCGTATACGTTCCTGGTCAGGTTAGAAAGTTGGGTTTTTGACGAAGGGGAAAATGAAGTGAACGGCCTGGTTCGCTAGATACTACTGACCTCTTACTAGGTCTTGAAAGTAATTGTGAAGTCAAGTAACGTCTTATCAGAACATCTCACTGAAGAAAAGGGACGTCAAAGAGCTGTTTTAGTGGTTAGAGTTTATAGAGCTCTTTTTTATATGGAGTTGATCTTGATTCAATGCTAGAAGAGTTAAGAGCCAATAGAGCTGTTGTGCTAAACTGTGTTCTTCTATTTTGGGTTTGTTGATAATCTATTTTTATTAAGCCCTGCTGAAGATGATACCGATCAACGTAGAGAAATATGTGAAATATATATTGTGCTACATAGAGCTTTTTTGTCTAATTAGACTCGTTTTATCCAGATCAGATTCTCAAACTATGAGGCAGACATCTGTAAAATATTCCTGAAAGCTTTTGAGGCAGATCGTATCTTCAGGGAGCTGTCTTGTCATCTTTTTTGTGATATCAGAGACGTGCAGGTCACCACAAATGTCTTTCTGGGGGAATTTGGTCGTGTTGACACCTGGTGGAAAGGGCAGCCAATCGTTCTGCCATCAGGGGTCATCATTACAGCGGGTCATTAGAGGGTCATCAATAGAGGCTCATCAATAGAGGCTCATCAATAGAGGATCATCAATAGAGGATCATCAATAGACTTATTGGGTCCTCCTGCTGCCTGGCTTTGTGTTTACATTCCCTACCTTACTACTTTCCCCTCTCCACTAACTAATTCCCCTTACCCATTCCCTACTTTCTGCTCCCTACTCTCCCCTACCTATTTCCCCGCCCCCCTTCCCCCACCCCACTCCCTATACTCTTTCCTCCCTGGTTCCACCCTCCCAGCCTCCACCACCCACCACCTTACTCTCAACCACCACCAGCAACCATTTAACGGTTGTTCAGCTCACAAAAGACACCAGTAACGATGATGTAGGCACTGCAGTTAAGATGTAATTATTACGAACAGCCCCCCCCCCCACGCCAGGGCCTTTCCTAACAACCCTTAACTACTACTATTACTCAAAACTTTAAGCTGAAACAACTCCGCCAAAACGTATTCTCTGTGTGGCTCACAATTGGTATTTGTATGTACTTGTGTAATGTGTTTATTTTCTTTACCAACCTATTTTTGTTATTGTGTTTATTTGTTTTAACTGTAAATGTTAGAATTGATTTGCAAAAGTTGCATGCAATATCGTCAGATATTATAATTCTTATTTAGGAAGATTGTTGATTTGTAACATATAATGGGTCTGGGATCACTTGATTGTTTCAAGCGTTGGTTAGACATATTTACGTGAGTTTGGGTGG
>WNGS01167372.1:14896309-14920408 GCA_020271785.1 Procambarus virginalis | reverse complement strand
ATTTATGTTAACTTTTTTGGCGATGGATTATTTGCTCTTTAATGTGGGACGGAGGTAGGTTGTGTGGAGGCGGTAAGAATGTGGATCGGATGGAGTGGTGTGCGAGGCAGTTGTCGTTGATGCAATGTGTTGTTGTGGGGTTTGTTGTGTGGTTTTTTAGTAGGGCGTGTGGATTTAGGAAGGTGTGTGTGGTGTCGTAATTTTGGGTCTATTTGCATCATTGTTGTGAGAGGGGACACGAGCTGTGGAGGTGTTGTGGAGGCAAGGAGGTGTAGGGTTGGCATGGGAGGAAGGCTGGTGGAGGTGTATTTATGTTGGAATATGCGTGTTTGTTTGTGGAGTGTGGGGGAGTGGGTTATCTATGTGTTGGCGGCTGAAATAGGGTGTTGAGTGTTTGTTGGTTGTTTTGGCTGAGGAGTGTATAGTGATGTGTTGTAGGCTGTGTGGATTGGCTTAGAGTGGTGCGTAGTGGTTGTTGGGTGCTAGGGTTGGTAGGGTTGTGGGCGGACAGTGAGGGAGGTGTTTTTGAGGGCAGAGTGTGTGAGAGGTTTGTTGCGGCAATCGGGACTTCACAGTTAGTGTGGATGGGTTTGATTTCTGGCAGGGTGGTAGGGGTTGTATTGGTCGGCCGGGGTTATGTGTGAGGGTTTTGGAGTATGGTGATAGGCTTTATAGTTTGGTGGAAGGGTTGTTTTTTTTTTGGTGGCTTTGTGGCGGAGATTTTGGGGCAGTGGATGTTTTGGGAGGCCATAGTAGTGGAGGGTTGTTGCTGTGGGGGGATGGTGTTGGATTGGTGGGTTTTTGTGAGTTAGGAGAAGCGGTGGATGGTGTTTTGGATGGTTCGATGTGGTGTATGAGTTTGTGTTGCTGGGGCGTGCAGTTGTGTGTGTGTAGTTGGTTTTTGTGATGGTCTTTAGTGGCTTGATTGGTGGGTTTGTGGCTGGGGCGTAATGTTGCTGTTGGCAGGGTTGTGTAAAGGGTTCGTTTAGTGGTGTTCTGGGGCGTTTTGTTGGGCCTGCTAAGTTTTTTACGTTGTGGATGGTGGCATTGGTGACGGACAGGTTGTCCTGTTGGAGTGTGTTTTGGATGGATGTTTTCATCTTGAGGGTTGTGGATGGGTTTGGTTGGAGGTCTTCAGATGTGTTGAAGGGTTTGGGACTTATTTTTATCTTGAATTAATGTGGTTGAGAGGGTTTGGGAAACTGGCTAGGGTTGGTAATTGGCTAATCTTATACGTTTTGCGCTTTGGCCTTCGGGTGTGTTGTATATGGTCTATTTTTGGATGAACTTTTATGCTGTCTTTGTGTTCGTAAGGTTTTGTTTTTTTTGCGGAAGTTACTTGCTTTTTTTTTACTGTTTTGTTTGGATTAGGTTTTTGGAGGATTCAGACCATCGTACCGGTATATCGCGTGTTTGTAAGGAGAGAACCTTCACTCCTACTTTCGTGGAGTCACGGTATTGCGTTTGTGCTAGAGTTGTAGTCTTGAGGCCTCCTATTTTAGGTTTGGGCATTTGTTGTTTTGTTGTTGCTGTTTTGCTTTCTTATTCTTTTTTTTTTTTTTCTTTCTTCGTCGCGTGGTAAGCCTTGTTTTCGTTTCAACATCTCTCTCTTCTGTTCGCTGAGAGCTAAAAAGGTGGAGCGTTGTGGAGGTAAAGGGTGGATGTGTTGTTGTTGTGGCTGAGCTTTTTTTTTTTTTTTGTTTTGTTTAGTCTTGTTTTGTTTGTGTGTTGTCTGTCTCGAGGTCGGGTTGTTTCGCTTTCATCTTCTTTTCTTCGTTTTTCTTTTTCCTTTGTCTTTTTCTGTGTTTTTGTGCTTTTTTTCGTTTGTCGGGGTGGCAGGGGAACTTTTATAACAATTTTCTATCTTCCCACCATGGATTTCTTTATGTTGTAATCGGTGTCTATTTTGCATGTATTGGTTGTCGTCTTTATTCCCTTTGCGTTAGTTGTTTTTGTTATTTGTGTAGTATATTTTCTTGTGTGGTGCATTTTTATTTTATTTAGTTTCTTATGTTATATTGTTTTTTTTTTTATTGGTGTGTCTTTTTATTTTTATGATAATATTTATCTTTTCTTTTTGCATTTTTCCTTTTTTTTAAGATTTTTCAATTTTTGCGATTTTACTTATTGATTTATTGTATATATTTTGACCTCTAAAACTTTACTTTATAAATATGTTCTCCTGTCAGTTTTTTTGTGTTTTTGCGTTTTTTTTCTTGTTTTTTTTTCTCTCAGTGTCTTAACCCCGTTATATTTCGTTTTTGTTTGTTTTTTTCGCTTTTTTTTTTTTTGTTTTTTTCTTCTTTATTTTGGTCTTTTTCTTCTGTTTTGCTCTTTTATTTCCGCTCGTTCTCGCCTATTCGTATCAATCTGTTCTCTCGTTTTCTCTTTTATCTCGTTCTTTGTTCTTCCGGTCTCAGAGTTTCATTTTTTTTATGTCTATTCCTTTCTGTTCTTTTGCGACGGTTTTGTTTGTTGGTTTTTTATTTTTTGGCAGGGTGCGTTTTAGTGTTCTGTGTGCTGTTTGATTGGTTTTTTAGTTTTGCATTCTTGGTTCCATTGCGGTATGTGATAGGGGTTGCTGCGCTGAGTGTGTCCCCCGGCTTTGTCTTCTTGTTTCTGTTAATGCTGGGTGGTTGTGGTTATATTCTTCTTTCTTGACAGGTGTGTCTATAGGGTTTGACTGAGCTATTTACCTATGGAGTTTTTTCGTTTTATGTTTTTGTTGTTTGTGTGTACATGTGTGGATTGTGTTGTGTTTTGTATTTTGGTAAGTTTTAGTTGGTGTTGTTGTCGGTGTCGGTTGTTTGGGGTCAGGTATGTTGTTTTTTTGCGGTTGTCTGTTTAGGCTGTTGGTTTTGCGGTTTTTTTATCGGTTTATTGTTTTGCAGGGGTGGAGGAGTTGGTTTTTTATGTTTTTCATTTTTTTTTTTTTTTTATTTTTTTGTAATTAATTTTACCAGTTAGTTCGTTATGTTCTTTGCGGCAGTATTTTCGAGTCTTATATTTTGTGGTTGGCAGGGTTAGAGTGGTAGGATAGGATTTGTTGGAGGGTTTTGGAGTTGCAGGGTTGGTGATGGAAGGTGTGGACAGAGTTTGTCAAGAGGTGGATTGGCTAGTGGAGTGGACCAGTAGAGGAGGAGTTCAGTGGGCATTTATTTACCGGGTGGAGGTGTTGTAATGGTACGGCAGTTGGTCGTAGGCGTGTATGTTTTTGACGCCTCTAGTACTGTCTGGTTGGGTGGAGGTAAATGTGTTAGTATATGCTTGCGCGATTTTAGTTGCAGTGTGTTTAGTTGTTTTTTTTTAGTTTTGGGTTAATGGCTATTTTAGGTTGTAAGGATAATAGTGTTCATTGTTCCACGTGTTGGGGTACCAAAGCTTCTTGGTGTTTGGTTTCCTGTCTTGGGCAGGTTCGTTAGTAAGAGGTGTTGTGTGTTATCGGCTCATGGTGTGAGGGGTTTATGTTGAGCGGCCGGGTGGAGTGGTTGTGGCGGCCGGGGGAGTAGTGTTTTTTGGATAGGTCAGTTTTGCTTTGTGGCCACAGTAGATTTTTTATGTTATTTTTGCAAGTTTAGGGAGTCCTTGTTGTTTTGTTTTCTTTGTTTATGCTTTGTTGTTATTTTGTTTTTTTTTTTTTTTTTTTGCTGTGTCCTTTTAAATATGTTGTATTTTTTCTTTTTTTTCTATTCTACTTTTATTAGTTTTATTTTGTAAGTCCGTGTGCTATATAGTCGTAATGGCTTGGCGCTTCCCCTTGATAACTCCCTCTCACCAGGAAATGCACGATAACAAGGAACTTAAAAAAACAAAAAACAGGGAAATCTCACGAGTAACAGTAGTTCAATGGAGAACAAAGAACTCCTAGAGAACACTTAGACGCAGAAGAGACCTCGCTGAAGCCCCTCTGCCCCCCAGTGGAGGCTTCGAAACCTTAACACAGCAAGCAAAGGAACCGGAGAAACATTATCAATAACAGAGAAGCACGCGTTATCTTTTATATATTAATTACCCGGCTCTCTGAGAGGTAGAGGTTATCAGGTGCAGGCGATGAGTCACAATAACGTGGTGAAGTATGTTGACCAAACCACACACATAGAAGGTGAAGGGACGACGACGTTTCTGTTCGTCCTGGACCATTCTCAAGGCGATTGTCGCTCACAATCGACTTGAGAATGGTCCAGGACGACCGAAACGTCTTCGTCCTTCACCTTCTAGAGGTTATCATGGGTGATCGTGTATCCTAGGACGTAGCTGTTATCATGGACGGCGGTCCTAGGAGCCCTTTTCTGTTATCTGCTAACCTACATCTCTCCTTAGAGTCAAGCCTCTTGGTATCCTGCGTCCGGTACCTCGCCTCTCTCTTTAGCGAGGAGTGAAGCTTATCTAAGAGGTATAGACGAGATAACGAGAGGTAAGACTATATACGAAACATTTACGAGAGATGGAAGAAAGGGTGCACGGCACGAGGCCTTTGAATATGATATATTATATATATATATATATATATATATATATATTATATATATATATATAATATATATATATACACGCGTTGTTCACAGCTGCGGTGGCTGTGTGGAGCAGATGAAGATCAGATGCTGGGGTTGGTGTTGGCTCTCTTTATAATCTTAATGTGTTTAGGTGTTAACAGAAGGTCAGTCCACTGACACCTGTCTTAACTAAAGGTCAGTGGACACACACCTACATACACATACACCTGTGTTACCTGAATGTTGACAAGTGTATTGGTCGTTAATAGAAGTGCAGGTGGATCGATGATGACCTGCTTATTCTGCTGGTGTCCAGGCCCCCCCCCTAGTCTTATCTCACACACCACACACACACACACACACACACACACACAACACACACACACACACACCACACACACATTAGAGCCCAATAGGCTCAGGAATCTGTACACCTGTGATTGACGGTTGAGAGGCGGGACCAAAGAGCCAGAGCTCTTTGAGAGCTCCGCAAACAAGCCCCCAGAGCCCCGCAAACACAACTAGGTGAGTACTAGGTGAGTACACACTCACACACACACACACATACACACACACACATACACACACACACACATGTACACACACACACACACACACACACACACACCCACACACACACACACACACACACACACACAACACACACAACAACTAAGTGAATCACACACACACACACACACACACACATACACACAACGTTAGAAAGAACTTTTCAGTGTCAGAGTAGTTAACAGGTGGAATGCATTAGGCAGTGATGTGGTGGAGGCTGACTCCATACACAGTTTCAAGTGTAGATATGACAGAACCCAGTAGGCTCAGGAATCTGTACATCAGTTGATTGACAGTTGAGAGGCGGGACCAAAGAGCAGAGCTGAACCCCCGCAAGCACAACTAGGTGAGTACACACACACACACACACCACACACACAACACACACACACACACACACACACACACACACAGTGTGACCAGCTATCAGGGGGCCTGATAGCTTAGTGGACAGCGATCTGAACCGTAATCCTAGGATCCGGGTTCGATTCCCGACGCCGGCGAGAAACAAAATGGAATTTCTTTCACCCTGATAACCCTGTTACCTAGCAGTAAATAGGCACCTGGGTGTTAGACTGCTGTTACGGGCTGTTTCCTGGTGTGTGTGTGTGTGGTGTGGGGGGGGGGGGGGAATAAATAAATTAGTGAGTAGTTAGTAACAACTAATTGACAGTTGAGAGGCGGGCCTAAAGAGCAGAGCTCAACCCCCGCAAGCACAACTAGGTGAATACACACACACAGAGTGAAAGGAGGGAATTATCAGAGGAAAGCGCCAAGCTATGACGACTATATAGCACTGTGAAGGGGGTCAGGATATGGATTTGAGATGGGACGGTCAAATAATGGCGCCCAACCACTTGGACCGTCGGGGATTGAACACCGACCTGCATGAAGCGAGACCGTCGCTCCTCCGTCTTGTCCAAGTGGTTGGGCCCAGTGAAATGGTTATTGTGTTTCGTGATCGTCAATTGCATATTATATATATATATATATATATATATATATATATATATATATATATATATATATATATATATGTTTGAAGGTATGCATATGTGATTTACATATGATTGTATATACATGTATATACGTATGCATGGCTGATATAATTTATGCTGCCTTTGTGTAGGATAAAGTGCGTGAGTGTTGACCTTTAGACCCTTATCCCGGTGATAACAAGCAATAATAAGTGAGTAACTCTCCTCTCCGTTACGAGTAATTAAGACATTCAACAACATTTTCCTCTCTGTATATTCTTAAATTTGAAAGTCTAATACTTTAAATGTCCTTAAAAGCGACGGGCGTTTTGGAGAGTGAGACGAGGAGGCAACTTTTAGTCAGGTTAAGCTCTCAAACCAAGGAATTATATATATATATCTATATATATATATTATATATATATATATATATATATATATATATATATATATATATATATATATATACAGAGAGGTGTGTAACCCGCTTCTCGGGGCAGGTACTGAAGATCAAAATTCATTTCATTCTTATTTCTATTTCCATGTGCGGTCGCTTGTGCAACAAACACATATAAACACACACATTTGTTTCCATATAATGTACATAAACATCACACCAACAGTCGACCCAGACAGTAACATACGCGTCTCTGATTACAGAATAACGTCAAAACCCCGTATTTATAAACACGTTTGTGGATCTATTAATTATATGCAAATGAGATGAGGGGTAAAGGTTTTTTTAATTCCTTTTCCAGCACGGATACACACACACACACACACACACACCTGCCATGAATGCTGGAAACAGCACCGGAAGAGTGTACCTTGGGTTATGTCATTGCGTGTCTAACATGATATATTCTACATGTATATTGTTCTCCCGTTTTGATACATTTTACGATATATATTTCAGGTTTTACATCGACGAATGTGAATTTTTAATTTCGTATTTTCTGTCTCGTTGTCATCAGGTTCACTTTGATATGTAAGTTGTTTTGAAATAATCAAATATTTATTAATAAATAGTTTTGATAGTCTAATTTCACAATAGAAAAAAGTTAGTGTCCCATTTAGAACATTTCAGACCAGAAACATTTAAAACAGAAAGACCAGTGTTAACTTACAATGGTATGTAAAAAACATTAAAATAATGCATGCACTGTTTTAAAACGAATATTCCTGAAAAAAATGAAAAAATATGATCTAATATATTTAAGATATATTTTTTAGTGATAATACAAATGTTTCTTGGCCTAGGCATATCCTGGCCTAACCCAATCACTTAACATATCCTGGCCTAACCAAACATCTAACATATCCTGGCCTAACCAAACATCTAACATATCCTGGCCTAACCAAACATCTAACATATCCTGGCCTAACCAAACATCTAACATATCCTGGCCTAACCAAACATCTAACATATCCTGGCCTAACCAAACATCTAACATATCCTGGCCTAACCAAACATCTAACATATCCTGGCCTAACCAAACATCTAACATATCCTGGCCTAACCAAACATCTAACATATCCTGGCCTAACCAAAACACCTACCATAACCTGATGTAACCAAGCCGGTGACAACTGGGTGAGGCAGTTCGTAAATTTATTACTTCGCCGCATTGAAGGACTGAGGGAGGGAATTATCAGGAGAAAGTGGCAAGGCATTACGACTATACAGCGCTGTCAGGATAAGGCTTTTGCGATGGGACGGGGGGAAGGAATGGTGCCCAATAACTGGGACGGTCGGGGGATTGAACGCCGACCTGCACGAAGCGAGACCGTCGCTCTACCGTCTACACCAAGTGGTTGGGTGGTGGACTGGGGTGGTACCAGGTCTAGTACCATGCTACTGTCCACTACACCTCTCCCACAACCACTTCACTTCCTCGTCTACCATTGCCAGGGTTTTCTCCACAACATAAAACATTTTTCCATTTTTCCTTCAAGGTGAAACAATGAAACTGTGACGTAAATGTTTCCCGCGAGACCAGACGTGTGTGTGTGTGTGTGTGTGTGTGTGTGTGTGTGTGTGTGTGTGTGTGTTGACCTAACAGAGCTTACCTGACCTAGCCTCATGAGCTTGGATTTGTCAGGGTTAAAGGAAAAGGATTGTTGTTACAACTTCTGGAGCTCTCATTGTAGCCTCCCACAGTCGCCCTCATTTCTCTTTCTCCTCATCAATCTTCCATCATCCATAAACATGCATAGAGATGATTCTATTGCCTCCGTCTGGTTATTTATCAGGAATAGAAAGGGGAAACAATAATTATGACTGACTTACGCCACTAGTTACTTCCCACCTTTCTGATTTCTCTCAGTGTTACTCTCTGTTTCCTACCAGAGGGGGGGTGCTCTCATTCCTCTCTGCTCTTTCTCAGCTATGCAAGCCTGATTTTCATGTCTGTATGCGAGTCTTCATTGTGGGACTGTATCAAACACTTCCTGATAATCAAGGAAAACGCAGTCAGCCCACATTTATCTCCTCTATTTTACCTCGGATTTTATATTTGGGTTTGTAGTTTCATTATATAACTCTAACAGCTTTGTTAGGCATGACCTGCTTTCAGTGACCACATGTTGATGTTTGAGAAGCAGACTTCACACAACTGTTCAAAGAGTTGTTTCCTGACGAGCTTCTCTGGCACTATTTCTGGCGTGACCTTTGGTGTGACCTCTGGCGTGACCTCTGGCATGACCTCTGGCGTGACACCTCTGGCGTGACCTCTGGCGTGACCTCTCTGGCGTGACCTCTGGCGTGACCTCTGGCGTGACACCTCTGGCGTGACCTCTGGCGTGACACCTCTGGCGTGACCTCTGGCGTGACCTCTCTGGTGTGACCTCTGGCGTGACCTCTCTGGTGTGACCTCTCTGGTGTGACCTCTGGCGTGACCCCAGTGACCTCTGGCGTGACCTCTCTGGTGTGACCTCTGGCGTGACCTCTGGCGTGACCCCAGTGACCTCTGGCGTGACCTCTCTGGCGTGACCCCAGTGACCTCTGGCGTGACCTCTGGCGTGACCTCTGGCGTGACCTCTCTGGCGTGACCCCAGTGACCTTTCTAGCATGACCTTATTAGTTCTCGTAATAATCGTTTCTCAAACTAATTATATATGATGTACTAGTGAACATGTGTGTACACAAGTGAACATGTGTGTACACAAGTGAACAAGTACATGAACAAGTGAACACGTACATAATAAAACGTCTTACGTACAGACAAATAGTGCACAACTGTTTTGGTAAAACACATACAAATCAAACCTTTTAAAGCATTATTATAATATCATCTATACCGTGATCTGTACCCTTGTCCCCGTCTGTCTGTCAGTCTTATTACCTGTCTGCCTGTCAGTCTGCCTATCTGTTAATCTGGTTGTCTGCTTGCCGCCTCCGTATCATTGTCTGCTCACCTCTGGTTGTGTTTCATCATTTCTTTCTCGCTTCTCAATCATCGGAAAACAAAATTACGAATGAAACAAGCTGAACCAAAATTCTTTCTCTTGTGGCCCCGTTTTCTCTCCCCGGTGCCGGACTCTCATGGTGAACTATGCCATTCATTTATCGTTATGAAGTCTGGCGCATATACCCAAGGTATATGCGCCACGCCTCAGCTGCCCACCAGGAAATGGTCTCTCTTAACTCTTGCTTCTTCTTCTTCTTACATTTCTTTTATTTACCTTATTTTGTTGTGAATTTCATTATTTCCCTGCTTTTGTTTTTATTGTATTTATCGCAATTATTTTTTATTTCTCTCGTTTTCAGAATTTGTTTGATTTTCGGCTATTTTATGATTTTATTTTGTCTTAGTCTTTTGTTATTTTTGTATTATTATTATTTTAATAAGTCATGGTAATGTCTTCTCACAGAGATAATAACATAGCATTAAAACCGACACTTGCGTATTTGTGAAATTTTTGTAAAGAATTATACCAAGTTTTTCACACTCTCCTGAGTGCTTTGTCAAAGTCTGAGTGTGTGGCTAGAACCAGACTTCCATCTCAGGTCGTTGAGACTTAAGTCTCGTTTTAATTATATTATTATGGTTTATTGCTATATTTAGTTTGTCTCTCCTGTTTGTTTCTTAAAAATCATTTTCTTATCCCCCTTCTTTTTCTTGTTGTTTATTGTATTTATCTTTTTGGTCTCCTGTTTCTTGTTCTTCATAAATTATGTATTGTTATAATCTTTATTTGTCTTTTGTTTTTTTCCGTAATTGGTTTTCTGTTTTTGCTTCCATACTTTCTTTCTATGTTTCTTTACTCCCCACTTCATAACAATATTTAATCTTTATCAGTTTGACCATTTTATTTGTAATTTTCTCTTTCTCCCATATTATCATACGATTCTTCATTTCTCATTATCATTTGCCACTTCCCCATTATCAACTGACTCCATCTTACCCATTATTTAATGGCTCTTTCTTCCCCCCCTTCAGCGCATGGAAGCTCGTGGTACAATGGGATGATTGTGCTCAAAGTACCCATGTAAAGACCTAATATTCTGGAACTTTGCACATTTTCCGAACTGCAGTAGGATAAAACAGTTGAGTAGTTAGTGTCGGTTGAAGTGGGGAGCGCTTAGGAGAGGCCTAGAGCACTATTTTCCAGTAATCTTTCCTCATAGCTCATTCCTGTCAGCTCGGGGACTAGCCTGGTGGCATACCTCTGAACCTTTTCTAACTTCGCTTTGTGTTTGACTAGATGTGGACCCCAGGCTGGAGCCGCATATTCCAGTATTGGTCTGGCATATAAGGTATACGAGGTTCTGAATGATTTCTTTCTCAAGTTTCTGAAGGCAGTTCTTATGTTTGCCAGCCTTGCATACGCCGCTGATGTTATCCTCTTGATGAAGGCTTAAGGGGACAGGTTTGGTGTGATATCAACCCACAGATCTTTCTCTAGTCCTGACTCCTGAAGGATTTTCTCTCCCAGCTGGTACCTTGTGTTTGGCCGCCTGCTCCCTACGCCTATCATCATCACTTTGCACTTGCTCGAGTTAAACTCTAGCAGCCATTTGTTGGACCATTCCTTCAGTGTTTCCAGGTCATCCTGTAGCCCCTTGCTGTTCTCTGCTATCTTAATCCGTTTCATAATTTTAGCATCGTCAGCAAACATGAGAGGAATGAGTCTATACCTTCTTGAAGATCCTGCACGTATGTCAGAAACAGGATAGGTCTGAATACAGAATCCTGTGGGACTCCGCTGGTGACATCACGCCTATCTGAGGTATCACCCCTCACAGTAAGTCTCTGCTTCCTGCTGTTTAGGTATTCCCTTATCCATTGGAGCAGCCTACCACTTACTCCAGTTTGTTTCTCCAACTTATGCAACAGTCTCTTATGGGGTACTGTGTCGAAAGCTTTCTAACAGTCCAAGAAAATGCAGTCTGCCAATCTTTCTCTTTCTTTCTTGTTGCTTGGTCATAGAAGTCTTTTAAACCTGTGAGACACGACTTGCCTTCCCTGAAACCACGTTGGTGACTTGTTACAATGTTCCTTCTCTCCAGATGAGCTTCCAAGCTTTCCTCACGATCTTCTCCATCACCTTGCATGGTATACCAAGTTAAGGACACCGGCCTGTAGTTTAGGGCTCTTGCCTATCCCCCTTTAAATATGTGTGTGTGTGTGTGTGTACTCACCTATTTGTGCTTGCGGGGGTTGTGTGTGAGTGTGTGTGTGTGTGTGTGTGTGTGTGTGTGTGTGTGTGTGTGTGTACTCACCTAGTTGTACTCACCTAGTTGTGCTTGCGGGGGTTGAGCTCTGGCTCTTTGGTCCCGCCTCTCAACCGTCAATCAACAGGTGTACAGTTTCCTGAGCCTAATGGGCTCTATCATATCTACATTTGAAACTGTGTATGGAGTCAGCCTCCACCACATCGCTTCCTAATGCATTCCATTTGTCAACCACTCTGACACTAAAAAAGTTCTTTCTAATATCTCTGTGGCTCATTTGGGCACTCAGCTTCCACCTGTGTCCCCTAGTGCGTGTGCCCCTTGTGTTAAACAGCCTGTCTTTATCAACCCTGTCGATTCCCCTGAGAATCTTGAATGTGGTGATCATGTCCCCCCTAACTCTTCTGTCTTCCAACGAAGTGAGGTTTAATTCCTGCAGTCGCTCCTCGTAGCTCATACTGTAGCTGTGTGTGTGTGTGTGGTGTGTGTGTGTGTGTGTGTGTGGTTACTCACCTATTAGAGTTTCCACGTCTTGTGGGACATTCGAAGTCTTCTCGAATATAAACGGTTATTTGACCATTCCTCAGAAAGCGACCCANGAGGTCTGGTGCAATGTGTGGTGGTGCGTGTGGTGGTGCGGTGTGGTGCGGTGTGGTGCGGTGTGGTGGTGCGGTGTGGTGCGGTGTGGTGGTGCGGTGTGGTGCGGTCTGTTGCGGCGTGGTGCGGTCTGGTGCGGTCTGTTGCGGCGTGGTGCGGTCTGGTGCGGTCAGTTGCGGCGTGGTGCGATCTGGTGCGGTCTGGTGCGGTCTGTTGCGGTCTGGTGCGGTCTGGTGCGGAAAACTAATGTCTGCTATAATCAAAAGCTCTCATCTTTATCCAATTTCATACTCCATGGGCGTGCTTCTTGTAATTAGCACACACATAATGAGTTTTGCTTTCTTAAATATCACTTTACCTACACGTGCAAGCACTATTAACAGCTTCAAGAGCAACTTACCAGTGTGTGCGTGTGTGTGTGTGTGTGTGTGTGTGTGTGTGTGTGTGTGTGTGTGTGGTGTGTGTGTGCGTGTGTGTGTGTGTGTGTGTGTGTGGTGTGTGTGTGTGTGTGTGTGTGTACTCACCTATTTGTGCTTGCAGGAACGAGCATTGACTCTTGGATCCCGCCTTTCCAGCCATCGGTTGTTTACAGCAATGACTCCTGTCCCATTTCCCTATCATACCTAATTTTAAAAGTATGAATAGAGTTTGCTTCCACAACCTGTTCCCAAAGTGCATTCCATTTTTCCACTACTCTCACGCTAAAAGAAAACTTCCTAACATCTCTGTGACTCATCTGAGTTTACAGTTTCCACCCATGTCCCCTCGTTCTGTTATTATTACGTGTGAACATTTCATCTATTTCCACTTTGTCAATTCCCCTGAGTATTTTATATGTCCCAATCATATCTCCTGCCTCCTTTCTTTTCTCTAGTGTCGTAAGATTCAGTTCCTTCAGACGCTCTTCATATCCCATTCCTCGTAACTCTGGGACAAGCCTCGTCGCAAACCTCTGAACCTTCTCCAATTTCCTTATGTGTTTCTTCAGGTGGGGGCTCCATGATGGCGCGGCATACTCTAAGATTGGTCTCACGTAGACAGTATAAGCGCCCTAAAAGCCTCCTCACTTAGGTTTCTAAATGAAGTTCTAATTTTGCCAGTGTAGAGTACGCTGCTGCCGTTATCCTATTTATATGTGCCTCAGGAGTTAGATTAGGTGTCACATCCACTCCCAGGTCTCTTTCTCGAATCGTTACAGGTAGGCAGTTCCTCTTCATTGTGTACTGTCCCTTTGGTCGCCTATTACCTGATCCAATTTCCATAACTTTGCATTTACTGGTGTTGAACTCCAGTAGCCATTTCCCTGACCATCTCTGCAACCTGTTAAGTCCTCTTGGAGGATCCTACAGTCCTCATCTGTCACAGCTCTTCTCATTAATTTTGCGTCATCCGCAAACATTGACATGTATGATTCCACTCCTGTAAACATATCATTTACGTAAATTAGAAAGAGGATTGGTCCCAGCACCGATCCATGAGGTACTCCACTTGTTATTGTTCGCCAGTCCGACTTCTCGCCCCTTACCACGACCCAACCACTTGGGCTGGACGGTAGAGCGACGGTCTCGCTTCATGCAGGTCGGCGTTCAATTCCCAACCGTCCAAGTGGTTGGGCACCATTCCTGCCACCCGTCCCATCCCAACACCTTATCCTGACCCTCTTCCAAGTGCTATATAGTCGTAATGGCTTAGTGCTTTCTCCTGATAGTTCCCTTCCCTTCCCTTCCCTTCGCCCCTTACCATTACCCTCTGGCTCCTTCCTGTTAGGTAGTTCCACACCCATGCTAAGGCCTTTCCGCTTACTCCTGCCTGCCTCTCAAGTTTGTATAGCAGTCTCATGTGCGGTACTGTATCAAAGGCCTTTTGGCAGTCAAGAAATATGCAGTCTGCCCAGCTTTATCCTTGTTACTTTATCATAGAATTCTAAGAGGTTTGTTAGGCATGATTTCCCTGTCCAGAACCCATGTTGGTGCTTGTTTACAAACCCAATGCTCTCCAGGTGCTCAATAAGTCTTAGCCTAATTATTCTTTCAAGTATTTTGCAGGGGATGCTTATCAGTGATATGAGTCTGTAGTTAAGTGCCTCCTCCCTATCACCTTTCTTGAAAATCGGTACATTTGCCTCCTTCCAGCAACTGGGCAATTCTCCCGACATAAGTGACTCATTAAAGAGCATTGCCAGAGGCACGCTGAGGGCCTGCGCTGCCTCTTTTAGTATCCACGGTGATACTTTGTCTGGTCCAACCGCTTTAGTTGCATCCAGTGTTGTCAACTGTTTCATTACCTCCTCTGCTGTCACCTCTATGTCTGATAGTCTTTCATCTAGGGTAATCGCTTCTAACAATGGGAGCTGCTCAGGCTCGGTTGTGAACACTCCATGGAAATTTGCATTCAGTACCTCGCAGATTTCCTTGTCGCTTTCTGTATATACCCCTTCTGTTTTCCTCAGTCTTGTCACTTGGTCATTTACCGATATCTTCCTTCTTATATGGCTATGTAGTAATTTAGATTGCTTTTTCGCTTTGATTGCAATATCATTCTCATAATTTCTTTTCGACACTCGTCTTATGTTAATGTAATCGTTCCTAGCTCTGTTACATCTAATCCTATTGTCCTCTGTCCTTTGTCTTTTGTACTTCCTCCACTCCCTCCTGCTTCTCACTTTTGCTTCCAGACACTGTCTATTAAACCATGGGTTATTATATTCCCTCCTGCTTTTTTCCTTTACTGTTGGAATAAATCTCTCTTCAGCCTCCTTGCATTTCCATATGACTTGGTTTATCATACCTTGCACTGTTTTTCCTCTAATTTCTTCCTCCCACTGTACTTCTCCCAGGTAGTCCCTTATCCTTCTGTAGTCCCCTTTTCTGTAATCAAGTCTCCTTTCCCGGACCTCTTGTCCTTTGGTCACAATTTTAAGCTCCATCATGTAGTCAAAGACTAGGACACAATGGTCACTGACTCCTAGTGGTATTTCATGTTCTAAATGCTCGATGTCTTCTACATTCTGGGTGAAAATGAGGTCTAATAGGCTGGGCGTATCCCCTCCTCTCTCCCTAATGTCTTCCTTCACATGCTGTGTTAGGAAATTCCTGTCAATAACGTCTACCAGCTTCGCTCCCCAGGTCTCCTCCCCGCCATGGGGATTCCTCGTTTACCAATCTATCTCTCCGTGATTTAGGTCCCCCATGACTAGCAGCTTCGCTCTCATTCTATGCGCTATAGTTGCTGCCCTCTGCAGTTCATCTATACATGCCTTGTTGCTGTCCTCATACTCCGGCCTGGGCCTTCTACTGTTTGGTGAGGGATTGTAGGGTATCAAGATTACAATCTTCTTCCCATCCACTGTCAGAGTTCCATGTATGGAGTTCGTGCTTTCATTGGTACCCGGATTTTCCAGCTCATCAAACTTCCATTTCCGCTTTATTAGGAGTGCCACTCCCCCTCCCTGCCTCTGTGTCCTTTCTTTTCTTATCACCTGGTACCCCTCTGGAAAGATTGCCTCCGAGATCATGCCATTTATTTTAGTTTCCACTATTGCCACTATGTCTGGGTCTGCCGCACTCTTTCTTTTACTTCTACTTTTTACTACTTTTTTCACTTCTGTGTGTGTGTGTGTGTGTGTGTGTGTGTGTGTGTGTGTGTGTGTGTGTGTGTGTGTGTGTGTGTGTGTGTGTGTGTGTGTGTGTATATGTGTGTGTGTATGTATGTGCCTACATGACCGAGCATCTGATCTTGGTCTCCGCCTCTTCAGCAGTATTTCACCTAATGACATGATATCCGACCCGTTTCATTTCTGTGATATCGACATTAAAACACACAATTGATAAAACTTAAGTTCCTATTAGGGCCATTATATTTACTAAAGGATACTTCAGCTATACCAATAACTGCTTTCTCCATTCAGCTATTTTCTATGAATTGTTTACCATTAGGCATTATATCTAAATAAACTGTAGACATTTGCATAAATAAATTACTTGGGTTTTATGATATAGCATCTGGCTATCCTACAAATAAATTATAAACTAGAAATTATTGTATCGGTGATACTAAATAATTATAGAATAATTAAAAAGAATAGTGAAATAGAAAATAAAATCTACAATAAATTATTAGAAATGTTTGAAACACGTTCATTTTCTCTTGACTGAAGAAACAATTAGAAAGTTTTAGAGAAAACTGGTGGCCGCCTCGCGGTGTTGCCAGCTTACTGAGCCGTGTTTTTCCCTATTTGAGTCACATCTTGGAATCATCTGAGGCTGTTTGTGCGTTCTGTCTGTGCGTTCTGTCTGTGCGTCCTGCTGCGCGTTCTGTTATGTGTTCACTTGTGTATTCACTTACATATTAGGAGCTCATCCAAGAACTGTCTAAGCAAGCTTACTTATATCTTTACATAAACAAATTTCCTTGTCAATTTAATTTACGTATTAAAAATGAAGTAGAGTTAAATCGTAAATATTAAAGACGTTTTTGTCATGATATATGTTATAAAATACTAACTATTTAAAAATATTTTAATCACAGTGTTAATTATTGCTAATATATATATTAACTTGCATCATTGGGGCCTTGAACTTACGTCCACTCTAGTGGGAGACAGGAGCTCTACCTATAATCTATATTACACTCTACTCTAACTCTACTTCTACCTCTACCTATTGTGGGTATCCGTGCTATCTACGAATACCCACAATAAGAGAAGAGAAGGCCCAAAGACACCCCACTGATATCCAACTGAGACTTTCAACCTCTCCTGAGGTATCACCTCCTATACGTGGATCCCTCACTAGGGGTCTTAGGTAATCCACCTAATACCACCAAACTCTAGTGATACCTCAGGAGAGGTTGAGAGTCTCAGTTGAATACCAGTGGTATGTGTCTCTTGGTCACACTCTCTTACTGTGGGTATTCATTCAACATCTGAACAATGAGAATACATTAAGAGATATGAAATGAGCAAATTCTTAAGGGGAGATTGCATTCCAGTCACCTGGGCTGTTTGGGGTTCGAACCGGGGACCCCACGTGTGTTGAGCTTTTGATGAAGATGATGATGGATACATCTTTTATTTTACTTAAGAGGACAGGTCATTGGTGGAAGCTGCAAAGATGGCCACATGGGAATAGGGAATGTGTATTTAGGATACCTCCCCTCACTCCTCCGTTTCCCTTCCTCATTCTTCCGTTCCCCTCCTTCACGACAATCATCTTACCCATCTCCTCTTCATCTCCGTCGGCACACCAGATAAGTGTGACAGCATCCCGTCCCTCCCACCTTCAAGACACAAGCAGACCATCTAAACCTGTACTTTGAACATTAACACTGGATTGATAACCAAAGTTCAGCATGGGATGGGACGCAGGGGAATGATTTGATCTTGTGGAATTGTGGAGGGGGATTTATATCATGCAGTGGTGATTCATGTTATGCAGGGGGTTGTTAAGCAGGGGGTTGTTAAGCAGGGGTTGTTAAGCATCTTGTCCCTCTTGAAGGACATATTGCTTTTCTATTACCCGGCAGCAGCGGTTGCAAAACTCTGATAAAGCCCAAGTCTGCTTGCACGTTGAATGTGCACTGCTCTCGTTAATGGCATGCTCCTCTGTCCTATCTCCAATGTCAGAGACTTATTCTTATGTACAGAAATAACGTTCTCAAGTTCTTTACTTGGCCAAACTTCGTGGACAACCAGACGTGGATTCAGAGAACAACAGCTTCATCCTGGCTGTACCAATCAAACTCGATTTTGGAACAAGTTCAAATAAGAGTTCAAATAAGTTCAAATAAGAGTTCAAATAAGTTCAAATAAGAGTTCAAATAAGTTCAAATAAGAGTTCAAATAAGTTCAAATAAGAGTTCAAATAAGTTCAAATAAGAGTTCAAATAAGTTCAAATAAGAGTTCAAATAAGTTCAAATAAGAGTTCAAATAAGTTCAAATAAGAGTTCAAATAAGAGTTCAAATAAGTTCAAATAAGAGTTCAAATAAGTTCAAATAAGAGTTCAAATAAGTTCAAATAAGAGTTCAAATAAGTTCAAATAAGAGTTCAAATAAGTTCAAATAAGAGTTCAAATAAGTTCAAATAAGAGTTCAAATAAGTTCAAATAAGAGTTCAAATAAGTTCAAATAAGAGTTCAAATAAGTTCAAATAAGAGTTCAAATAAGTTCAAATAAGAGTTCAAATAAGTTCAAATAATAGTTCAGGTCCAAAGATGGGTCGACTTATTCTGCACTTAACGTAGACCAACGCGGAATACAGTTTACACTTAAAAAAAAACAGAATGAAAAAGAGAGAGTTTATAAATTGAACGTTACTTAATTTAAATAAAGTTTATTTCAAATTATTCAAATAATAATCTCATGAAATAAATGAGTCTTTACGGGACGGGCTTCAGATGAACTGAGGCAGGATAACAGCTCTTGCTTGCACTTTCACTAGGTTCCTCAACTGTTAGCCCTAAAGAACCCTATCATCCTTTCTGGCGAGGCATGCCATCAGCTTGCCAGTACCAGCACATACCCGTGCGACAGGTCTTGGTCACCTGGAGTGGGACTTGATTGATTGATTAAGAAGGTGGCACGGGAATGAATAACCCGTAAGAATGGGACTTGAATGAAGCAGCACCTTATACCCAACTCCCCCCCCCTCACCACTTACATAACCCATAAACTGTATATATTTGAGAAAAGATGCACAGGTTTCGTAAGCTTACGCGCAAGTTAGCACCACGAGCAGTCTATAATGTCAAACACAAAATAGGAAACAAGAAACAATAGTCAAATAATGGGTCCGGTTAGGATGTGACCAACTGAGTCAGGAGACAGAACTCCTGGAAAAGTCAGGAGACAGAACTAATATTCATAATATAATATATATTCATAATACGTAGAATTCTTCAAGTATGCCAACGTGAAACATAAATATTTCAATACACGACGAGAGAAACGCGATAGAAACGGACATACACCATATAATTAAAAAAAGGACCTTTTTTCCGAGTAATTACCGAAATTTTTTACACTCACATAGCGCAAGAGGACGCATCCCACACAGCGCAGGTACATAGGGGCGCATCCCACACTGCGTAGTTCCTCTCACCGTAAGTAAGAAGCTTAAAAATACTCTAACTATACTTACGTAACTTTCTCAGGATGGACAACTAATCCCACCTACCTGTGGGAGAGAGAGAGAGACGGCCACATCAATATTATGTCAGGAACGTATTTTAAGAAAGTCGAATTTTTTTTTAGAACATATAATCCATCTGAGAGACTTGACACGCACACCATATGTACATACATGCATATATCATACATACATATATACATACATACATACATACATACATACATACATACATACATACATACATACATAATACATACATACATATATACATACATACATACATACGTACATACATATATACACACACACACGCGGTACCAAAGAGCCAGAGCTCAGCCCCCGCATGCACAACTAGGTGAGTATACACACACACACACACAACACACAAACACACACACACACACACACACACACACACACACACACACAACACACACACACACACACATGTTTACGCTCTTCCTGAAGCAGACGGCATTCATTGATTACCTCATAAACAAATATCGTTCATTGATTAGCTCATCCAAACACACGGCAACATTACCCTGCCTCAGCCTCACACTACCAGGGAGGAACTAGGGAGAACGCAGGGAAGAGAGAGAGAGAGGGAAGAAGCAAGGTTGAGAGAAACCAGGAAGGAAGGAGAAAAACCAGGGAGAAAGAACATCAATACTACATCAATAACTTTACTATTCAATTAGAACTTAAACATTAACAAAACTGTAGAAGGCTAGTGACCTATACGAGGCAGCTCCTATTTATATCCACCCAAACTCACGTAAATATGTCTAACCAACGCTTGAACAATCAAGTGATCCCAGACCCATTATATGTTACAAATCAACAATCTTCCTAAATAAGAATTATAATATCTGACGATATTGCATGCAACTTTTGCAAATAAATTCTAACATTTACAGTTAAAACAAATAACACAATAACAAAAATAGGTTGGTAAAGAAAATAATCACATTACACAAGTACATACAAATACCAATTGTGAGCCACACAGAGAATATGTTTTGGCGGAGTTGTTTCAGCTTAAAGTTTTGAGTAATAGTAGTAGTTAAGGGTAGTTAGGAAAGGCCCTGGCGTGGGGGGGGGCTGTTCGTAATAATTACATCTTAACTGCAGTGCCTACATCATCCTTACTGGTGTCTTTTGTGAGCTGAACAACCGTTAAATGGTTGCTGGTGGTGGTTGAGAGTAAGGTGGTGTGTGGTGGAGGCTGGGAGGGTGGAACCAGGGAGGAAAGAGTAGGAGTGGGGTGGGGGAAGGGGGGCGGGGAAATAGGTAGGGGAGAGTAGGGAGCAGAAAGTAGGGAATGGGTAGGGGGAATTAGTTAGTGGAGAGGGGAAAGTAGTAAGGTAGGGAATGTAAAACACAAAGCCAGGCAGCAGGACCCATAAGTCTATGGATGATCCTCTATTGATGATCCACTATTGATGAGCCTCTATTGATGACCTGGTTGATACCTGGTTGATGGGGTTCTGGGAGTTCTTCTACTCCCCAAGCCCGGCCCGGCCCGAGGCCAGGCTTGACTTGTGAGAGTTTGGTCCACTAGGCTGTTGCTTGGAGCGGCCCGCAGGCCCACATACCCACACAGCCCGGCTGGTCCGGAACTCCTTGGAGGAATAAATCTAGTTTCCTCTTGAAGATGTCCACGGTTGTTCCGGCAATATTTCTTATGCTTGCTGGGAGGACGTTGAACAACCGCGGACCTCTGATGTTTATACAGTGTTCTCTGATTGTGCCTATGGCACCCCTGCTCTTCACTGGTTCTATTCTGCATTTTCTTCCATATCGTTCACTCCAGTACGTTGTTATTTACTGTGTAGATTTGGGACCTGGCCCTCCAGTATCTTCCAGGTGTATATTATTTGATATCTCTCTCGTCTTCTTTCTAGTGAGTACATTTGGAGAGCTTTGAGACGATCCCAATAATTTAGGTGCTTTATCGCGTCTATGCGTGCCGTATATGTTCTCTGTATTCCCTCTATTTCAGCAATCTCTCCTGCTCTGAAGGGGGAAGTGAGTACTGAACAGTACTCAAGACGGAACAGCACAAGTGACTTGAAGAGTACAAGCATTGTGATGGGATCCCTGGATTTGAAAGTTCTCGTAATCCATCCTATCATTTTTCTGGCTGTCGCAATATTTGCTTGGTTATGCTCCCTAAACGTTAGGTCGTCAGACATCATTATTCCCAAATCCTTTACATGCTGTTTTCCTACTATGGGCACATTTGATTGTGTTTTGTACCCTGTATTATGTTTAAGGTCCTCATTTTTACCGTACCTGAGTACCTGGAATTTATCACTGTTAAACATCATATTATTTTCTGATGCCCAGTCGAAAACTTTATTAATATCAGCTTGAAGTTTTTCAATGTCTTCAGCCGAGGTAATTTTCATACTGATTTTTGTGTCGTCTGCAAAGGATGATACGAAGCTGTGACTTGTATTTTTGTCTATATCTGATATGAGAATAAGGAAAAGCAGCGGTGCAAGGACTGTACCCTGAGGTACAGAGCTTTTAACTGCACTTGGACTAGATTTTATATGGTTGACCGTTACTCGCTGAGTCCTGTTTGACAGAAAACTGAGTATCCAGCGTCCTACTTTACCGGTTATTCCCATTGACTTCATTTTGTGTGCTATCACGCCATGGTCACATTTATCGAAAGCCTTTGCGAAGTCCGTGTATATCACATCAGCATTCTGTTTTTCTTCTAATGCCTCAGTGACTTTATCGTAGTGCTCAAGTAGCTGTGAGAGGCACGATCTTCCCGCTCGAAATCCATGTTGGCCTGGGTTGTGAAGGTCATTGGTCTCCATGAAATTGGTGACCTGACTCCTAATCACTCTCTCAAATACTTTTATTATGTGCGATGTTAGTGCAACTGGTCTATAATTCTTTGCCAATGCTTTGCTCCCTCCCTTGTGTAGAGGGGCTATGTCTGCTACTTTAAGTGCATCTGGTATCTCCCCCGTGTCCAAGCTCTTCCTCCACACTATACTGAGTGCCTGTGCTACCGGCACTTTGCATTTCTTTATAAATATTGAATTCCATGAGTCTGGACCTGGGGCCGAGTGCATGGGCATGTTTTCAATTTCTCTTTCAAAATTTAGTGCGCTCGTGTTGATATCAGTTATATTTACAGGGGTTTGGATATCCCGCATAAAGAAATTGTCTGGATCTTCTACTTTCATGTTGTTTATTGGAGTGCTAAACATGTCCTCATACTGCTTTTTTAGGATTTCACTAATTTCTTTGTCATCCTCCGTGTATGAACCTTCACTTGTACGAATAGGTCCAATACTGGCAGTAGTTTTTGCTTTTGATTTCGCATATGTGAAGAAGTATTTTGGATTTTTCTTTATTTCCTGAATTGCTTTCTGTTCTAACTGCCTTTCTTCAGTTTCATATGAGTGTTTCAATTTCCGCTCGATTTCTTCAATCTCCCTATTTAAATTATTCCTTCTTTGACGGGAAATTCGTGTCTGCATAAGCAGTTCCGTTATTCTTTTCCTGCGTTTATAGTGTCTTCTGCGTTCTCTTTCTACGTTGGATCTCTTTCTGGCTTTCCTCAAAGGAACATGTTTCAGACAGACTTGATACGCTTCCGAAGTCAGTTTTTCTATTCCTTCTGTAGGACTTTTATTACTTAAAACAGTTTCCCATGGAATGTTTTTAAGTTCCCTGTTTATTATCTCCCAGTCTATCCTTTTATTATTAAAATTGAATTTACTGAATAGCCCCTCTCGCTTTATCAACGTTTTAGGTCTATTCTGAGTATTGATGGTAGTTTGCACTTCAATGAGCTTGTGATCTGAATATGTGGTATCTGATATCGTAATGTCTCTGATAATGTCTTCATTGTTCGTAAAGACCAGATCTAGAATATTTTCATTTCTCGTTGGCTCCGATATCTGCTGAGTGAGTGAAAATTTGTCACAGAATCTAAGTAGTTCTCTAATCTGTGGTTGGTTAGGTCCTGATAGATTCCCTGGTATAATATTATTGTTTGCTATTCTCCACCTGAGACTAGGCAAGTTGAAGTCACCTAAGAAGATATATCAGGTATTGGGTTCTCCAAATTATCAAGGCTATTCTCTATTTTGTTTATCTGTTCTGTGAATTCCTCAGCCGTTGCATCTGGCGGTTTGTATATTAGAATAATCACTAAATTATTTCTCTATTTTTAATCCCAGTACCTCTACCACCTCATTTGTAACGTTTAGGAGCTCCGAGCACACAAGGTCTTCCCTAATATACAGACCCACTCCTCCATGTGACCTAATTTTCCTATCACACCTGTATAGGTTATATCCTGGAATCCAGATCTCACTGTCCAACAATTCCCCTGCATGGGTTTCTGTGAAAGCTCCAAATACTGCATTTGACTCCGTGAGGAGGCCATTTATGAACTGTATTTTATTGTTGGTTCTTGTTTTTCAGTCCTTGTATGTTGGCAAGATGAATGAGGTTACTCTATTAGTGATAGTTTGACTGGGAGACTTTTTCGGCAAGCCCATTATGCGTGGACATATTGAGTTTGTTCTGACCAGTGCTGATGTTGTAGGGCAGTTGCCTGTTGTAGTTGTGGTTCCCTTTCGGTGGTAGTTTTATCTGTAATTCTGGTAATGCAAGTTGG
>WNGS01167372.1:14884662-14885988 GCA_020271785.1 Procambarus virginalis | reverse complement strand
ACAATACGTAGGCCTACCACATTTAGCTAAGCCTATCACAATTTGTTATATAGACCTACGTTGGTTCTCTGCCCCTTCCCCCGACGTCGAGCCATTGTCCATTATATTTGAGAAAGATAAAAAGGTTGTAGTTCATATGTAATCTCCCAACATTTACTGAATAATCATCACAAGATAAAAGTTGACAGTCCTTCAGTATCATCCCCTCTCCACCCCTTTTATCTCCCTTCCCTCCTCTCCTCATTCCTGCCCTCATTCCCCCTCCCTTACTCTCTCTCTCTCTCTCCACTCCCCTCCCTTACTCATCTCTCTCCTCACTCCCCTCCCTCACTCTCTCTCTCCTCACTCCCTCCCCTTACTCATCTCTCTCCTCACTCCCCTCCCTTACTCATCTCTCTCCTCACTCCCCTCCTTACTCATCTCTCTCCTCACTCCCCTCCCTCACCCATCTCGTGCCGCTATTGGTTCATTTTCTTATCAGGCAGTTGAGGGGATCCTGCGTGTGGTTCACTACGTGTGCATGATTGGCACGCCCTTATCATCCACCACCACTTTTGATGGTGGTGGTGGTAGTGGTGGGTGGGGGTGGTGGTGGTGGTGGTGGATGGAGGGGGTGGGGGTGGAGGTTGTCGCAGTTGAAAAAAAAAAATTATTTTGCCCCGAAGAGCGAGTTTATTGGGCAGTGCGTTCACTCACCTCCTGTGAGTGAATATGCTGGTGGTGATGGTGGTGATTGTGGTAGTACAGGTGGTGGCAGTAGTGGTAGTGGTGTCGAGGTGGTGGCACATACCTATCAGTACCTATTTAACGGTGTCTACAGGGAAGTGAGATTCAGCTCTTGATACCCCCTATCTACTCCATTCACCCATTTCTCTTTCTATGTTTCCCTTTACTCCTTTCTCTTCATCTTCTCCAGTCATCCCTTTCTATCTACATTATCCCCTCCTTCCTACCCTTTATCTTCTCCATTCTCAACTATCTATCCTCACCATTCATCCAGTTCTTTACATATCTCCTTTTCCCCTCACCCTTCTCTATCGCACATACAAGGAAAAGGTGGGTGTTGGTTATGGTGTGGTGGGGCCGACAGGTGGGGCCGACAGGTGGGGCCGACAGGTGGGGCCGACAGGTGGGACCGACAGGTGGGACCGACAGGTGGGACCGACAGGTGGGGCCGACAGGTGGGGCCGACAGGTGGGGCCGACAGGTGGGGCCGACAGGTGGGGCCGACAGGTGGGACCGACAGGTGGGGCCGACAGGTGGGACCGACAGGTGGGACCGACAGGTGGGGCCGACAGGTGGGGCCGACAGGTGGGGCCGACAGGT
>WNGS01167372.1:14867162-14879662 GCA_020271785.1 Procambarus virginalis | reverse complement strand
AATGGAGAACACGGTTAATGGAGAACACGGTTAATGGAGAACACGGTTAATGGAGAACACAGTTAATGGAGAACACGGTTAATGGAGAACACGGTTAATGGAGAATACGGTTAATGGAGAACACGGTTAACGGAGAACACAGTTAACAGAGAACACAGTTAACGGAGAACACAGTTAACGAAGAACACAGTTAACGAAGAACACAGTTAACGGAGAACACACAGCTAACGATGAAAACAGGTACGGAAGAACACAAAGGAAAACAGTTACGGGAGAACCATTAACAGGGAGGATCACCTGTGGATCAGGGACGTGTTCGAGAACCATATCTGATACAGGAAATTGACTCCAAAATTACAGTCATGACTCCAAGCCAAATATTCCTCCCTGTAAAAAATATTGGAAAATTATATTTTACCAGAAAAAAAAAGTTATGGTAAATTTTTTTTGGTAAATTATATTAACCAGAAAACACAAAATTCTCAACAAATTCCCTGAATGAACTGATATTAAATTACATCATAGAGTATTGGGAATTAGCTCACTATTAAAGAGTCAAATAATCCAATGAAAAACTTAAAAAAACGAGATAGTTAAAAATTAAATCAAAAATTAAAATTAAATTTAAATGAGACCAGTTAAGAATAGCGATATAACCATCTCAAATTTACACAGGAGCGACATCTCTTGCCTCCTGGCTTTAATTAACTCCCAGCCATCCGGTGTAAATTATCGTGATAATTCCACTCCGTGATAATTGCCGGCCAGATCACGCTAGGTATAACAGATAGACAGAGAAACGGAAATTATTCAAGTTTAATTTAGCTTTCTCTTAGTTCCCCCCCCCCCTGCCCCTCGTCTAGTTCCGGAAGTGCTGGGAGTGTGGGCGTGGCTTGGGCTAGGACTGTGGGCGTGGTTTATGCTAGGACTGTGGGCGTGGTTTATGCTAGGACTGTGGGCGTGGTTTATGCTAGGACTGTGGCGTGTGGTTTGAACTAGGACCGTAAATTGTGATTGGGATTATCTTCTCCACAGGTCCCAATCGGACTAATCACCTGTGTTGCCACAGGTCCCAATCCGGACTAATCGGATTGGCTAGCAATTAAAACATCTAAAAAGTAAAAAATCTGGATCAATAAAATATTTTCAGATTCAGCTACCTTTAATTATTATGAAATTTCGTTGAAATTCTATATTGCTTAAATTCTGGTTAATGGAAGACCAGGTGAGAGTGGGTGAGAGCTTTAGAATACCGAGTTGTGTCGTTGTAGCTTACAAGACATCGCAAAAATGTCTTCGTCTTAGTGAGAGCAAACTATAATAAGTAATTGAGTTTTTTGTTAATTTTGATGAGATCAGTACTTAATGATTTAGAAAACGCACCAGGGGGGAGCGAAGCATTATAATAACATATCAAGTGCAGTTTTGCACATAACAATACGAGTCATTAATTTATACACTGTAAGAGGAGGCATTCACTCACACTATATACAAGAGGAGTCAATAGGGCAGACTGTGAGCTGCCCGACACACCTTAAAATATTCCCCTCAGCCGAGCCTCGTGGTATTCGGCATCTGGACAATGCCGGTTATGAGGGAGAGGCCGTGAGTGAGAGAGAGAGAGAGAGAGAGAGAGAGAGAGAGAGAGAGAGAGAGAGAGAGAGAGAGAGAGAGAGAGAGAGAGAGAGAGAGGACGCAAGTGTGTCGAAGGAAATAATAAAACTTTAGCTGAACAAAACCTCAACATTAAAATAATCCAAACTGATCCTGTGCCATTATCTCAAGTTTCAGAACGTTTACAGCGCTGGCCCTCGACCTCTCCCTAATACAGGGAGTGGTCGAGGACCAGCCTGCTGTATTTGGGTTCTGTATTCCTGAAAGACTTTGAAATCTTTTTCAAGTTGAAAGCTGTTAGCTAATGTCTGGCTAATCCCTTCATTAGTTCGTGAAAAAATATAATAATTTAAAGCTGCAGCAACGCGTCTGTTACTTATATTTCAGCCCAGGTAATTCTTGCGTTATCAGAACGTTAATTATATGTATGTTCTCTCAGGTAAGACATTTTTAATCTGACACCTGTTTATACAACTCTTATTCAGTGGTTGATGAGTCAGCCAGTGGTTGAAAAGTCAGCCAGTAGTTGAAGAGTCAGCCAGTAGTTGATGAGTCAGCCAGTAGTTGAAGAGTCAGCCAGTAGTTGATGAGTCAGCCAGTAGTTGATGAGTCAGCCAGTAGTTGAAGAGTCAGCCAGTAGTTGATGAGTCAGCCAGTAGTTGATGAGTCAGCCAGTAGTTGAAGAGTCAGCCAGTAGTTGATGAGTCAGCCAGTAGTTGATGAGTCAGCCAGTAGTTGAAGAGTCAGCCAGTGGTTGATGAGTCAGCCAGTAGTTGAAGAGTCAGCCAGTAGTTGAAGAGTTAGCCAGTGGTTGATGAGTCAGCCAGTAGTTGAAGAGTCAGCCAGTGGTTGATGAGTCAGCCAGTAGTTGAAGAGTCAGCCAGTGGTTGATGAGTCAGCCAGTAGTTGAAGAGTCAGCCAGTGGTTGATGAGTCAGCCAGTAGTTGAAGAGTCAGCCAGTAGTTGAAGAGTCAGCCAGTGGTTGATGAGTCAGCCAGTAGTTGAAGAGTCAGCCAGTAGTTGAAGAGTCAGCCAGTGGTTGAAGAGTCAGCCAGTAGTTGAAGAGTCAGCCAGTGGTTGAAGAGTCAGCCAGTGGTTGATGAGTCAGCCAGTGGTTGATGAGTCAGCCAGTGGTTGAAGAGTCAGCCAGTGGTTGAAGAGTCAGCCAGTGGTTGATGAGTCAGCCAGTGGTTGATGAGTCAGCCAGTGGTTGATGAGTCAGCCAGTGGTTGATGAGCCAGCCAGTGGTTGATGAGTCAGCCAGTGGTTGATGAGTCAGCCAGTGGTTGAAGAGTCAGCCAGTGGTTGATGAGTCAGCCAGTGGTTGAAGAGTCAGCCAGTGGTTGAAGAGTCAGCCAGTAGTTGAAGAGTCAGCCAGTAGTTGAAGAGTCAGCCAGTAGTTGAAGAGTCAGCCAGTAGTTGAAGAGTCAGCCTGTGGTTGAAGAGTCAGCCAGTGGTTGATGAGTCAGCCAGTGGTTGATGAGTCAGCCAGTGGTTGAAGAGTCAGCCAGTGGTTGATGAGTCAGCCAGTAGTTGAAGAGTCAGCCAGTGGTTGATGAGTCAGCCAGTGGTTGAAGAGTCAGCCAGTGGTTGAAGAGTCAGCCAGTGGCTGATGAGTCAGCCAGTGGTTGATGAGTCAGCCAGTGGTTGAAGAGTCAGCCAGTGGTTGATGAGTCAGCCAGTGGTTGAAGAGTCAGCCAGTGGCTGATGAGTCAGCCAGTGGTTGAAGAGTCAGCCAGTGGTTGAAGAGTCAGCCAGTGGTTGATGAGTCAGCCAGTGGTTGATGAGTCAGCCAGTGGTTGAAGAGTCAGCCAGTGGTTGAAGAGTCAGCCAGTGGCTGATGAGTCAGCCAGTGGTTGAAGAGTCAGCCAATGGTTGAAGAGTCAGCCAGTGGTTGATGAGTCAGCCAGTGGTTGAAGAGTCAGCCAGTGGCTGATGAGTCAGCCAGTGGTTGAAGAGTCAGCCAGTAGTTGATGAGTCAGCCAGTGGTTGAAGAGTCAGCCAGTGGTTGATGAGTCAGCCAGTGGTTGAAGAGTCAGCCAGTGGTTGAAGAGTCAGCCAGTGGTTGAAGAGTCAGCCAGTGGTTGATGAGTCAGCCAGTAGTTGCTGAGTCAGCCAGTAGTTGAAGAGTCAGCCAGTGGTTTATACTACCAAGGTGGATTGGGCGATCAAAACCAGAACTATAACACAGAATCCGACAATAGGCTGAACAGTCATAACCTCAAGCCTAATTGTAGGCTTGACAATCAACTCCAAGCCCGAGTGGACCACCTAGGGTCACTTAGTGTACAATTGAACATAAAGCTATTATGAACAAATCCACAAGGGCCGTGATGAGGGTTCGAACCTTCGCACGGGATGTTCCCAGATGCGCCTTAGTCATTTATTACTGTGACTTCTGTGTGTATAAAGTTATTGTGTTTTAAAATTTTAGGAATTCTGAAAGTGCCTAAATCAATGTATTTTTACACAGCTATATTTATCGTTCTAGAATTCCACAAAAAAAAAACAAAATAAAACAAAAATGCATTTTATAACCAAGGAAATACCCACAAACAAGCTATTTTTTTTCATTATATTATATTTCGAGTCCCCCTTCCCCCTAAAAAAGCGCAGTCATATATATTAACATTTTATTCATTTTTCCCAAATTGTGATATACGTTTTTTTCAGCATTTGAATTCCAGCTAATTACAAGTCCAGATTAACAAAGGCAAAGGCTTTATGAAGCCTTTCTAAATGAATGGGGTGTATGTGTTTGTTTGTTTGCTTCCACGTGCGAAACGGGTCGTGTGTGTGTGTTTATGTGTGAAATATTCGGTTATCATATTACATGATTGAAACAAAAATAAACATTGATTCATTTTGCCGCATTCTTCAGCTGGAAAATTTCGAATTAAAATTCGCGTGGATATATTTTGTGACCGATTTAAAAGTCTGCATCCTAGATCACAGCATCCAATATTCTCAAATGTGTTGTTGTTTAAGATTCGCTACCAGGAACAAAAAGTTCCAAGTAGCACGGGCTATGGTGAGCCCGTAGTTTAGGTATTCCCAGAGCAATTCACTAGGAATTGCTGGGAATATCAGCAACTCCCCTACCTACTCCTCCTTGTCTTTCTCCAAGCCTTCACTTCCCTCAATGGATGAGACCTCCCTCATGAACCCTCCATCTCAACCATCTCTCACTCCTTCCCAGCCTCAGACCACCTCCTTAACGACCATCACCTCCTTAACAACCACCTTCTCCTTCGCCCATTAGAGTCCTCCTTAACCCCCCATCCCCGCTACCCCCCGAACCAATTCATCGACCAGTTCTATACACCCCCACCACCCCCCCCCCATCCCTTCCCCTACCACCCCTACGCCCCTCTCCTCCACCTCTCTTACTTAAAAAAATTGTTTTGAATGGTCCGACCGCCTCCATTAAATTCTGAAATATCTTGAGCGCTGTTTTCCGGCTTAGGTTCTTCTTATTTAACACTTCAGAACTTGAGGGCGGAATTAGCGATATTGGCTGCGTTGGATTTTTGCGTCACGCAGTCAGTCAACTTGCTGGTATTGCGAGGGGGGGGGGCCGAGCGCCAACTCCAGGGTCCCGCCTCTTGACCTCAAATCAACTGGTTTAGATTGTCCTTTAATCTCTTAGGTTCTGGCATATCTCTGTGACTGTATGTGAGGATTTTGGATTCAAACTCTAAACTGAATTTGAATTTTTAATTTCTGTATTATTTTACAGAAATTTGAAGGCAGAGTATCTACTCCCTGGAGCATCTACTCCTTGGAGCATCTACTCCTTGGAGCATCTACTCCCTGGAGCATCTACTCCTTGGAGCATCTACTCCTTGGAGCATCTACTCCCTGGAGCATCTACTCCCTGGAGCATCTACTCCTTGGAGCATCTACTCCTGGAGCATCTACTCCTTGGAGCATCTACTCCTTGGAGCATCTACTCCTTGGAGCATCTACTCCCTGGAGCATCTACTCCCTGGAGCATCTACTCCTTGGAGCATCTACTCCCTGCAGCATCTACTCCTTGGAGCATCTACTCCCTGGAACATCTACTCCCTGGAGCATCTACTCCTTGGAGCATCTACTCCTTGAAGCATCTACTCCTTGAACCATCTACTCCTTGGATCATCTACTTCTTGGATCATCTACTCCTTGGATCATCTACTCCTTGGATCATCTACTCCTTGGATCATCTACTCCTTGGAGCATCTACTCCTTGGATCATCTACTCCTTGGAGCATCTACTCCTTGGATCATCTACTCCTTGGATCATCTACTCCTTGGAGCATCTACTCCTTGGAGTATCTACTCAAAAGGCCGTCTATTATCACCCAAGACAATGGCAAGATAGCCCATATTCTCAAGGAACACACTGGCTACCAGCCAGCCAAGAAGCCTCCAACTTATCCACTCGAGAAACCATATCGGCTAAATGTCTCTATATACAAGTACCGGACGACTCGTAAACGGTGAAAAATGTTCGAATAAATGACATTATCTCTTGTGTCTTCCTAAAAAAATTCTAAAGACACCCATCAATTGGGAAGATCTAAATTCAAATTACCAGGAAGAAGAAGATTCTAACAACCAATTTACATGATATATAGAGAAGCGTGTATTTATAGCGAGTATTTATAGCGTGTATTTGTAGCGTCTAACTCCACTTGTAATGTATACCTGTATCATACATCCACAGCACCGTGTAGCTACGCAACTATCCGGTACCTGTACCAAGTACTTTGCTGTACTTGGGTCTGTACCGCGTACCTGTCCCGTGTGTACAATCACGCCATACCAACCTCACAACGGTATTTAAACTAAAGTCTCAAAACAGCCACCTCTTCAGCCATTGTTTAACGGGAGGGAAAACAGCGTAATATATGTGTATTAGTTCACCGTAATGAGTTCCGAGAGAGGGGTGAGCAGAGGGGCCCCTAGAGATTTATCTCCCATCATGGAGGCTGCAGAGAGGGTGGAGCCGTCCGTGGTGGTAAATCACCAGTTAGATATTGGTGCGACACTTCGGTATTCAGGACACTTATGCTGGATTTAATCAAAGCTTCCTAAAGGGCATCATAGGAGAGAGCCATTGCTGTCATGACAACTTCCCTGGCCTCCCCCTCCACAGCCTCTCCCTCCACAGCCTATCTCTCCACAGCTTCCTCCTTCACAGCCTCCTCCTTCACAGCCTCTCCCTTCACAGCCTCCTCCTCCACATCCTTCCCCTTCACAGCCTCCCCCTCCATCTGTGCAACTTCAACATCCCGACGCATCTCAAAAACATGCCACACCACAAATCTTGACCCCATGTCCCAGATGAGGACCTCCAATCCCACTACCAACACAGCCAGGGGGAATATCCCCCTTGGATTCACAGTTAAATCCCTTGTGTGTTATGTTCTTTTAACAGGCCTTCCAGCCCTCCTGCGAGGGAGATCTCTTCTTTAGCCAGGATGGAGGTGCGGGCCGGCCCGGCCTGGCGTTGACGAATTTCAGTTTATCTCAGCTGATGCTCACTGGACAGTTGGATAATGCGTTGCAGGATTTAGTCTTATCCGATTGGTGGAAACACACACACACACACACACACACACACACACACACACACACACACACACACATGATCACCACATTCAAGATTCTCAGGGGAATCGACAGGGTTGATAAAGACAGGCTGTTTAACACAAGGGGCACACGCACTAGGGGACACAGGTGGAAACTGAGTGCCCAAATGAGCCACAGAGATATTAGAAAGAACTTTTTTAGTGTCAGAGTGGTTGACAAATGGAATGCATTAGGAAGCGATGTGGTGGAGGCTGACTCCATACACAGTTTCAAGTGTAGATATGATAGAGCCCAATAGGCTCAGGAAACTGTACACCTGTTGATTGACGGTTGAGAGGCGGGACCAAAGAGCCAGAGCTCAACCCCGCAAGCACAACTAGGTGAGTACAACTAGGTGAGTACACACACACACAAACACACACACAGCCTCCTCTGAAAAGGTTCAGAGGTTTGCAACGAGACTCGTCCCAGAGCTACGAGGGATGGGGTATGAGGAGCGCCTGGGGGAACTATGCCTTACGACACTAGAAAGAAGAAGGGAGAGGGGGGACATGATAGGAACGTATAAAATACTCAGAGGGATTGACAGAGTGGACATAGACGAAATGTTCACACGGAATAGTAACAGAACGAGGGGACATGGATGGAAGTTAGAAACTCAGATGAGTCACAGATATGTTAGGAAGTTTTCTTTTAGCGTGAGAGTAGTGGGAAAATGGAATGCACTTAAGGAACAGGTTGTGGAAGCCAATACTATTCATAATTTTAAAACCAGGTATGATAGGGAAATGGGATAGGAGTCATTGCTGTAAACAACTGATGCTCGAAAGGCGGGATCCAAGAGTCAATGCTCGATCCTGCAGACACATATAGGTGAGTACATATAGGTGAGTACACACACACACACACAAACACACACACACACACACACACACACACACACACACACACACACACACACACACACACACACACACACAAACACACACACACACACACACACACACACACACACACACACACACACACGTTCAAGTGGAAACAGGAGGCCAGACACAGGATGCAGAATTGGAGATGAAGTACTTAATGAAACGAACAGATAGAAAGATCTAGGAGTTGATATCACACCAAACCTGTCTCCTGAAGCCCACATAAAAAGAATAACGTCTGCGGCATATGCGAGGCTGGCTAACAGCCAGGAACCTGTGTAAGGAATCATTCAGAATCTTGTACACCACATATGTAAGACCAATCCTGGAGTATGCGGCCCCAGCATGGAGCCCGTACCTTGTCAAGCTCAAGACGAAGCTGGAAAAAGTCCAAAGGAATGCCACTAGACTAGTCCCAGAACTAAGAGGCATGGGTTACGAGTAAAGGCTGCGGGAAATGCACCTTACGAAACTGGAAGACAGAAGAGTAAGGGGAGACATGATCACCACCTACAAAATCCTCAGGGGAATCGACCGGATAAACAAGGATAAACTATTCCACACTGGCCGTACGCGAACAAGGGGACACAGGTGGAAACTGAGTACCCACATGAGCCACAGGGACGTTAGAAGGAACTTTTTCAGTGTCAGAGTAGTTAACGGATGGAATGCATTAGGCAGTGATGTGGTGGAGGCTGGCTCCATACACAGTTTTAAACGTAGATATGATAGAGCCCAGTAGGCACAGGAATTTGTACACCAGTTGATTGACAGTTGAGAGGCGGGACCAAAGAGCCAAAGCTCAACCCCCGCAAGCACAAACAGGTGAGTACAAATAGGTGAGTACACACACACACACACACACACTTAACAAACGCAAGGGGATGAAGATAAGATAAGCACACAGGATGCTGGTGATGAGAGAGAGAGAGATTTCAGACACGGAGAGAGAAAACGACCCGTAGATGGAAATTACACCACTGTATCAACTGGAGAACACATGCAGGATAAGCATACACGGGAGGAGTATGGGAATCGAACCAACGTCACGGGGGGTATGCGTTAGAGACAAAACTGTACAATGTCGCCCACAATACTTACCTCTCGCGTCCCAGTGTTTAGTCCCTCGCGTCCCAGTGTTTAACTCCTGCGCTTCTCAATGTTGAATCCGTCGCATTCCAAAGTTCATTCCATAACGTGTCTCCAGTTCTGTCCGACATAGTTTAACCAACTCCCCTATACAGGCAGCTACTGGCCATGTGACTACAGGCGTGATATACCGTTTCCAGCCGAGACGTCATCTAAGATGAAGTATACTCCTGCATGTAGCCATCTTAGACGAGAAACGTAGTAGCTCTCTGATACTTGAATCTTTGCCTTATATATAAACAACAAGATTGATATGTTTGCATTGCGAATGTATTTGCATTTAAATCTGTTCAATAATAGCCAAGTTATTTCTAACCACTTGGACTGGACGGTAGAGCGACGGTCTCGCTTCATGCAGGTTGGTGTTCAATCGCCGACCGTCCAAGTGGCTGGGCACCATTCCTTTCCCCCGTCCCATCCCAAGTTATTTCCTTCCCTCTTCGAACAAGTCCTCTCTCTCATTATAGCTTCTCCCTCTCCTTCCTTCTTCTCCGTCCTTCCCAACTTCGCTTCTTCCATCCTCTCCCTCTCTTTCGTTTCTCCCTAGTCCCTTGTTCCTGCTTCGTCGTCGTGTTTCAAAATACTGTGATACTCATTTTCTTTATTACATGTGTCTTCCCTCCCTCCCTATTCCTCTTCCTTAATGTCCGTTTTTTCTGCTTTAACATCTTTCGTCCATCTATTTTAGCCCCTCGCTCCTCACCTGTCTCTCTCTCCCACTCCCAGACCTCGCCTCTTGCTTTCTCTCCACTCCTGCTCTCTCTCTCTTTTCTCTCTGTCTCACTCTCTATCAATTCTCTTCCTCTCTCCACTATTTTCCTCCTTAATCCTTATCATTTCTCTCGCGTATTCCTCTCTTCAAACAGAAGTTGACACAGTATCATCATTCCTGAAACATTATGTTCAAAGCCTCACATATATCTCTGTCCTTTTCTGTCAAATCTCCATCTCTCTTTTTTGGGTACATAATGTGGTAATCACTGTGACCTGGTTTCTCATATGGCTGTGTGTGTGTGTGTGTGTGTGTGTGTGTGTGTGTGTGTGTGTGTGTGTGTACTCACCTAGTTGTACTCACCTAGTTGTGCTTGCGGGGGTTGAGCTCTGGCTCTTTGGTCCCGCCTCTCAACCGTCAATCAACAGGTGTACAGTTTCCTGAGCCTAATGGGCTCTGTCATATCTACATTTGAAACTGTGTATGGAGTCAGCCTCCACCACATCGCTTCCTAATGCATTCCATTTGTCAACCACTCTGACACTAAAAAAGTTCTTTCTAATATCTCTGTGGCTCATTTGGGCACTCAGCTTCCACCTGTGTCCCCTAGTGCGTGTGCCCCTTGTGTTAAACAGCCTGTCTTTATCAACCCTGTCGATTCCCCTGAGAATCTTGAATGTGGTGATCATGTTCCCCCTAACTCTTCTGTCTTCCAACGAAGTGAGGTTTAATTCCTGCAGTCGCTCCTCGTAGCTCATACCTCTCAGCTCGGGTACTAGTCTGGTGGCAAACCTTTGAACCTTTTCCAGTTTAGTCTTATCCTTGACTAGATAGGGACTCCATGCTGGAGCCGCATACTCCAGGATTGGTCTGATGTGTGTGCGTGTGGTGTGTGTGTGTGTGTGTGTGTGTGTGTGTGTGTGTGTGTGTGTGTGTGTGTGTGTGTGTGTGTGTGTGTGTGCTTACACACACACACCGCTTCGTTTTTATTTGCAACTGTGGCGTTGAAAGTCTTCCAAATATCTCAATAACTTGTCTGTGTTTTGTCTCCAACCTTGGCCACAAGTTCTGACGATTCTCCTGACCCCTGGTTCTCTTGTCGCTTCTCCTGACCCCTGGTTCTCTTGTCGCTTCTCCTGACCCCTGGTTCTCTTGTCGCTTCTCCTGACCACTGGTTCTCTTGTCGCTTCTCCTGACCCCTAGTTCTCTTGTCGCTTCTCCTGACCCCTGGTTCTCTTGTCGCTTCTCCTGACCCCTGGTTCTCTTGTCGCTTCTCCTGACCCCTGGTTCTCTTGTCGCTTCTCCTGACCCCTGGTTCTCTTGTCGCTTCTCCTGACCCCCTGGTTCTCTTGTCGCTTCTCCTGACCCCTGGTTCTCTTGTCGCTTCTCCTGACCCCCTGGTTCTCTTGTCGCTTCTCCTGACCCCTGGTTCTCTTGTCACTTCTCCTGACCCCTGGTTCTCTGTCGCTTCTCCTGACCCCCTGGTTCTCTTGTCGCTTCCCTCTAAACATTGTATACGTTCTCATCATGTCTCTCTTGTTCCTGCTTGCTTCCAGGGTTGGGGTGAGGCCCAGTTCCCCCAGTTCTTCACCAGTGTTAAGAGGTATATTCCTGCACGCATATACTCAAGTGCGGGTGCATGTGTAAATGTGTTTGAGTTTCCTCATTGTAAACATATTTTGTGCTGCACGAATCCACGATTCTGTCATTTATATTTTAATTATAATACTCTGTAAAATGTCGGCGTTGAGAGGAGCATTGTTCCTTTGGCGTTGAGAGGAGCATTGTTCCTTTGGCGTTGAGAGGAGCACTGTTCCTTTGGCGTTGAGAGGAGCACTGTTCCTTTGGCGTTGAGAGGAGCACTGTTCCTTTGGCGTTGAGAGAAGCACTGTTCCTTTGGCGTTGAGAGGAGCATTGTTCCTTTGGCGTTGAGAGGAGCACTGTTCCTTTGGCGTTGAGAGGAGCATTGTTCCTTTGGCGTTGAGAGGAGCACTGTTACTTTGGCGTTGAGAGGAGCACTGTTCCTTTGGCGTTGAGAGGAGCACTGTTCCTTTGGCGTTAAGAGGAGCACTGTTCCTTTAGCGTTGAAAGGAGCACTGTTCCTTTGGCGTTGAGAGGAGCACTGTTCCTTTGGCGTTGAGAGGAGCACTGTTCCTTGGCGTTGAGAGGAGCACTGTTCCTTTGGCGTTGAGAGGAGCACTGTTCCTTTGGCGTTGAGGAGCACTGTTCCTTTGGCGTTGAGAGGAGCACTGTTCCTTTGGCGTTGAGAGGAGCATTGTTCCTTTGGCGTTGAGAGGAGCACTGTTACTTTGGCGTTGAGAGGAGCACTGTTCCTTTGGCGTTGAGAGGAGCACTGTTCCTTTGACGTTGAGAGGAGCACTGTTCCTTTGGCGTTGAAAAGCCCTCAACGCCTCAGGAAATACGTACTCAAAAAATTCTCTTATTTAATCCACCGCTAACAAATCTTATCTTAATCTATGGAGTCCAGGTGGGAAAAAATATTTTTATAGTGTATTCTC
>WNGS01167372.1:14819746-14844678 GCA_020271785.1 Procambarus virginalis | reverse complement strand
GAAAATTGAAACAGAATTTCCTTAAGTACTTTCGTATATTAATACATCTTCAGAAGGAGTGTCATTCCTTCACACTCCTTCTGAAGATGTATTAATATACGAAAGTAAGGAAATTCCTGTTTCAATTTTCCTCCGTGGTCTGACACTGTCACATTTTAATCACGTGTTTATTTTCGTGATACACACACACACACACACACATATATATATATATATATATATATATATATATATATGTATGTGTGTGTGTGTGTGTGTGTGGTGTGTGTGTGTGTGTGTGTGTGTGTGTGTGTGTGTGTGTGTGTGTGTGTGTCATATACTTTGTAAAGCCATTCTTTCACGTAGTACATAAAGCGTACAGGTTGTGAAGGTGTACATACAAAAACCGCCACTGATGTACATACATAGATGTAAGAGAAACAAGAACACTAGTTACACGTCCATGTGCCTGAAAGGTATTCCCTGCGCGAGACTGACGACATGGGTTCGAGCCCATCGTATGGCTCAATATTTTATCATAAACGCATCACAGTATTGTGATATTATGCCCTGGAGAGACTGATCAGAACACTCCTGGGTCATTTAGATAACACCGAGACGTCTTCAACGAGAGGAGATACTGGCTAAGGAATCTTGAAGAGTTCCAAGACATAGTAATGCTAAAGAGGGTTGAGGGTCGAGCTTTCTGTGCTGCCTTCATTGATAGAAAGTGTTTAAAAGCGTCTCGCACCAGAGGCTCGAACACAATTGACAGGGTTATCTTCCTTGAGATGATTTCGGGACTTAGCGTCCCCGCGGTCCGGTCCTCGACTAAGTCTCCTTTTTGTTACACCCCCCATCCCAGAAAGCAGCCCATAGCAGCTGTCTAACTCCCAGATATCTATTTACTGCTAGGTGAACAGGTACATCAGGGTGAAAGAAAATGCCCATTTGTTTCCGCCTCTACCGGGGATCGAACCCGGAACCTTAAGACTACGAATCCCAAGCGCTGTCCACTGAACCGTCAGGCCCCCTGACGCCACCATTCATTAGGATGGACAAAGACAAACTATTTAACACGGGTGGAACGCGAACAAGGGGACACAGGTGGAAACATAGTACCCAAATGAGCCACAGAGATATTAGAAATAACTTTGTCAGTGTCAGAGTAGTTAACGAATAGAATGCATTAGGCAGTGATGTGGTGGAGGCTGACTCCATACACAGCTTTAAGTGTAGACACGATAGAGCCCAGTAGGCTTAGGAATCTGTACACCAGTTGATTGACAGTTGAGAGGCGAGACCAAAGAGCTAAAGCTCAACTCCCGTAAGCACAACTAGGTGAGCACAAGCTGTGAACACAGTTGGCGTACAGAGGAGGGCTGTGCTAGGTGAAGGAATACCTCACGGACACAACCCATAGCGTCAGTGTGAGAAAAGTTAGAATGGCGACCAATCACGAGCAACTTGCTGCAAGGGAATGTTGTTGGAAATCAAGGCAAGGAATATGTTGACGAACTTACCAGGTAGTTACGAAGATGGCTGATAGACCTAAGTGTAGGATAGTAATGAGGATTGGACCATAATACAAAAACTATAGGTCCAGTCCCCCTTCAGTCACTCCCCCCCCCTATAGGTCCACTATAGGTCCAGTCCCCCTTCACTCACTTCCCCCTTCAGAGCAGGAGAGATTGCTGAAATAGAGGGAATACAGAGAACATATACGGCACGCATAGACGAGGTAAAGCACCTAAATTATTGGGATCGTCTCAAAGCTCTCCAAATGTACTCACTAGAAAGAAGACGAGAGAGATATCAAATAATATACACCTGGAAGATACTGGAGGGCCAAGTACCAAATCTGCACAGTAAAATAACGACGTACTGGGGTGAACGATATGGAAGAAAATGCAGAATAGAACCAATGAAGAGCAGAGGTGCCATAGGCACAATCAGAGAACACTGTATAAACATCAGAGGTCCGCGGTTGTTCAACGTCCTCCCAGCAAGCATAAGAAATATTGCCGGAACCACCGTGGACATCTTCAAGAGGAAAATAGATTTATTCCTCCAAGGAGTGCCGGACCAACCGGGCTGTGGTGGGTATGTGGGCCTGCGGGCCGCTCCAAGCAACAGCCTAGTGGACCAAACTCTCACAAGTCAAGCCTGGCCTCGGGCCGGGCTTGGGGAGTAGAAGAACTCCCAGAACCCCATCAACCAGGTATCAACCAGTCCATAGCTATAAAAGTGAATGTCTCTCTGTGAGACAATCTGTTTATCCGAGGTTAGAGACCAGATGCCTACGGTTAGCCTCACACAACAACTCTCCATGATTCGGAATTTTTAGTTCCATGGTTCAGAGGGGAGGGGGGAGGAGTATGGAAGAGTCATAGGCCAGTCAGTGTCGGCCCATTGCCACACTATAAGAAATATCGGCATTTATAGTGACCCCGGCGATTTGAATAAAAGACCCGGGAATAACCGGGTACCCCTCCCCCTCCTCTAGTACAGGATAAAATGTAAACAACTTCCCGTATCAGAGAAAAGGTGAAAATTAAGGACAGATAGGCACAAACAGCTAGTTAAGAACAGTTAAGTAAGAACAGCTAGGTAAGAACAGCTAGGTAAGAACAGCTAGGTAAGAACAGCTAGGTAAGAACAGCTAGGTAAGAACAGCTAGGTAAGAACAGCTAGGTAAGAAAAGTAAGGTAACATCAGCTAGGCACGAGAATAATATCTTAATTCCATAAGTTTGGCTTTATTTTCACTCCTGCGCGGGTCACCATGGTCGAGTCACGGACCCGGGGCGACTGAGGTAGCACTGAGGGGGAGTTGGGGGAAGAAAAGGTGAGGGAATGAGAGGGGGGGGGGGAGGGTATACTGAGGGGTGTGAGGGTCGGGGGAGGAATGGGACGAGAAGAGTGTGAGGGGGTCCAAGAGGTAAGTTGAGGTTACAAAAGACAGGGTGGGTAAGGAAAGTGAACTTCTTCTCCGGATGTTCCTTTTCTTATGTCTCTTACACTACCGGAAGTCAACCTCGGTGTCTCCCTCAACAACATTATTTCTCTATACTCATTACGGCTTCCTCTCTCTCTCTCTCTCTCTCTCTCTCTCTCTCTCTCTCTCTCTCTCTCTCTCTCTCTCTCTCTCTCTCTCATTTACTTCTAGTTTATTGAAATTATTTTTATTTTTTCCCCCCATTTCATGTATTTTGTCATTCTTACTTCCTTGGTACAGAGGAACGAACCTCCTCCTCACCTTATTGTGCTTGCAGGGGTTGAGCTTCGGCTCCTTGAGCCCACCTCTCAACTGTCACTCAACGAGCGTACAGGTCCCTGAGCATATTGGGCTCTGTCATATCTAGATTCGAAACTATATATGAAGTATATGATTTTTTTTTTAATTATGTGAAGATAGGGCCCGGGAGGGTCACCTCTTCTTCAGGCAATCCGGTGAGGATTTGTGGTTTCGGGAAGGTATTGTCGTGTATGAACCTGATCAGTTTTTGCTGGAGATTGATCCTTCTGGCTGTGTGTGGTGGCTCTTGGCTCTCATAGACACTGGCTGTGTTGATGGCTACTTCTTGATCATCCCGGTCCGGAACACAGAGCTGTTGCATACGGTACAGCTGCTTCCTTGCTAGGCAACTGAGTCTAATGATCATTGGCTTTATTCTCAGGGCTCCATGAATTTGGGCGGTCCTCACTCTGTCTGCCAGGGACAGGTTCGCAGCGAAGCGGATTGCTTTGTTTTGAACTCGCGATAACTTTAGCTTGTTGGTTTTGGTAGTGAGGTTCAGGGGGTTATAAGGGTGCTCGAGGCAGGGTCTTATGATCATCGTGTACAAGTGAAGCCTAACATGGGATGGGGCTTGTCGGAAGCAGAAGAGCCTCGTCAGGGATCCTTTTTCTATCGTACTGGGTGGAGTAGAGTAGTTGTACCCGAAGGGAAGAGAACTATTAGGAGCTATTACGACAATATAGCACTTGAAAGGGGACAGGATAAGGATTAGGGATGGTACGCGGGGGAAGGAATGGTGCCCATCCATTTGGACGGTCGGGGATTGAACGCCGACCTGCATGAACCAAGACCTTCGCTCTACCGTCCAGCCCAAGTGGTTTGACCCGAGCTCTATGTACTTATTTAGATCTTATCTGGGGTTGTGATGATCCTCCATTTCCTTTCCCAATTGGCGGTTCGAGCGAGTTCGACGTTTGCCTTCGTGGTGACTGTTGTGTGTTTGGTTGCTTAGCTGCCGGGGTTGGATGTCATGATGTGAGTGACGTCGTCCGTAAATTTGAAGATGATGATGTCTCTATACTCCGACTGAGGGAGGTCATTTACGAAGACTTTGAAGAGTACCGGGCTCAGGCACGACCCATGTGGAACTCCAGCCGTAGGAGTAAAGGGTGCCGCTGTCAGTTCGTTGAAGAGGAGGGGTGACTCGTCAGTTTTTCAGGACGTTCCTGCATGACCAGTCTGAGGAGAGTCTAGTTGTAGGCTGGTAAGTTCGCTACGTTATACACCAGGCCGTCGTGTCATAGACTATCGAAGGCCTTGTGTACATCTCTAGATGCAATCAAGGCAATTGTTTTATGTTGGAGGATTGCGGAGGCCGCGTCGTATATGATGTTGATTGCATGTTGGGTTGATCAGTGAGCTCTAAAGCCAAACTGCTTTTCTGTAAAGAGGTTGTTATACTCCATATAGTAGTTGATTCTGCTGGATATTATTATCTCGAAACATTTTTCCTATTGTTTCGAGGAGGGAGATCGAGGCGTTAGTCCTCGTTGGTAGGCGTCTTTTTTATTGGTTTGGGGATAAATATCAAGTTAGCAGATTTAAAGGCGACAGGAATTAGGGCCCGATACCGATACCATTGGATATATTTAGTATGGAGTGCAAGAGGTTACCTGGAAGGAGTTGGATCAGTCTATCTCTTATGCCCGAGTGGTCTGGTGCTTTGTTCCCGATGCTTCTGATGACCTCTCTCATCTCGACCATTGTTATGGGGATCGTTAGCGGGTGCTCGTGTTGTATGTTAGCGGGGTCGTCCACCAGGGGTACTGAGGAGGTCCAGTCGTTGACTCATTTGAAATGAACGTCGTTAAAGGTTCTGTTATCCGAGGCCGTGAGCTTCTCCCTCCACACACACACACATCACCCACGAGGTCAGCCTCCTCTTGTGGGTCCTCGAATTTGACTTGCTGTTCTTCATCATCCTCATCTATGAGTGTGTGGAGGCAAGATGAGTGAGGCGCGGCCTAGATGACCCTATAAGTTATTTGATCTTCAGCCAGATGATGCCAGGTTCACCCTTTTATATTGGTTGGCTTACCTCACAAGGTTGCCCCCAATGAGGCTGTATATACCAATACATATATCCATTGACTAGTATTATTGATATTACTACCATTACCATGATGATTATATATATTATATATAAGCCTGAGACGTCTTATATATATTAAAAAGCCTGAGACATCTGCTACAGCCTGTTGTATCAAACGATCATTCACAACCTGTCAATTAAAGGCGGCTACTGAATGGAAAGGTCATCAGGCTCCTGAGAGGCGGTCAGTCTTCAAGATCAGGTGCCTGACCGTCGCCTCAACCATCAACCTATACTCCCAACTTGGTCTTCTCCTTATAATGCTCGGCTTCAGGTCAATTACATCCAAAATGGATCCCCCTTACAGCTTACGTTACAATGTTTAAGTATACAGTTCATATATATATCAGGCAAGAGTCAGTGGAGTGTTTCCAAGAGGAAAACGAGTCTCTATGGAAGCTCGTCTGCTATATCCCTCAAGCTACAGACTTGTTGTTGGCACAGATGATAACTTGGTATTCGGTTTCATGAATTTATAAACATGCGGATGAAAGGGTCTGCGCGTCTGTGTGTCTGCGTGTGTATTCACCTAGTTGTGCTTGCAGGGGTTGAGCGTTGGCTCTTTGCTCCTGCCTCTCATCTGTCAATCAACCGGTATACAGATGCCTGCGTGTGTGTGTGTGTGTGTTTGTGTGTGTTATTGTGTGTGTGTTTATTTATTATATACAAGAAGCTGGGATATGAGGAGCTTGGATAGGAGGAGGAGGAGGAACATGAGGACAAGGAGCGGGGATATGAGGACAAAGAGCCGTGTTATGAGGACAAGGAGCTGGGATATGAGGACAAGGAGCTGTGATACGAGGACAAGGATCCGGGATATGCCGGCAAGGAGCCGGGTTATGAGGACAAGGAGCAGGAATATGAGGACAAGGAGCCGGGATATGATTTTCTTGTTTGCTTGCTTCCCTGGTGTTGGTACATGTCGACAAATACAACCAGCTCACGCTTCCCTGTTCATAAACTCATTTATAACTCATCACTTGGATTAACGATCACATGATACGATTTCAGAAACGATTATGAGTGGCGAAAATGAGTACTTGATACACAAGATTCCTGTACTCATAGCCTTGTGATTTATTATCACTAGTCCTGTACAGCCCGTCCTCATAAACACAGCCTCACCTCATAAACAAAAACTAAATGCTCGTCAATCCAGCCGCCAACTCCCCTTGTTTATGAATTACAAACACTACACACGATTCACAACTGATAACGATCGAACTTTTCTCGAACAGTGCTTCGCTGACGACCTCTGTTCGAATTGCAATCCTGTAACTACTTCACTCACTTAATAGAAATACATATCATTGCCAACAGAACGGTCACACTTAACCTAATTTAGTCCTAAATATACACTAACTCTAATAGATAATAATGGTAATTACAAGCGAGAAAGTACCGAGTTTAAGGTTATAATTTATAGGAATGAGTTTTTTAGATTGACGGAAAGCTCGGACGAGCAGAATTTAATGTGTTATTTACGTATGGGAATTTAAATAAACAAATGTCACTGGCATGTTTACAGCGATATTCTGAGAGGACAAAAAAGCTTCCAAAAGTTTAATTACTCCTGATGGTAGTCAGGGATTAATTAATGAATGGCGCTGTGTGTTTGTTCAATTTATTAGAGAATTGCCCACATTATGACGATATGATCCAGTTAAGATTTGGTGGGAATAACTCCATTGTTCATGACATTCAGTGGATTGGGGGGAGGGGGGGGGGCAGGCTGTTGTGTGATGATCAGTGGACGGTGTCACGTTGTCGTGTGACAAATTATGAGGTCACGCTGTTCTATATCATCATTTATGGGGCGTGATTGGGGTCACGCTCCTGGGGGTAAGCGTGAAGAAGAAGAAGCCTCTCTTCTTCCCTGAGAGGAAGAGAGGTATAACAAACCATTCTTCTCGTCTTCCTTCCCTGTCCATCCCTCCCTATCCTTCCCTTCCTCATTATCCTTCCCATTATCCTTGTACTTTCCGCACTCATTATACTTCCATTCCTCCTTTTCCTTCCCTTTCCATTTACTTCCTTCCCTCCCTGTACTCCCTCCCAACCATCCCTCCAAACTCCTTCCCTACCACCTGCAGTTACACAGAAGCGCCCATCAAAGCGTAGAAAACACGCCTTGTCTTCAAACTTGGTCAGGATCTCCTGCGGTGACTGGAGGGGGGGTTATGGCATGGATTGGAGGGAGGTGCAGACTGGATTGGAGGGAGGTGCAGATTGGAGTTGGTTATAAAAGGAAGTTGGAGGTACCAGAGACTTGTCAGCTGTGCTCACCAAGACAGCCGAGTGTTTTTTATTAAAGTCTTGAAATTAAGGTGCAAGATTTTTAACGTTAGGGGTTAAGAAATTTCTTTTCCTTTTAAGGAAGAGCAATAACGAGTCTTTTACCCCATATGGAAGTTTTTTGGTAATGAGAGTAAAAGCCTTTAGAACGTACAGACAAATCTTGTGAAGTCATCTTCACTGTGATCTTAATATGCTCTTTGTAGAACAAGAATCTTAACAGTCAACCTCAAAGTTATTGAATATTTTTGGTGATTTTTTTTTATCTCTGAAACAAAAGTTTACCCAAGTGAATGTAAGAGTTTAGCATCAAGACCGAGTCATTTCTTATTATAACTTTGAGCTCTTTATGCAGTCTTCCAGAAGCAGTTGCAAACCCATAAAACAATGACAAACTTTTCTAGTTAAATTACGTTTTAGAAGCGATGACAATGTTTAACATTATTAGCATTTGAAACAAAATTCTTTATTCTGCAGGTGAAAATGACCAAAAAATTTGCTTCAGAAACCTCGGTGCTGTTTATTTTTTGCAATGAATTTGCTTGTACAGTTTGCTTGTATAAACATTGTTTTCATTAACATTTGAATAAATTAAAATTTTACAACTCACACATTATATCAGTAGAAATGGTATTATTTAATTATTTCACTCACTTGTGTATGTGTGTGCATTTATTCTGTGTCTGCAGACTTGAGCTATTTAGCTCTTGGACCCCGATCGTATCCTTTGTATGTGTGTGTGTATTCACTTAGTTGTATTTTACGGGGGTTGAGCTTTGCTCTTTCGGCCCGCCTCTCAACTGTCAATCAACTGTTTACTAACTACACTAACTACTTTTTTTTTTCACACCACACACACACACACACACACCCCAGGAAGCAGCCCGTGACAGCTGACTAACTCCCAGGTACCTATTTACTGCTAGGTAACAGGGGCATTCAGGGTGAAAGAAACTTTGCCCATTTGTTTCTGCAGGGTGCGGGAATCGAACCCGCGCCACAGAATTACAAGTCCTGCACGCTATCCACCAGGCTACCTGGCCTGTGTGTGTGTGTGTGTGTGTGTGTGTGTGTGTGTGTGTGTGTGTGTGTGTGTGTGTGTGTGTGTGTAAGTATATATGCACTCACCTAATTGTACTCACCTAATTGTGCTTGCAGGGGTTGAGCTCTGGCTCTTTGGTCCCGCCTCTCAACTGTCAATCAACAGGTGTACAGGTTCCTGAGCCTATTGGGCTCTATCATATCTACACTTGAAACTGTGTATGGAGTCAGCCTCCACCACATCACTTCCTAATGCATTTCATTTGTCAACCGCTCTGACACTAAAAAAGTTTTTTCTAATATCTCTGTGGCTCATTTGGGCACTCAGTTTCCACCTGTGTCCCCTAGTGCGTGTGCCTCTTGTGTTAAATAGACTGTCTTTATCTACCCTATCAATTCCCTTGAGAATCTTGAATGTGGTGATCATGTCCCCCCTAACTCTTCTGTTTACCAGCGAAGTGAGGTTTAATTCCCGTAGTCTCTCCTCGTAGCTCATACCTCTCAGCTCGGGTACTAGTCTGGTGGCAAACCTTTGAACCTTTTGCAGTTTGGTCTTATCCTTGACTAGATATGGACTCCATGCTGGGGCTGCATACTCCAGCATTGGCCTAACATATGTGGTATACAAAGTTCTGAATGGTTCCTTACACAAGTTTCTGAATGCCGTTCCTATGTTGGCCAGCCTGGCATATGCCGCTGATGTTATCCTCTTGATATGGGCTGCAGGAGACAGGTCTGGGGTGATATCAACCCCCAAGTCTTTTTCTTTCTCTGACTCTTGAAGTATTTCATCTCCCAGATGGTACCTTGTATCTGGCCTCCTGCTCCCTACACCTATCTTCATTACATTACATTTGCTTTGGTTAAACTCTAACAACCATTTGTTTGACCATTCCTTCAGTTTGTCTACGTCTTCTTGAAGCCTCAAGCAGTCCTCCTCTGTCTTAATCCTTCTCATAATTTTGGGATCGTCCGCAAACATTAAGAGAAATGAATCTATACCCTCCGGGAGATCATTTACATATATTAGAAACAAGATAGGACTGAGTACAGAGCCCTGTGGGACTCCACTGGTGACTTCACGCCAATCGGAGGTCTCACCCCTCACCGTAACTCTCTGCTTCCTATTGCTCAGGTACTCCCTTATCCACTGGAGCACCTTACCAGCTACACCTTCCTGTCTCTCCAGCTTATGTACCAGCCTCTTATGCGGTACTGTGTCAAAGGCTTTCCGACAATCCAAGAAAATGCAGTCCGCCCAGCCTTCTCTTTCTTGCTTAATCTTTGTCACCTGGTCGTAGAATTCCATTAAGAATTCTATGTGAGTGAATCTGTGTACTCACCTATTTGTACTCACCTATTTGTGCTTGCGGGGGTTGAGCTTTGGCTCTTTGGTCCCGCCTCTCAACTGTCAATCAACTGGTGTACAGATTCCCGAGCCTACTGGGCTCTATCATATCTACCCTTGAAACTGTGTATGGAGTCAGCCTCCACCACATCACTGCCTAATGCATTCCATCCGTTAACTACTCTGACACTGAAAAAGTTCCTTCTAACGTCTCTGTGGCTCATGTGGGTACTCAGTTTCCACCTGTGTCCCCTTGTTCGCGTCCCCCCAGTGTTGAATAGTTTGTCCTTGTCTACCCGGTCGATTCCTCTGAGGATTTTGTAGGTTGTGATCATATCTCCCCTTACTCTTCTGTCTTCCAGTGTCGTAAGGTGCATTTCCCGCAGCCTTTCCTCGTAACTCATGCCTCTTAGTTCTGGGACTAGTCTAGTGGCATACCTTTGGACTTTTTCCAGCTTCGTCTTGTGCTTGACAAGGTACGGGCTCCATGCTGGGGCTGCATACTCCAGGATTGGTCTTACATATGTGGTGTACAAGATTCTGAATGATTCCTTACACAGGTTCCTGAACGCTGTTCTGATGTTAGCCAGCCTCGCATATGCCGCAGATGTTATCCTTTTTATGTGGGCTTCAGGAGACAGGTTTGGTGTGATATCAACTCCTAGATCTTTCTCTCTGTCCGTTTCATTAAGTACTTCATCTCCTATTCTGTATCCTGTGTCTGGCCTCCTGTTTCCACTGCCTAGTTTCATTACTTTGCATTTATTCGGGTTGAACTTCAACAGCCATTTGTTGGACCATTCACTCAGTCTGTCTAGGTCGTCTTGTAGCCTCCTGCTATCGTCCTCGGTTTCAATCCTCCTCATAATTTTTGCATCATCGGCAAACATTGAGAGAAACGATTCTATACCCTCTGGGAGATCATTTACATATATCAGAAACAGTATAGGTCCAAGGACTGACCCCTGCGGGACTCCACTCGTAACGTCTCGCGTGTTGTGTGTGTGTGTGCGCGCGTGTGTGTGTGTGTGTGTGTGTGTGTGTGTGTGTGTGTGTGGGTGTGTGTGTGTGTGTGTGTGTTGTGTGTGGTGTGTGTGTGTGTGTGTGTGATGTTAGGAGAGGATGGGTGCCAAAGGTGAAGGGTCGTGGCACCCTGTAGAAGCTATGAACATACTGGCCCAAGACCCTGGTGGACCACCATTATCTCAGCGTGCATCTGCAGTGCAGCATCCACAGCACGTCTTACTACAGCATCCATATCCCATCAAGCGGTGCAATGACCGATTGACGGCAGATATGAAGATACTCTCACAATACTGAATCTTTTATAAAAGTTTCATAATAGAGCACCTTTAGTAAAGAATTTTAAGTCTATAAACGTTTGTTTATTGAACTCGAACTCGGAACGTTCTTCCGAGGAGCTGAATCTGAACAATAACTATCTATCCCTCTGTTACCCTTTCATCCCATCAATCACCCCATCCCATCTATCCCTCCCCTCAACTCCTGTATCTCTCTCTCTCTCTCTCTCTCTCTCCTCCCCTTCTCCCCCCTCCTCCAGCGTCCCACTAACCCCAGCGCTGGTCCAACCACTTGGGCTGGACAGTAGAGCGATGGTCTTGCTTCATGCAGGTCAGCGTTCAATCCCCGACCGTCCAAGTGGTTGGGCACCATTCCTTTCCCCCCGTCCGATCCCAAATCCTTATCCTGACCCCTCCCAGTGCTATATAGTCGTANTTAAATACAAAAATACCTTTAAATACCAAATAGTTGATGTTATCAACTACTTTGATAGGCTCAGATTCAATGGACGAGTGAACACTGATGAACATTCTTTGATGCTATAGTTTCTGCTTTTGTACTTGCTGCTCCGTAACCCATAATAGAGTCTGAATTTCATTCTGAATCTGTTAACGACGGTATTACCTAATTGTTTTTTAACTGCACTGTGAATTGGGTCAAGCCTCGGGAACTACGAGTCGGCAACGGTGTATCGTGTTCACTAGCACTCGATAACATTGTTAACTGTTTTCTGCGCACTCAGTAAACATTGTTCGTGTTCTGTGCAGACAATAAACACAGCTCACGTATACTCATATCAATCATTCGAACGCGGTCGTGTGTCGTCTGTTTGATATACACTGATTGTGAGATCACTCTGGGCACTATAGTGTGATGGGTTGTCCTGCTTTATATAACGACTCCTGTGTTACAGTGACGTGTGGGAGGTGTTGTGTGGCAGGTGTTGTGTGGCAGTGTTGTGTGGGCAGGTGGTGTGGTCCAGGTGTTGTGTGGCAGGTGTTGTGTTGTAGGTGTTGTGTGGCAGGTGTTGTGTGGGAGGTGTTGTGTGGGAGGTGTTGTGTGCAGGTGTTGTGTTGTAGGTGTTGTGTGGCAGGTGTTGTGTGGCAGGTGTTGTGTGGCAGGTGTTGTGTGGCCAGGTGCTGTTGATTTACTGGTGACACAAGGAGAGTGGACCCACCGTCAGGCTGTTTCACACGTGTTGTCCCGCGTCAGTGTTCTAATACGACATACAACCCTGGCTTAGGATATTTCCTTTTATTCACTTAAGCAGCTCTCGCATATATGCGAATTATATTTTGTTAATACCTGTATTATGCATGATCATCTTACGAGTACGACTTTGTAATTTGTAAATTTGGTTGAGGGTTACTTGCGCACATAGAGGCTTCTGGAGGTTCAAGATGCAAACATTCGAACACTTCCTGCCTGTCTGCTTGTCAGCTGACGAATGGCGCTCTCCGCCCAGCCACGCCAGACATGGAAACTAACCGTTTATCAAACTTCAAGGATCAAAGCTATTATTATTACGTTTATCTTCTATAAATTAATAGTTTCTACACACAAGCGTTAGAAGGCTGTCAAGGGGGGAAAGTTGTTGACATGTTTTCTATTCGAACTACGAAAGAATTTCAAGATTTTCTTCAGAGAAAACATCAAAAGTTCTTTTTTTTCCAACTATCTATGATTTGTGGTTTCCTGAAACCAACATACCTGGCACATATTAATGAACATCTGAGTATACTGAACACCAACATCCAGGGCCCCGAGGAAAATACTTTGACATGTACAGACAAAGTTGAAACATTACAAAAATAAAATTAGTATTTGGGAAAACCTTTGAAATGGTAATTTTTGAATCGGACCTTTCCCCCTTCTTTTCTCAGCTCAGAACAATACAACAGACAGTTGACACGAAGTCATTAAGCTTTTCATTCATATGGAATATCTGGCTGTAAAGCTTGCTAAGAGGTTCCGTTCTTTGTCACCGGAAAAGTAGAATTGGGCAAGGAACCCCTGAGCAGAATATCGAAGCATCTCTGAAAATTCACTCACGCCTGCATTAAGAAGAACAACAATTGACCGAATTGATCAAACACTGAAAATGGAGTTTAATGAACTGTCATAAAATGTGTTTATGATATCAGTGATAAGATGTGTTTGTTGACCAGACCACACGGTAGAAAGTGAAGGGACGACGACGTTTCGGTCCGTCCTGGACCATTCTCAAGTCGATTGTGTGAATAGACACACACAAACAACTTGAGAATGGTCCAGGACGGACCGAAACGTCGTCGTCCCTTCACTTTGTAGTGTGTGGTTTGGTCAACATATTTCAGCCACGTTATTGTGACTCCTCGTCTGCATAAGATGTGTTTATATCAATATATCAGTTATCATACTAGCAGGAAACAGAGTTTCCTCCTGTCTCTCAGAAACAAAATGAAAATACTGTAGACGTATTAAAAAAACAAGTCTAATTTTCACATTAAATTAGGAGAAATTAGAATCAGTGTTATTTTATTGACCCTTTTATTTTTTTTCAATTACGAATGTATTATAAAACAATAAAATGTAACTTTTTTCGTTAACTTTATAAAAAAACAAATCTATGAATACAAAATCATTACAATATACATACACAATGTTTATAATCAATAAGTCAGATGTTCCCAGAGAGCCTAATGTGTTTAGGCAGGTAGGGAGTTCCTCTAGAATTGACGAAATCACTGGTTATAGGGGTATCGTCTCCTGGGATATCGTCTCCTGGGATATCGTCTCCTGGGATATCGTCTCCAGGGGTCTCGTCTCCTGGGATACCGTCTCCTGGGATATCGTCTCCTGGGTAATCAATGTCGTGCAACAAAGCTGATTATCCCGCGCATAAAAACATTGTCAATATACATATCCGCTCGGGAGTGGAGGAGAGGCGGCCAGGAGCTATACTCGGTTAAGTCTCGCAGCTCCGTTTGGGCGATAATCCTTAGGTCTCGTACAGGAGTATTGCCCTTGCGGTCTTCTTAGTGCTTGCTTCTCTTCTACCACATGCAACTTTGCCGCCACCACCATCACCACCATCACCACCACCAACACCATCACCACCACCACCATCACCATTCTCAACACTACCTTCATCAATTTAACAATCTTAGTAAATGTAATAATATATTTATCTTTGCACTAGCATCTATATGTGTATATGTGTATATGCTAGCTGGCAGGTATAGCCTCTCTCCCTTATGTCCCCCCCCCTCTCTTCCTCTTCACTCTCCTACCTCCCTTTTTTCCCTCACTCACACCCCTCTCTCCTCTCTTTCCCTCCTCTCACACCATTCATCCATCTTCACCCACTCTCTCTCTCTCTCTCTCTCTCTCTCTCTCTCTCTCTCTCTCTCTCTCTCTCTCCCAAAACAAACAATATTAAGAATAGAAGAAACACTGTTGAAAAACTAATTGGGGAAACCAAGACACAATTTTAGACTTAATAGAAGTTGCTGGCAGTCGCAATAGGAGCCGTTTCATCTTCAGAAGGAGCATGGGGGTCGACCCCGACCCGCTCTATAACACTTCCCAAATAATCACAAGTCACCATGCTAAGCTGCGCGAGACTAGTCCCGAGCGTCTGGCTTGCAACCTTCAACAACTAGCAACCAGACATTCTTATTCCATAAATACGGACTAACAACACTGTTAGCGAGGTCAGAGAGAAAAGTTAATTAAACTAAAGAACAATTATCCGTCTTACAGTATGACAACAGCTGGCATGTAAACCATAATTAATTATTAATTAGGAAAATATTCCCTAATACTTGTCATATCTACCTGTCTGTCTGTCTGAGTAATATTTTCACACTTCCGAAGCAAAAATCAAATCAATTAATTAGCTCATTAACAGCATAACATTTAGAAAATTACATGGAGGGGGGGGTGGAAGCCTCTCCACTCCGGAATGGGCGAGAGGAAGGAGGAAGGGGGAGGTAGGAGTGAGGGGAGAGAATGGGAGAGAGAGAGAGAGATAGGTGTGAGAGAAGGACTGGAGATAAGAGGAAAGAAGGATGCTGGGGGCGAGACGGGATTAAGAGAAGCATCAAATTCACTGTTCAGATAATTGGCCAATTAGGTAGTTTGCTCATGTGTAAACCTGTCAATATCTCTCGTCGTATCTAATCCTTTTATGGAATTTTTTTTACGGGAATGTGTACGTGGGGGAGATAGTTGGTTCTGTGGGGGACAGTTTACTGGGAGATAAACTGTTTGGGGGGGCGGGGATTGAGGGAAGGGAAGGGAACTAGCACAGGAGAAAGCGCCAAGCCATTACGAGAAAGTTGAGGGAGAGAATGTTTGTTTTTTTGAGAAGAATATTCGTAAAAAAATTGGTTTGTGAATAAATTGTTAATGGAACTTGTTAGTAGTAATTTGGTTTGTGGTGTAAAAGCTTATTTGTGAGTAAATTATGTCTTTGTTTGCAGATTGTTTGTTGGTATAGGTTAGGGTGAATTCTACACATATTACATATTACCTACTCACCTCTAGTACTCCTCACCCATTTCATATACTTCCCCCATTCTCTTCAATCCTCGTTCCCACTGCTTCTCCTGTACGTTGCCTCCTCCTCCTTCCTCCTCACCTATGTCTCTGGATCCCTCCTTACTTTAAACGCTTGTATTATGAACAAATCCACAAGGGCCGTGACGAGGGTTCGAAACTACATTCGAGAGGATCCCAGACGCTCTCTTAATCGACTGAGCTTTTATTATGTATACACGTTCTATATTTCGTGTTCCTCTCTTTTAAATAACAGAGTTGACAATATATTCATTTGTCAATCTACAGATACTGTGCCTCGTGTCTCCTCTATACCATTCACACACTTCTCCTACGCCCTCTATTGTCTTTGTCCACTCGCTCTGTCACTCTTTTCCCTCAATCCTTCCCCACCTCTCTCTCTCTCTCTGCCTGCCTCCATTCTTCTCCGTTTCCCGTCCACTTGGCCTCGTTGGGTGCGCCCCATTGCGTGCAGTGTGTGGGTGACTGCACACACTGGGAGACAAGTAGTGTCCTCTGGCGGCAACACTGGACACTATTGTAGTAAACAAACTCCAACTGGCAAAATTTTCAGGATTTTATTTTGCCATACTCGACCCAACTCCAGGGCCGACGAAAATGACTGGGATGCTATTGTGAGTTGAAAACATTCAAGTCTGGTATCAAAAACTTTTATTTTCGTACATATATGTTACGGATTTTTTTTTTATTTTATATAGGTTAAATGAAATAAAAGAGTATCTAGTGACTTATCGAGCGCGCACCAAGGAGAGTGAGGCGACGAACTGTTTTAAAAAGATTCAGAATCTTAGGTAAAAAAAAATACTTGCAGAGGAAATGTTATTTATGTGCCTGTTTATTTTTGTTTGTGTTTGCGTCTCCGTGTGTTTGTTCCTTTCTTTTGTCTTCTTCTTTCCCTACTCTGCCTCGCTGTGTCTGTCTTTAACACTTAATATAGTAGTTGTATTTGATTTCCGAAGCTGATGTTCATCCTACCCATTTGAATGCTATCTTTATTTCTCATCCCACACCTGACATAAACCTTTCATGGTGGGACTATGTCTCCTCTGCTATAAATAACTTTTGCTAGAAAAGAGTTGATCCACACTCACGTCATATAAATTGTCAACCAAACTACCGTGGACATAAACATTTGATTCACTACATCACTAAATGCCTTAGGCCTTAGCAGTGGCTGGGAGAAGTATGAAATTTCAGATGGGCAGCGGTTTGTTGCCTCTGAAACCTTCTCTATTGGAGCCGTCTGTGTGGCCTAGAGGTAGAGCTTTTGGTCGGGAGTTCGAGCTTCCCAGTGCCCAAGTGAATGAAATGTTTATTTCTACGATGGTTGAATATATATATATATATATATATATATATATATATATATATATATATATATATATATATATATATATATAGGACAGTGTCAGACCACGGAGGAAAATTGAAACAGGAATTTCCTTAAGTACTTTCGTATATTAATACATCTTCAGAAGGAGTGTCATTCCTTCACACTCCTTCTGAAGATGTATTAATATACGAAAGTAAGGAAATTCCTGTTTCAATTTTCCTCCGTGGTCTGACACTGTCACATTTTTAATCACGTGTTTATTTTCGTGATACACACACACACACATATATATATATATATATATATATATATATATATATATATATATATATGTGTGTGTGTGTGTGTGTGTGTGTGTGTGTGTGTGTGTGTGTGTGTGTGTGTGTGTGTGTGTCATATACTTTGTAAAGCCATTCTTTCACGTAGTACATAAAGCGTACAGGTTGTGAAGGTGTACATACAAAAACCGCCACTGATGTACATACATAGATGTAAGAGAAACAAGAACACTAAGTTACACGTCCATGTTCCTGAAAGGTATTCCCTGCGCGAGACTGACGACATGGGTTCGAGCCCATCGTATGGCTCAATATTTTATCATAAACGCATCACAGTATTGTGATATTATGCCCTGGAGAGACTGATCAGAACACTCCTGGGTCATTTAGATAACACCGAGACGTCTTCAACGAGAGGAGATACTGGCTAAGGAATCTTGAAGAGTTCCAAGACATAGTAATGCTAAAGAGGGTTGAGGGTCGAGCTTTCTGTGCTGCCTTCATTGATAAAAAGTGTTTAAAAGCGTCCCGCACCAGAGGCTCGAACACAATTGACAGGGTTATCTTCCTTGAGATGATTTCGGGACTTAGCGTCCCCGCGGTCCGGTCCTCGACTAAGTCTCCTTTTTGTTACACCCCCCATCCCAGAAAGCAGCCCATAGCAGCTGTCTAACTCCCAGATACCTATTTACTGCTAGGTGAACAGGTACATCAGGGTGAAAGAAAATGCCCATTTGTTTCCGCCTCTACCGGGGATCGAACCCGGAACCTTAAGACTACGAATCCCAAGCGCTGTCCACTGAATCGTCAGGCCCCCTGACGCCACCATTCATTAGGATGGACAAAGACAAACTATTTAATACGGGTGGAACGCGAACAAGGGGACACAGGTGGAAACTTAGTACCCAAATGAGCCACAGAGATATTAGAAATAACTTTGTCAGTGTCAGAGTAGTTAACGAATAGAATGCATTAGGCAGTGATGTGGTGGAGGCTGACTCCATACACAGCTTTGAGTGTAGACACGATAGAGCCCAGTAGGCTTAGGAATCTGTACACCAGTTGATTGACAGTTGAGAGGCAAGACCAAAGAGCTAAAGCTCAACTCCCGTAAGCACAACTAGGTGAGTACAAGCTGTGAACACAGTTGGCGTACAGAGGAGGGCTGTGCTAGGTGAAGGAATACCTCACGGACACAACCCATAGCGTCAGTGTGAGAAAAGTTAGAATGGCGACCAATCACGAGCAACTTGCTGCAAGGGAATGTTGTTGGAAATCAAGGCAAGGAATATGTTGACGAACTTACCAGGTAGTTACGAAGATGGCTGATAGACCTTGACCCAAATAAGTGTAGGATAGTAATGAGGATTGGACCATAATACAAAAACTATAGGTCCAGTCCCCCTTCAGTCACTCCCCCCCCCTATAGGTCCACTATAGGTCCAGTCCCCCTTCACTCACTTCCCCCTTCAGAGCAGGAGAGATTGCTGAAATAGAGGGAATACAGAGAACATATACGGCACGCATAGACGAGGTAAAGCACCTAAATTATTGGGATCGTCTCAAAGCTCTCCAAATGTACTCACTAGAAAGAAGACGAGAGAGATATCAAATAATATACACCTGGAAGATACTGGAGGGCCAAGTACCAAATCTGCACAGTAAAATAACGACGTACTGGGGTGAACGATATGGAAGAAAATGCAGAATAGAACCAATGAAGAGCAGAGGTGCCATAGGCACAATCAGAGAACACTGTATAAACATCAGAGGTCCGCGGTTGTTCAACGTCCTCCCAGCAAGCATAAGAAATATTGCCGGAACCACCGTGGACATCTTCAAGAGGAAAATAGATTTATTCCTCCAAGGAGTGCCGGACCAACCGGGCTGTGGTGGGTATGTGGGCCTGCGGGCCGCTCCAAGCAACAGCCTAGTGGACCAAACTCTCACAAGTCAAGCCTGGCCTCGGGCCGGGCTTGGGGAGTAGAAGAACTCCCAGAACCCCATCAACCAGGTATCAACCAGTCCATAGCTATAAAAGTGAATGTCTCTCTGTGAGACAATCTGTTTATCCGAGGTTAGAGACCAGATGCCTACGGTTAGCCTCACACAACAACTCTCCATGATTCGGAATTTTTAGTTCCATGGTTCAGAGGGGAGGGGGGAGGAGTATGGAAGAGTCATAGGCCAGTCAGTGTCGGCCCATTGCCACACTATAAGAAATATCGGCATTTATAGTGACCCCGGCGATTTGAATAAAAGACCCGGGAATAACCGGGTACCCCTCCCCCTCCTCTAGTACAGGATAAAATGTAAACAACTTCCCGTATCAGAGAAAAGGTGAAAATTAAGGACAGATAGGCACAAACAGCTAGTTAAGAACAGTTAAGTAAGAACAGCTAGGTAAGAACAGCTAGGTAAGAACAGCTAGGTAAGAAAAGTAAGGTAACATCAGCTAGGCACGAGAATAATATCTTAATTCCATAAGTTTGGCTTTATTTTCACTCCTGCGCGGGTCACCATGGTCGAGTCACGGACCCGGGGCGACTGAGGTAGCACTGAGGGGGAGTTGGGGGAAGAAAAGGTGAGGGAATGAGAGGGGGGGGGGTATACTGAGGGGGGTGTGAGGGTCGGGGGAGGAATGGGACGAGAAGAGAAGAGTGTGAGGGGGTAGGGTAAGTTGAGGTTACAAAAGGCAGGGTGGGTAAGGAAAGTGAACTTCTTCTCCGGATGTTCCTTTTCTATGTCTCTTACACTACCGGAAGTCACCTCGGTGTCTCCCTCAACAACATATTTCTCTATACTCATTACGGCTTCTCTCTCTCTCTCTCTCTCTCCTCTCTCTCTCTCTCTCTCTCTCTCTCTCTCTCTCTCTCTCTCTCTCTCTCTCTCATCTACTTCATTTATTGAATTATTATTTTTTATTTTTTCCCCCCATTTCATGTATTTTGTCATTCTTACTTCCTTGGTACAGAGGAACGAACCTCCTCCTCACCTTATTGTGCTTGCAGGGGTTGAGCTTCGGCTCCTTGAGCCCACCTCTCAACTGTCACTCAACGAGCGTACAGGTCCCTGAGCATATTGGGCTCTGTCATATCTAGATTCGAAACTATATATGAAGTATATGATTTTTTTTTTAATTATGTGAAGATAGGGCCCGGGAGGGTCACCTCTTCTTCAGGCAATCCGGTGAGGATTTGTGGTTTCGGGAAGGTATTGTCGTGTATGAACCTGATCAGTTTTTGCTGGAGATTGATCCTTCTGGCTGTGTGTGGTGGCTCTTGGCTCTCATAGACACTGGCTGTGTTGATGGCTACTTCTTGATCATCCCGGTCCGGAACACAGAGCTGTTGCATACGGTACAGCTGCTTCCTTGCTAGGCAACTGAGTCTAATGATCATTGGCTTTATTCTCAGGGCTCCATGAATTTGGCGGTCCTCACTCTGTCTGCCAGGGACAGGTTCGCAGCGAAGCGGATTGCTTTGTTTTGAACTCGCGATAACTTTAGCTTGTTGGTTTTGGTAGTGAGGTTCAGGGGGTTATAAGGGTGCTCGAGGCAGGGTCTTATGATCATCGTGTACAAGTGAAGCCTAACATGGGATGGGCTTGTCGGAAGCAGAAGAGCCTCGTCAGGGATCCTTTTTCTATCGTACTGGGTGGAGTAGAGTAGTTGTACCCGAAGGGAAGAGAACTATTAGGAGCTATTACGACAATATAGCACTTGAAAGGGGACAGGATAAGGATTAGGGATGGTACGCGGGGGAAGGAATGGTGCCCATCCATTTGGACGGTCGGGGATTGAACGCCGACCTGCATGAACCAAGACCGTCGCTCTACCGTCCAGCCCAAGTGGTTTGACCCGAGCTCTATGTACTTATTTAGATCTTATCTGGGGTTGTGATGATCCTCCATTTCTTTGGTTGGGTTCGAGGATCCGACGTTTGCCGGTTCGAGCGAGTTCGACGTTTGCCTTCGTGGTGTGTTGGTTTTGCTTAGCTGCGGGGTTGGATGTCATGATGTGAGTGACGTCGTCCGTAAATTTGAAGATGATGATGTCTCTATACTCCGACTGAGGGAGGTCATTTACGAAGACTTTGAAGAGTACCGGGCTCAGGCACGACCCATGTGGAACTCCAGCCGTAGGAGTAAAGGGTGCCGCTGTCAGTTCGTTGAAGAGGAGGGGTGACTCGTCAGTTTTTCAGGACGTTCCTGCATGACCAGTCTGAGGAGAGTCTAGTTGTAGGCTGGTAAGTTCGCTACGTTATACACCAGGCCGTCGTGTCATAGACTATCGAAGGCCTTGTGTACATCTCTAGATGCAATCAAGGCAATTGTTTTATGTTGGAGGATTGCGGAGGCCGCGTCGTATATGATGTTGATTGCATGTTGGGTTGATCAGTGAGCTCTAAAGCCAAACTGCTTTTCTGTAAAGAGGTTGTTATACTCCATATAGTAGTTGATTCTGCTGGATATTATTATCTCGAAACATTTTTCCTATTGTTTCGAGGAGGGAGATCGAGGCGTTAGTCCTCGTTGGTAGGCGTCTTTTTTATTGGTTTGGGGATAAATATCAAGTTAGCAGATTTAAAGGCGACAGGAATTAGGGCCCGATACCGATACCATTGGATATATTTAGTATGGAGTGCAAGAGGTTACCTGGAAGGAGTTGGATCAGTCTATCTCTTATGCCCGAGTGGTCTGGTGCTTTGTTCCCGATGCTTCTGATGACCTCTCTCATCTCGACCATTGTTATGGGGATCGTTAGCGGGTGCTCGTGTTGTATGTTAGCGGGGTCGTCCACCAGGGGTACTGAGGAGGTCCAGTCGTTGACTCATTTGAAATGAACGTCGTTAAAGGTTCTGTTATCCGAGGCCGTGAGCTTCTCCCTCCACACACACACACATCACCCACGAGGTCAGCCTCCTCTTGTGGGTCCTCGAATTTGACTTGCTGTTCTTCATCATCCTCATCTATGAGTGTGTGGAGGCAAGATGAGTGAGGCGCGGCCTAGATGACCCTATAAGTTATTTGATCTTCAGCCAGATGATGCCAGGTTCACCCTTTTATATTGGTTGGCTTACCTCACAAGGTTGCCCCCAATGAGGCTGTATATACCAATACATATATCCATTGACTAATTATTGATATTACTAACTTTTAGTTTTCACACACCACTATAACCTGAGAGCACTAAACAGTTCTTTACTATGCTATGATTTAAACAGCTTTCATCTTTCATTTTATACCCGCGTTTTGGGTGAGGTGATATGTTACAACAGTTTTTAATGAGGTGAACAAAACTTTCAACAAAGGACAGAACACGAAAACAATGGATATTAACTGGATATGACGCGACACTTGAACGCGTTTCGTAATAACTAATTACATTTTCAAAGACTTTTAGTTTTCACACACCACTATAACCTGAGAGCACTAAACAGTTCTTTACTATGCTATGATTTAAACAGCTTTCATCTTTCATTTTATACCCGCGTTTTGGGTGAGGTGATATGTTACAACAGTTTTTAATGAGGTGAACAAAACTTTCAACAAAGGACAGAACACGAAAACAATGGATATTAACTGGATATGACGCGACACTTGAACGCGTTTCGTAATAACTAATTACATTTTCAAAGACTTTTAGTTTTCACACACCACTATAACCTGAGAGCACTAAACAGTTCTTTACTATGCTATGATTTAAACAGCTTTCATCTTTCATTTTATACCCGCGTTTTGGGTGAGGTGATATGTTACAACAGTTTTTAATGAGGTGAACAAAACTTTCAACAAAGGACAGAACACGAAAACAATGGATATTAACTGGATATGACGCGACACTTGAACGCGTTTCGTAATAACTAATTACATTTTCAAAGACTTTTAGTTTTCACACACCACTATAACCTGAGAGCACTAAACAGTTCTTTACTATGCTATGATTTAAACAGCTTTCATCTTTCATTTTATACCCGCGTTTTGGGTGAGGTGATATGTTACAACAGTTTTTAATGAGGTGAACAAAACTTTCAACAAAGGACAGAACACGAAAACAATGGATATTAACTGGATATGACGCGACACTTGAACGCGTTTCGTAATAACTAATTACATTTTCAAAGACTTTTAGTTTTCACACACCACTATAACCTGAGAGCACTAAACAGTTCTTTACTATGCTATGATTTAAACAGCTTTCATCTTTCATTTTATACCCGCGTTTTGGGTGAGGTGATATGTTACAACAGTTTTAATGAGGTGAACAAAACTTTCAACAAAGGACAGAACACGAAAACAATGGATATTAACTGGATATGACGCGACACTTGAACGCGTTTCGTAATAACTAATTACATTTTCAAAGACTTTTAGTTTTCACACACCACTATAACCTGAGAGCACTAAACAGTTCTTTACTATGCTATGATTTAAACAGATTGATTGATTGATAAAGATTAAGCCACCAAGAGGTGGCACGGGCATGAATAGCCCGTAAGTGGTGGCCCTTTGAGCCATTACAGTATCAAAAGATGATACTGGAGATCTGTGGAAGGTGCAACTGCACCCTGCGTGACGGGAGATGTCTCCCGGACCAAATGGAGACCAAATGGTGATTAAACAGCTTTCATCTTTCATTTTATACCCGCGTTTTGGGTGAGGTGATATGTTACAACAGTTTTTAATGAGGTGAACAAAACTTTCAACAAAGGACAGAACACGAAAACAATGGATATTAACTGGATATGACGCGACACTTGAACGCGTTTCGTAATAACTAATTACATTTTCAAAGACTTTTAGTTTTCACACACCACTATAACCTGAGAGCACTAAACAGTTCTTTACTATGCTATGATTTAAACAGCTTTCATCTTTCATTTTATACCCGCGTTTTGGGTGAGGTGATATGTTACAACAGTTTTTAATGAGGTGAACAAAACTTTCAACAAAGGACAGAACACGAAAACAATGGATATTAACTGGATATGACGCGACACTTGAACGCGTTTCGTAATAACTAATTACATTTTCAAAGACTTTTAGTTTTCACACACCACTATAACCTGAGAGCACTAAACAGTTCTTTACTATGCTATGATTTAAACAGCTTTCATCTTTCATTTATACCCGCGTTTGGGTGAGGTGATATGTTACAACAGTTTTTAATGAGGTGAACAAAACTTTCAACAAAGGACAGAACACGAAAACAATGGATATTAACTGGATATGACGCGACACTTGAACGCGTTTCGTAATAACTAATTACATTTTCAAAGACTTTTAGTTTTCACACACCACTATAACCTGAGAGCACTAAACAGTTCTTTACTATGCTATGATTTAAACAGATTGATTGATGATAAAGATTAAGCCACCCAAGAGGTGGCACGGGCATGA
>WNGS01167372.1:14801262-14819646 GCA_020271785.1 Procambarus virginalis | reverse complement strand
GATTGACAGTTGAGAGGCTGGTCGAAAGATCAGAGCTCAACCCCCTCAAGGACAACTACGTGAATACACACACACACACACACACACACACACACACACACACACACACACACACACACACACACACACACACACAGAGGGGCCAGGTAGCCTGGTGGATAGCGTGCAGGATTCGTAATTCTGTGGCGCGGGTTCGATTCCCGCACCCGGCAGAAACAATGGGCAAAGTTTCTTTCACCCTGAATGCCCCTGTTACCTAGCAGTAAATAGGTACCTGGGAGTTAGTCAGCTGTCACGGGCTGCTTCCTGGGGTGTGGGTGTGTGTGGTGTGGGAAAAAAAAGTAGTTAGTAAACAGTTGATTGACAGTTGAGAGGCGGGCCGAAAGAGCAAAGCTCAACCCCCGTAAAATACAACTAAGTGAATACACACACACACACACACACACACACACACACACACACACACACATACACAACACACACACACACACACACACACACACACACACACACACACGTAATAGGTGAATACACACACACACACACACACACACCTTACTAATGCATACAAAACATAACCAAAAACACGCTTCCTACATGTGGGAAACTCAGCAATACGTGTTGCATCAACCTTCACTGTACCTTAAGCCATAAAGGTCTCCAGGTGGCATCTTAGAGAGGGGTGGAAGGATTTACTCACCGTTCCTTCACACTCTCTCGCACTCTCTGAATCGCCACCCCGACCCGTAGAGTATTTTGGCAACAACCACAGAGCTGAAATAACTGGAGTGGGATTGAGCGCCTGCAAATAAGGGCCCGACTGACGGTATTTTATTTGGACGCCATGTTGAAACTCCCGAGGACACACCTCCACAGGTGTGTGTGTAATAACATATCTAGACGTTTTAAGGCCGGTAAGTAAACAGGAGCAAGAACGACAACCTTGACGTGTTAATGGTGACGTGTCTCCACCAGGGCGTATAGTAACACATCACGCCAACAGATGGCTCTTTAAGGTACAAACACGGGAGGCATAATCCACCAGGCTCCTGAAATTGAAATTGTTATTGTTATAGTTTCATGACGAGGGTGTGTGTGTCAGAGTGAGAGATGGAGTGGACCGTAATGCTGATGGCTCCCTCACACGCTTGAATGTGCTCACACGTACGCACTCTCGCTCTTAAACGTACTCATGTTCACTCTCTCACACTTACGTGCAAGCAAACTCACAAGCTTCACTCTAGGGAACGACCCTGACTCCCCTATGACAACTTTTTCCGCTTCTGTACGTATATTCCAAGGTGGGTTAGAGTGGATAAATTCTAGGGGCCCCGGTCTGTCATCTTCCATCCATTTCGTCGGGGGGTTGTCGTGGTTGTCCACTAATTTGTAACGGGAGCAATGAGACCAACCCCGATCCTCCCATGTTGGTAACATACCCGTCATAGCTCACCCTGCAAAGTTAGCTGAGGCTTGCCCTACGTGACTGGCTTCGAACCTTGGACAAACAAATCATCTTTCAGGACTTTCCCTTCTTGTGAATCGTTGACTTCCCGAAGACAACACAGGTGTGTATTTTCTGTCCATGCGCGGCGCACTTGTCTACGTGACGAACAGGTGGGGGGACGTGTGTCCGTGGTGGGTAGGTGGATGGGGGGGGGACGTGTGTCCGTGGTGGGTAGGTGGATGGGGGGGGACGTGTGTCCGTGGTGGGTAGGTGGGTGGGGGGGACGTGTGTCCGTGGTGGGTAGGTGGGTGGTGGGGGGACGTGTGTCCGTGGTGGGTAGGTGGGTGGGGGGGGACGTGTGTCCGTGGTGGGTAGGTGGGTGGGGGACGTGTGTCCGTGGTGGGTAGGTGGGTGGGGGGGGACGTGTGTCCGTGGTGGGTAGGTGGGTGGGGGGGGGGACGTGTGTCCGTGGTGGGTAGGTGGTGGGGGGGGGACGTGTGTCCGTGGTGGGTAGGTGGGTGGGGGACGTGTGTCCGTGGTGGGTAGGTGGGTGGGGGGGGGACGTGTGTCCGTGGTGGGTAGGTGGATGGGGGGGGACGTGTGTCCGTGGTGGGTAGGTGGATGGGAGGACGTGTGTCCGTGGTGGGTAGGTGGGTGGGGGGACGTGTGTCCGTGGTGGGTAGGTGGATGGGGGGACGTGTGTCCGTGGTGGGTAGGTGGGTGGGGAGGACGTGTGTCCGTGGTGGGTAGGTGGGTGGGGGGACGTGTGTCCGTGGTGGGTAGGTGGGTGGGGGGACGTGTGTCCGTGGTGGGTACGTGGGTGGGGGGACGTGTGTCCGTGGTGGGTAGGTGGATGGGGGGACGTGTGTCCGTGGTGGGTAGGTGGGTGGGGGGGGACGTGTGTCCGTGGTGGGTAGGTGGGTGGGGGGACGTGTGTCCGTGGTGGGTAGGTGGATGGGGGGACGTGTGTCCGTGGTGGGTAGGTGGATGGGGGGGGACGTAAAGAAGGACACTGTGGGAGAAACTTTGTGCAGATGGTCAAATGGTTTTGAAATCGTGATGGATGTTGCCTCCGGTCAAGAGGAAAGAAAATCTGCTTACATTGTTGTTATTCCTTGTGTTGTGTTGTATGTTGTTGTTGGTGCTAGTGTTGTGATGTGTTGTTATTATACGTCTTGTGTATTACTTTTATTAATAATATTGTGTTGTTATTACTAATGTTGTGTTGTATGTTGCTCTTGTTACTAGTGTTGTATAGTTAGTATTAATGCTTCCAACATTGTTTTGATTGTAAATACAATTGCTGGTATATTGCCATTAATATTGTTCATTATTAGTTAAGACAACTATCAATACACAGAGAGTAGTACACTAACGTGAAGCATCAATGAGAATATCGTGATTATAAATGTAATTCAAATTTTTCTTTAAGGAAAATGTGAAACCTAAATTTCATCTCATTCTAGATAATGAAAAGAGATTTTGTTTCCTCATTGTGCCGCCACTTGGGGTGGACTGTAGAGCGACGGTCTCGCTTCATGCAGGTCGGCGTTCAATCCCCGACCGTCCAAGTGGTTGGGACACCATTCTTTTCCTCCTATTTCATCCCACATTCTTATCCTGACCCCTTCCAAGTGCTATATAGCCGTAATGGCTTGGCACTTTCTCCTGATAATGGCTGTCCCTTCATCCTGCCGCAGGTGCTGCCATCTATTGGTGCTTTGTGAAACAATAAAAGGGAATATATTTAGAACATTGGGAAGTGCTGAAGGGCTAGTGACACCTCTCCATTATATCCACCCAAACCCGTTCATATATATGGTTGACGTGCACAAGGAAACCCACAATAATTTAATATATCTGTGAGAAAATATTTGGGGTAAGATGGGTATCGAACCAGCGTCCTGGGTAGCCCCAGACGCGCGCCTTATTCTATGGACCACGCCATGCCAAGGGTTATTTAACCTGGGATCCGCGCGAATCCACTAGGAGTGGATTCAGGCAGGCTCGCATTTCTAGTGGATTAGGACGGATCTATCGGGCGGACATATATTTGTATATATGTATCTTGAGGTTATCTTGAGATGATTTCGGGGCTTAGCGTCCCCGCGGCCCGGTCCTCGACCTGTGTGTGTGTGTAAATCAGGAAGAAATTAACACGTGATGAATAGTGTGACACAATCAACCACGAAGGAAAAAACGAGACATGAAATTCCTTAAATACTTTCGTATTAGTAAGTTCATCTTCAGAAGGCTGACTATTACAAGTCAGTGGTGGATACATAGGCCTTTTAAGGTGAGCTGAGGTGAAAAACCCGTCAGTAAGGTACTAGAATCAGTCAATGATTCTAGTACCTTATGATGATGATTACTGACCCAGGACAACCAGTCACATGTTTTAAACACCAACCAAAATATATTTCATCCCTCTGTGGGACGCCACACTTTAAGTCAGACACTAAAATACAAACATGTTTCCAGTAATGTCACTCCAACAGCGTACCCTGAACCGCAAGCTATGCCACAGGGATACTAACACACACACACACATACCAGTTGATTGACAGTTGAGAGGCGGGACCAAAGAGCCAGAGCTCAACCACCGCAAGCACAACTAGGTGAGTACCAACCAATCAACACACCAACCACCTACGCAACAAAGGCAACAATCAGGTGCAAAGATTGCTTCTCTTTCTTTGCCCTATTTATCTTACAGCGCCAATAGCGGTAGGGAGGAATAAGACCAGTAATCGGAGCTTCCAGCTTTGTACCATGCCAGCGAGGACGTCCAGTATGACTTGGCTATAGTCATACAGCTTATTTGGCACTGCTTGCTGTATAAATTCAGTCCTTTATTAAGCTTAACTTGTGAATCAGACCATAAGGACATAGGAATAAAGATATATATATATATATATATATATATATATATATATATATATATATATATATATATATATATATATAATATAATTACTATTAAAATGTATAAATGCTGTTAAAATCCTGTGGGATTTTAGCAGTATTCTTTTCCGGATAAATTATATTTTAATGTTTTCCGATACTGCGGTTGGGACTAAAGTTTGCGACGCGCAGCTTTTTAAAGCAATACGAGACGATGAAGTTTGAGAAAGTTTGTTGTTGTTGTGTTTTAAGGAAAGTACATTGGCGTTGATGTTACTTTTAGTCGTGTTTCTTTTATTTGTAATATTCAACAGTACCATATGTTTTTTTTCCCACGAAACGACAAAGTTTTCTTTATAAATACAGACCTGTTTTTGTTTGTGTTTGTAAATACAGGCCTGTTTTTGTTTGTGTTTGTAAATACAGGCCTGTTTTTGTTTGTGTTTGTAAATACAGGCCTGTTTTTGTTTGTGTTTGTAAATACAGGCCTGTTTTTGTTTGTGTTTGTAAATACAGGCCTGTTTTTGTTTGTGTTTGTAAATACAGGCCTGTTTTTGTTTGTGTTTGTAAATACAGGCCTGTTTTTGTTTGTGTTTGTAAATACAGGCCTGTTTTTGTTTGTGTTTGTAAATACATGCCTGTTTTTGTTTGTGTTTGTAAATACAGGCCTGTTTTTGTTTGTGTCTGTAAATACAGGCCTGTTTTGTTTGTGTTTGTAAATACAGGCCTGTTTTTGTTTGTGTTTGTAAATACAGGCCTGTTTTTGTTTGCATTACAGCAACTGTCTACAGCATGGAATCTTTGCTACCTTACAGATACGCCACCTTGGGTGTTTGGACTCGACTTCCAATTACACTATATAAGTGTGCAATATTGGTATACAATATTAGTATCCCATTTGGGTTTCCAGTATTAGCATAGTGTACTGGTATTGTATACATGGCTCTACTTTTCCCTGATTTTCGTTTTGGTGACCAAAGCCAAGATTGGGGTCAAGGTGTGTTGACTACTTTGGGCAAAACTCCCCATGAGAAATCCCTGTCGAGTTATTTCAACGACAACAGGCTTATATTCACTGCCACACAGGATAGTGAGGATGGTGCTTATATTCACTGCCACACAGGACAGTGAGGATGGTGCTTATATTCACTGCCACACAGGACAGTGAGGATAGTGCTTATATTCACTGCCACACAGGACAGTGAGGATAGTGCTTATATTCAATGCCACACAGGACAGTGAGGATAGTGCTTATATTCACTGCCACACTGGACAGTGAGGACGGTGCTTATATTCACTGCCACACAGGACAGTGAGGATAGTGCTCATATTCACTGCCACACAGGATAGTGAGGATGGTGCTTATATTCACTGCCACACAGGACAGGACGGTGCTTATATTCACTGCCACACAGGACAGTGAGGATAGTGCTTATATTCACTGCCACACAGGACAGTGAGGATGGTGCTTATATTCACTGCCACACAGGATAGTGAGGATGGTGCTTATATTCACTGCCACACAGGACAGTGAGGATAGTGCTTATATTCACTGCCACACAGGACAGTGAGGATAGTGCTTATATTCACTGCCACACAGGACAGTGAGGATAGTGCTTATATTCACTGCCACACAGGACAGTGAGGATGGTGCTTATATTCACTGCCACACAGGACAGTGAGGATGGTGCTTATATTCACTGCCACACAGGACAGTGAGGACGGTGCTTATTTTCACTGCCACACAGGACAGTGAGGATGGTGCTTATATTCACTGCCACACAGGACAGTGAGGATAGTGCTTATATTCACTGCCACACAGGACAGTGAGGATGGTGCTTATATTCACTGCCACACAGGACAGTGAGGATGGTGCTTATATTCACTGCCACACAGGACAGTGAGGATGGTGCTTATATTCACTGCCACACAGGACAGTGAGGATAGTGCTTATATTCACTGCCACACAGGACAGTGAGGATGGTGCTTATATTCACTGCCACACAGGACAGTGAGGATGGTGCTTATATTCACTGCCACACAGGACAGTGAGGATAGTGCTTATATTCACTGCCACACTGGACAGTGAGGATGGTGCTTATATTCACTGCCACACAGGACAGTGAGGATAGTGCTTATATTCACTGCCACACTGGACAATGAGGATAGTGCTTATATTCACTGCCACACTGAACAGTGAGATAGTGCTTATATTCACTGCCACACAGGACAGTGAGAATAGTGCTTATATTCACTGCCACACGGACAGTGAGGATAGTGCTTATATTCACTGCCACACTGAACAGTGAGAATAGTGCTTATATTCACTGCCACACAGGACAGTGAGAATAGTGCTTATATTCACTGCCACACTGAACAGTGAGAATAGTGCTTATATTCACTGCCACACAGGACAGTGAGAATAGTGCTTATATTCACTGCCACACTGAACAGTGAGAATAGTGCTTATATTCACTGCCACACTGGACAGTGAGGATAGTGCTTATATTCACTGCCACACTGAACAGTGAGAATAGTGCTTATATTCACTGCCACACTGGACAGTGAGGATAGTGCTTATATTCACTGCCACACTGAACAGTGAGAATAGTGCTTATATTCACTGCCACACTGAACAGTGAGAATAGTATATTCACTGCCACACAGGACAGTGAGAATAGTGCTTATATTCACTGCCACACTGAACAGTGAGGATAGTGCTTATATTCACTGCCACACAGGACAGTGAGGATAGTGCTTATATTCACTGCCACACAGGACAGAAGATCGTACGCAAGGCAATTGGTCTAATTCGTAGGTATAAAAGCATATATTTATGGTCACATTGTACTACATCAAATATTTACATAGTTTACAAACTTGTAAATGTAACTTTTGATTATTCACTGCTAAACAGGACAAAGATGGATTCATAAAAGATGTAGCAAAAAATTACTTATTTTCTTCTTTTTTCCTCGAAGTTTAATAATGGTTAGGATGTCTTCCAATATACCAACATCAATGAAATAGTTACATACTTTGACTCTGCAACAGGCCAGGAGGTGTGTGAAGTCCTTCGCAGTTTCACATGCAGTGATGCAGTGTTCGAGTGAATGATTTAATGAACTGTCACAGAGTTTACAGTCTGGATGTTCTGGTAATGGCTCAGCCTCATTAACCTGCCAGGTGTGTTTAGGGCCAAGGTGATTTGTGCAACGACTACATCACGTTGAGTTGTAGAAGTACATATTGTTGCAAAAATTGTCATTGCGTTTAGTAGTGCAGGTTGCGACGTAATTAATCGTGGCATGGGGCCTTGAGGGGCCTGACAGCTGAGTGGACAGCGCTTCCGATTCGTAGTCCTGAGGTTCCGGTTCGATCCCCGGTGAAGGCGGAAACAAAAAGGGCAGAGTTTTTTTTCACGCTGATGCCCTGTTACCTAGCAGTAAATAGGTACCTGAGAGTTAGACAGCTGCTACGGGCTGCTTCCTGGGGGGATATGTAACAAATAAGAGCCTGGTCGAGGACCGGGCCGCGAGGATGCTAAGCCCCGAAATCGTCTCAAGATAACCTCAAGATGAGTACGTCAGCAAACCTTCAGTACGTTGTCAGCATAAAAGCATGATAGCACAATAACGTCAGCACAGTGGCATAATACCAGTACAAAAGTATGATATCAGTACACAGTACAAAAACTATAGCACACCAGTACAACAGCAAGTGAATGGGAGACAAACGGAGATAGTGGTGCTTAGGTATAATGGTGGAGTAACGAGCGGGTAGTTATGTACAGAGGGATAACGAGGTTGTTAGTAGTGTCCTCTCTGCTCGACAGTGTCTCTAGACAATGACCTGATGACCAGGCCGTTATGTGACGTCAAACAGAAGCCTTTTTCGAACATTTTCTCCCCTAAAACACACACACACACACACACACACACACACACACACACACACACACACACACACACACACACACACACACACACACTGTCCCCCCCCCCAGAACCCCTAAAGTCAATCCCCCTTCTGTTTGTCACACGTCTTACAGCAAGACCATTTAATCTATTTAAATAATATATGCAGAACCGGCTCCTGCCAATAGAGCTTTGCAACATTTTTATTGCCATGCCAACGGCAGGGAACACAAGGCTTGCTACATTTCCCTTGGGAATTTTGCATGTTAAGTTTGACATAAAAATTTAAAGTCAGAATTTGGCTTTGAATTCCACAGAACTTGCGTACTCGCTTATACCGACCGTTTCACAGTTGTGTATTCTGCAAATGCTCCGTGTTGCTAGCTCATTGCATACTCCATCACAGATTATAGAATCTTTCGACTTACCAGCGGAGCTGTTGATCCCGTTGCTGGTGCAATTCAACTTCGTAGTTTGTCTTCATTCTACACGGTAATTCTAATTGAGTGAGCCAATCCTTATAATGACCTCCCTCCCAAGTGCGCTATAGTCGTCATGACTTGGCGCTTTCTACTGAGAGTTCCCTCCCCCTTCCTTACCGAAATAGGAAGTGAACGCCTGGCTCGTAACACAGCCGGTCCAGCCACTTGGCCTGGACGGTAGAGCGACGGCCTCGCTTGTAGCAGCAGGTATGGCGTTCCATCAGCGGTTGGGCAGCATCACTTTCCTCCGTCCTAGCCCAAATCCTTGTCCTCGTGTCCCTTCCAAGTCGTAATATAGTCGTAATGGCTTATAGTGCTTCACCTGATGATCACCCTTACACGTCACTCGGTACACGTCACTCGAGAGGAAGTCACTGCTCTTGACATGTTCCTATGAGATAAAATAATGTTAAATGACAGAAAACGTATTTTGAGATCTGACGTGATGATTAAGGGTCATCATCATAATCCACAAATTCACAGTTGTTGGTTTAAAAGTTATAAGGAATTCCGTCCCACATTCTCTAGATAAATCAAGAACTTGCCCACGGCGCGTTAAGAAGGGTTCAATAAAACAACATGCAAATTAGAACCATTTATCAAAATGACAGTCCACTCAGGCCGACCGCATCTTTTCAGAGGCCTCGGGGTAGCAGGACAGGATCCGGGGAGCAATAGACGGAAGACCTGAAACTTTAACCAAGACCTGAAACATTACCAAGACCTGAAACTTTAACCAAGACCTGAAACTTTACCAAGACCTGAAACTTTAACCAAGACCTGAAACTTTACCAAGACCTGAAACTTTACCAAGAACCTGAAACTTTAACCAAGACCTGAAACTTTACCAAGACCTGAAACTTAACCAAGACCTGAAACTTTAACCAAGACCTAAAACTTTAACCAAGACCTGAAACTTGCCACGTGAATGCCTGACTTTAACATCTCGTCTCATCTGTGCACGGAAGACTTTCAGTAAATCGATGGAGTGTGGCTTTACGATGGGAGAATTACATAGGTTTGCTCCCCACGTTCACGAGCAGTGCGTCCCATACTCTGGTTAGCTTTACGTTGAGCTCTATTGGAATAATGGGACATATGGGTGATTAATAAAGATTAAGCCACCCAAGAGGGGGCGGGGCACGTATAGCCCGTGGCCACATTTTGAAGCGTTTTCCTGATTTATTGGTAAGACGGCTCCCAAGTGAGAGACAGGACGTGCTTTAAGGGTTATTGAGGTCCAGCTCGTAACGATGGCCTCCCTAGCATGCCGCCCACAACAGTTTCCTTTCACAGTTATCTATTCTCTTATTCACTGCTAGTTGAACAAAATAGACATCATGTTAGAAGACAACGTTGCACAAAACGTCTCTGTTCTGTCTGGGAATCGAAGTCGGGTCTGTTCCTTGATGTTCATCCTAATTGTTTCCCAATACTCGACTTTAAAGCATCACTACCTGCAACTTACCTCTCAACCATCTATCAATCGACTTGAGACTNGTCACTTGACACCAGTCCTTGCAGACTGTCTCAGTCACTTGACACCAGTCCTTGCAGACTGTCTCAGTCACTTGACACCAGTCCTTGCAGACTGTCTCAGTCACTTGACACCAGTCCTTGCAGACTGTCTCAGTCACTTGACACCAGTCCTTCCAGACTGTCTCAGTCACTTGACAAGTACTGTACTGTCAGGCACTAGGGAATTTTATATAGTGTCAGGGTCAAACAGCAAGGGAAGATTCTTCCTGGCTTTCTCTACACAGTAAAATAGTAAATATGTACTCTTTCTGGTTTCGGGAAAGTGTTGGTCTTTGCGAAAGTATATTCTCCGTTACACTTTCTCTAACCACCGAGAAATATGGCTCCACTCTTCGTGTAAAAGAGTTAAATAAGATTAAGAGATAATTTTCTCTTAAGCCTGAAGAAGTAAAGATGGTTTGGAAGGGCTCCCAGCTGCTTGGAATGAATGTAAAGTATTCACTATGAACACTTTCTACCCCAGGGAGAAAGTGAGGATCTTTTGCGTGTCCTAGCTTCTTAGATACACACCTACAATCTTCGATCCCATTCATCGTACAAGAATTATTGTTATCATAATAACGAACCTTTCACTCGGAATATACAGCATTCGATTTAAAATTTTCTCCTGTCTGAAAAGAGTGCCTTCCCATTCATTCCATTTCGATGCCTTTCTTTTGATCATATTAACGGAAAGAAAATGCAATACATGTTTCAGAAATGAGCTACGTTATTCTTAATACATTGCAAGATTAAAGCGATACCTTCTAGTTAAAAAGGGGTACACCTCTGGTGCAAGTGTAGGGACCCATAGCCTCGGAGAAGAAAATAATGAGTACTCTGAGAAGACCTTGTGGATCCTCACTGAACACTTTGATATATTCTTTCCCTACCACCCTTATTCTTTTAGAGTGTGTGTGTGTATATCTAACTTTATTTAAAATTTCGTTACACAAAAAGGGTTACAACATTGGTTACATGCAAGGTAACAGACTACTTATCACAAGTTGTACAGCTCCTCCGACTCCTCAGATGGCGGGCAGGAACCATGGATGCAGTGAGCATTTCCTCTCTGGATCGCCACACTAAGGCGCTGAAAGAGAAAACCGGCGGCTCTAGGGTCTCTAGTTTTTTCAATTAGCTTGGACCCCAGTTCCTTCAGAAAACTTGCAGCACTTTTACCCCAGGCACCAAGTGTCTCTGAGGCAATGAGGACAAAATTGTAGTGGTGATCAAGGTCTCCATATTTACGTGACTTGGCTGCTTCCCGGTGATTGGCAGCACCTCCTGCCTGTTCAGCACTGAAGTTAACATAGGTGTTGGCTAAAGTTGAAACGCAAGTGTAGTCCCACACCAACTGTCTACCATTGTTCCAGGGGTTCACCGTGATCCCGTCTGGGCGACCGACAGGCTCATCTGAATTGCGGGATATCAGGTAACGGGGCTCTCTCTCCGCTAGACAACCTGCTGTGGTCAGGCTTCTCTTGATAATGTCGTTAACCTCGCCGTGTCTTGCATGCCATCACCCTTGTCAGTTTCTCTAGAAGCCTTCTAGTTATGTATTGCAGAGGCTGAATAAATGGTTCTACCTACATGTTATGACATCCAAGCAACTTCTTGGATTTCCCACACCACACCAGCACACCCCACAACCCACACCACACAACCCACAACACCAGACACATGGTGAGCCATAACACAACACAAACAACAATATATTCCATTACCCTCTCTGCTATAAGCGCCCTCCTCAACCACCACCACCACAACTCTCACTACACATAACATGCTGTAGCCCCGGAGAGCAATATGTACTCACATTGATATTTGTGTCAGGCGGTTGGTGGGGGGATGGGGAAGGTGGGGGGAAGGATAAATCCTCGATATAACTATATGTGATTGTTTGTATTGTATCGAATTGTGTGCTGTGAGGGGGGGGGGAAGATGGGAGAGACAATGATTCAGTGATATGATGGTTTTATAAGGCATATGCCGATTACAGATCTTTGGAAAGAAGGATGGGGGAAGGAAAGGAGAAAAGGGTACGAAAGGATTATAGAGGAATGGGAATTATAGAGAAAACATGGGGAAAGTGACAAGGGTGAAGTAGGGAAGATTGCAACGAAGGAGGAGGGTAGGGAGTTCATACTAGTTAAAGGAAATAGTGACAGTGAGGTGTGTTAGCTGGAGGGTGTCGTGATACTGAAGGTGTAGTGAGTGTACTGGTGCTAGTGAGGGAGTCTTGTGGACCTCTGAGGACACAGTTGAAGTCCCTGCGGAAGACAGTCGAAACAACGTCAAGAGGAATCAAAGGAGAAGAAGAGCAGCATTAGAAAGTCTTCGTCTTGGAGTGTCTCAAAGGACAGAGATCTTCAGAAGACTCTGGCAAGGCCGCCTATAGCTTTCCTTAATTAAGACCTCCAACTCATTCGCCGTGCTGGAAGGCGAGTGCTGTAGGGATACTCGAGTTCGATCGAAAGACAAGGCAACGAAGGGAGGCAACTTCCGATAAAGGAAGTAGCTAAGGAGATAATATTAGGAGGGTATTAAAAGTATCAACACAAGACAGGACACGAAACAATGGGTATAAATTGGATAAGTTTAGATTTGGGGGAAGACCTGCGTAAAAACTGATTCGGTAACAGGGTTGTTGAATTTGTGGAACCAGTTACCGCGCAGCATAATAGAAGTAGGATCCCTTGGTTGTTTCAAGCGTAGGTTAGACATATATATGAATAGGATTGGTTGGTTATTAACAGGAGCTGCCTCGTATGAGCCAATAGGTCTTCTGTAGTTACCTTCATTCTTATAGTTTTATGTTCTTATCTGACCTGTCTCGGTTTTTAATGGACCTATCCTTTTCCTAATCATATAACCGAAAAAAAATATTTATCATCTATATGAATATCACTAAAGATACAAAGGAGAAAAAAATGAGAGGTGAAAAAGAAGATAAGTGAGAAAAATGAGAGAGGAAGAGAGGCCGTCGACTCGCTAATTACCCCTCTCCACATGCGATAAATTCCCGAAAAAACTGGTCCGGAGTTGAAAACTTGAGACGTATGTAAACTAATTCTGGGCCATCTTGGAAGACGCTAGAGAAGAGCAAGTTAATCTGAGGGACTTTTGGCAATTTTCCACTTGTTTGGCGACCGGCTGAGGTCACTGGGTTCCGCCTAGCGCCTCTTTCCTGTTTCTCTTTCATTGTCACGTTCTCAATTTGAGTTTGTTGACCTTACAAACTTCTATTTTTCCCCATAAGGGAATGAATTTGCCTTTAACCTTCTTGTCCCTGTAGGAGGCTGAGGTAGCTTTTGGAAGCGTCCTAAACATATTTTATCAGCGGTTCAGGGGCCAGATTCACGAAGCAGTTACGCAAGTACTTACGAACGTGTACATCTTTCCTCAATCTTTGACGGCTTTGGTTACATTTATTAAACAGTTTACAAGCATGAAAACTTGCCAATCAACTGTTGTTATTGTTATAAACAGCCTCCTGGTGCTTCGGAGCTCATTAACTGTTTAATAATTGTAAACAAAACCGCCAAAGATTGAGAAAAGATGTACAGGTTCGTAAGTGCTTGGGTAACAGCTTCGTAAATCTGGGCCCAGATCACTATACGAATGGATCCTTTACATTCTTATATGCGATAGAGTGCATTAGGAACGACGTTTCTTATAAGCTTCCTTTAAGAGGCTTCCTGATGCGCGGTGATGGCGTTGCCTGCCTCCAGACGCAAGTATTTTATTGCAGAATCTTTTGCAGCTTTTTATGTCCTGAAACTGTGTTAATACCGATGTGTTGCCGATCGTTTGGTATTGTAGTTGAGAGTTGGAGTGTCAGCTACAGCGACACGAGTCTGTCGTCTCGAAACTCGTTACATCTCTCGGTGAACGAAAGGCAACACGAAAACGGGACAGATGACGTCCTTTCCCGTTTTCTGTTTTGGGTCCTCTGGTAGGTTAGGAGAGGGTAGTGGGTTGTCCCTCATCGTGAGCGACTCTGATCGCTGGGATAGGAATCCTGGGATAGGACAATCGACTTGAGAATGGTCAAGTCAAGGACGGACCGAAACGTCGTCGTCCCTTCACCTTATAGTGTGTGGTCTGGTCAACACAGGAATTCTCCTCCTCGCCTCACTCCTGATCTTCGTGGGCTATGTCATCCTCTGAATCCTGAAGCAGGCACGCTATGCTTGGTTATCGGTCCAAGCACTACATTGGTGCATCACTCTGTTTTTTTTTTTACCACCAACGTGGATACCAAACCTGTTTTTGTACCTAAAAACAAATATTTGCAGCCTTTTGGCATTTTGTCGAATTATTTTTGTTCTCATTTGCTTTCATTTGTCAGTCTTCATGAATTTATTTTTCCGCTGTATGAGAAATCTACGTAAACGTTAAAAAAAATATTTCGTGGCAATTTGGGAAACTGCAAATTTCTCGTGATTTTTTTGCTTTAATTTTAGTTGAGCTGAGAGGGAATATTCCCCTCCCCCCCCCCCTGCGTTATCTGTGAGGGAGAATCTGATAACACCATTACCTCTCCATCAGTACTCTTCCTTCCCTTCCCACGCACCCTTACCTCCCTCCCTTTACGTCATCCCTTCCCTTTGCCCCCTTTTCCTCTCACCATCCCTCCTCTCTCTCCCTTTTTTACCGCCATTCCTTCCCTATTGTCCCTTCTCTCCTGGTCTTCTTCTTTCCTTCTCATCATCTTTTCCCTTCCCTCCTCCCAGCTTTATTGTCTCCCCTTTCCCATGCCATGCTTTCTCTATCCCACTTCCTTACACTCTTTAATTTAAATTCTTCCTCTTCATTATTCTTCCTATCTTCTTCCTCTTCTACTTTATTCTTCACTCTTCGGCGTCCTTCTCTTCGTTCTTGTTCCTCCCCTTTCATTTTCCTTCTCACTTCCCTTCGTCTTCTTTTCCCTTCGTCGACTTTATCTCGTCCCTCTTCCATCGTCACAACCCTTCCACAACCCTTCCATCCCTTTCTGCTGGTCTAGAGTGTCCCTCCTTCTCTGCCTCACTCCCTCCTTCTCTGCCTCACTCCCTCCTTCTCTGCCTCACTCCCTCCTTCTCTGCCTCACTCCCTCTCTCTCTGCCTCACTCCCTCCTTCTCTGCTCACTCCCCCTTCTCTGCCTCACTCCCTCCTTCTCTGCCTCACTCCCTCCTTCTCTGCCTCACTCCCTCCTTCTCTGCCTCACTTCCTCCTTCTCGCCTCACTCCCTCCTTCTCTGCCTCACCTCCCTCCTTCTCTGCCTCCCCTCTCCTCCTTCTCTGCTCACTCCCTCCTTCTCTGCTCCTCACTCCCTCCTTCTCTACCTCCTTTTTCTCAATCGTGGACATTCTTTTCTCTTCTCTCTGTCTCTCTCTCTACACTATTTCTGAAGTGTGTATTCCGTATCACTTTAACATATATTCGGGGTATGAGCAGCAGGTGTGTGCCCCAGCCCACCAACGCTGCGTGTTAAGCAACTTCTCATCATTCTCACAACAGTGTTGTGGAGCCCGAACACCTGTGTGTGTGTGTGGGCTTAACGAACCCCTGTTTGGTGACCCGTCTCGTGCTGTACCCCGGTGCCCGTTAGAGCACGCTATGTGTATCCTGGTAACTCTTTATCCCGGTACTTGGCGACACCATCCCAGTATTCGGTAACGATTCATACTGGTAAGAATTATTGAGCATATTTTCACAATCTGAACGATCTGGCAATTGTTTTTATGACGTGTGGTGAGGACCAGTGAATTCTTCTCTAAGATATCGCCGTGCTGTTGCAACTCTTGCAATATGGTAGCATGCTGCATCGGTATGTAGAGCTTGGTGGGTATGCAGGCCCTGCAGAGTCTCGCCAGAGGCTGCGTGGGGGTTCACGATGGTACTCGTGGGATTGGGTGGTACTCGTGGGATTGGGTGGAACAAGGAATAACTTCCAGCAGAGCCGAGGGTGATGATTTAACTGTATGGTTGTTAATGTGTCTGTAACGAGGTCATTCGCATTGAGAGCAAGGCTTTTCCTATCTTCAAACTCATTCTCTCTCTCTGTCTCTCTAATCAGACTAGGGTTCATTAGAATGGCAGTGATATTCGTAAATGAAAGTGGAAGCAGGAGCAATGCCTCGGGAAGCAGCGTTAACGAGACAAACATAATTACAACCCTTCACAGCGTTCCTTGACGTTCCTCCACGTGGACCTTGACGAGCAACTCAGCTGCCTGTCTCATTTGAACACCTCGCAGGTAGAAATATCCCAAATGGTCGCTTTTCTGAAAATTAGAGAAAACCTTTCATGTTGAACGCTAAACGTTAGTGTATCAGAGCGTTATGCCCTCCATCACGTGCTTGTCGGCGGCTAGTTTATTGTGCACCCCATACTCATCCTGTGAGGGGTAGCGCAAAAGCATTACAGAGGGCACAAAACGTGCTGTGTCTTCCTGTGATTCTCGGGCCATGTTGCTCATGTTGCAACAGTTGAGATGTCCGCCACGAGAGTTATAAGAGATCATTCAAAAACAGACGGGACCGGACTGATTGATGGAGGTTATGCCACCCAAGAGTCAAGGTCATGCCACTGGCATGAGTAAGACCGTGAAGGGAACCAGACTGTCCAATAACAGACTGTGTTGCTAAAATAATACAGTTTTAACTGTTCCTCCACTTCAATGGTTATCATATGTGGCATCTGACACTCCTACTCATCTCCACACAGTCCTGAACTGTTTCTTAAAATGGCAATTTATATCACACTCAGAATGTCTGATTTTAAAGGATATGTGGAAATGTGCATATGAAATCTCTTATGACTTTTTAAAGTTACTATTTAAAGTTTCTACCTTAAAAATACTTTGTTTAGCGTTATTACAAACGTGTTAAAAATATATTGTGCTAGGGTAAGATTTTATATATATATATATATATATATATATATATATATATATATATATATATATATATATCTATATATATATGCGAACAAGCCTGAATGGTCCCCAGGACTATATCGAATGAAAACTCACACCCCAGAAGTGACTCGAACCCATACTCCCGAGCAACGCAACTGGTATGTACAGGGACGCCTTAAACCCACTTGATCAAGTGGATTGGTCAAGTGGTTTAAGGCGTCCCTGTATATACCAGTTGCGTTGCTCCTGGGAGTATGGGTTCGAGTCACTTTTGGGTGTGAGTTTTCATTCGCATATAGTCCTGGCGACCATTCAGGCTTGTTCGCATTTGTGTTCCTCACGTGTTTGCCCAAAAAAATGAGGTGATTTGATAAAATGCTATGCCCAAGATAACCACCAGGTGCCGGCGGGAAGTGGTTCAAATAGCTCAGGCTATCACTTCCTTATGTCCGGTCGTGATGGTCAAGTGGTTTAAGGCGTCCCTGTACATACCAGTTGCATTGCTCCTGGGAGTATGGGTTCGAGTCACTTCTGGGGTGTGAGTTTTCATTCATATATATATATATATATATATATATATATATATATATATATATATATATATATATATATAATATATATATATAGGTGATGAGTGAGAGAGAGACATAAACACAGACAAAGAGATGCTGACACAGAAGAGAGAGGCAGGAGGACAGAGAAACAGACATACGAACAGCCAGACACAGAGAGAAACAAGAGATAGACACAGCCTTGAAAGACTGTCACATACAGAAAGACATACTGAGACAGAGAAAGAGACAGTCGGATATAGAGTGATAAACAGGCATAGAGAGAAATAGAGAGAGAGAGAGAGAGCAAGGCGGGCCAATGAACAGAGACATCAAAGGAGAGAGCCACAATGAACAAACTCAACAAATGCCAGCATTCTCAGGCAACACACGCCTTTGCAAAAACAAATAAGGAAATGGCAAATGGCCAAGGGGGAAACTCTGCAATTTTCACGCCTGATTTTGAAGCAATTCATGCAACAGGGAGGGGACTGGGACATGGCCGAGGAAGGGGACTAGCTGGGACTGTCTGGGGTCGCGGACCGAGGTCTGGACTTGGGGAAAGACTTTGGAGTCAGGAATATTTCTTAGTCCTATTTATCTGTTAGTCAGGTTTTATACACCGTGAATATGTTACAGCTTTAGCAAGTTTAAGTG
>WNGS01167372.1:14776414-14792797 GCA_020271785.1 Procambarus virginalis | reverse complement strand
AGGAGGGGAGGGTTGGTGGAGGGTGAGGGTGTGTTGGAGGCTGAGAGAATATTAGAGAATGTGAAATGTCTCAGGTGAAGCCGAGGAGAGTGGTGGAAGCCGAGCAACACAGGGGTTTGGAAGACGCCAAAAAACAACACTAAACAAGTACAATTCCTAAGGAAAACGGCACCCAAAACAAAAAACTGTACCCATGGACTTGAGCTCAACAAATAAATAAGAGAAACTACAGAAAAAGTCCGCAACTCCAACAGCAAAACAAAGTCCGCTTTTCGAGCAGAGAAAATAACACACTTCGAGAGACGAAACAGCAAGCTTTATGAATGAAAAAAAGAAGATCCGAGAAAAGGGAATCTGTAGAACAGCTATGCCCACGTAAATAGACTGATTCTCAATAGCGTTCGGTCGCTGGCAGCCGTCGCATCAGGCTGCCAGCGAGCATAATAAGAGCTACATAAGTACAAGTCAGCTGTGGGTAGCCTGCCGCACATCGCTCAGTCCCTCCACCTGCCAGCTAGGGACGCTCCTAACCCTGCCCCCAACAAGGTAGGAGCGTCTCCACCTGCCACAGAGGGACGCTTCTAACCCTTGCCACAGGAACTAGGAAGCGTCTCCACCCCCCTGCCCCAACAGGAGGACGCGTCCTATCCCCTCCTTTAACATCCCTCCACAAACACAAGGATCCAGTAAAAACGTTTATAAACTAGGATTTAATCGCAAATGACAATCCTGTTTTTCTCGTCAACGTTCAGAAATTACCTGCAACGTACGCATAAAACGGGACCAGGAAAGCAAAACAAGGACGCCCAAAGCAGGAGAAATGAGATCATATTTCTTACCCATGTTAAAAAATAAAACATGAATGTCAAACAGCTGGAACACCTGTTTATAATCTTCAAGAAGACCCAGTAAGGCCGTTATCAGACCACCAAGAAATGTATTGCGATTCTTCTAACATCACGTCAAAGGATGCATAAAGAGTTGAGACTAGGGAGGGTTTAGGGTCCAATCTCTCGGACCCGGGGAGGCTGAAATAATTCAAGGACACTATAGACAGATTTCAGATCCCACAACAATTTAAGCTCAGCAGACAAAAATAACATCGTCCAGGCCTGGGGAACGGGATAGGAAACCACATTGCCGAGTCTGGCAGGCACTGCAGGTATTAAGAGCTCCATAAAGGGGTTTAGATGCTCCCACCAACGTCCGGGGAGAAATAGATAGGTCGTCAGGGTTCCATAAAAAGGTTTAGAGCCAGAAACATTGTCCTAAAAGACGAATTAGGTATGTAAAACATATCTCATTAGGTTAATCCTCCGCTGAATTGCATATGTACTATTTCTAGGTTAAAAGGTTACGTTTTAAAACCCGCATACACCGGGCCAGGATTCGAACCCATGCCGTCCAGGATCAACTCTAAACGTACCGTGACCACCGCACCGCACCAATGATCGTCTTACTGATATATGGCTTGCGCGTTAATGCAGATTCTCAATATAATATATATATATATATATATATATACTATATATTTATATATATACTATATTTTTTTTTTCAGTTGTATCTACTCCTGTTGGACTAGATACAACAGTTGTATCTAGTTTTTCAGTTGTATCTAGCCTGGGACCATTCAGACTTGTTTGCATAATATATATATATATATCTATATATATATATATATATATATATAATAGATATATATATAATTTGTAAAGTCATGCTTCAGCTCCAAGCTCTTCCTTATTACTATATAAATTTTGCTTCAAAAATCTCCCTTTAAAGGTTGTTTCATCTATTAACAATTTTCTTTGGTCTCGATAACGTCTCCCAATCTTCGGATCTCACTCCTTCCAATATCTTCACTTGGAATTCCGCTCTTTTAACCCATCTGATAAATTTAATGAAGAATTTTAAATGTCCTTAACATGACCCCTTGCCGCTTGTCCTCCAGTGTGGTGAGGTCCCGAATTTTTTAGTCTTTCATTATATATCATACACCAGCGTTTCAGGACAATCTTTGATTCGTGTCTTGGATTTTTCTCTAGTTTTCATTTGTTTTTCTTCTAGCTGAAAGTTCGTACCGGGGTCTGCATACTGAAGACTGTGTCTCACGTAGTTTGTACACAGTATTCTCAAGTTGTATCTTTTTGGCATCAGTTTATGTTGCCTCCCAAGATGTCTTCGTCGTGGATTCCTCCTGCAGTGTCGCTATTCTTACCATCAAAACTTGGTAATTTTCAGGACTGAAATCCAGAAGCCTTATCTGAGTAGACATTTATATCCCTGTGAAACACAAACCGTAACTTGTCTCTATTTTCCGCTTGTTACAACTTGTAATAAAGTTGTTACATCTTGACTTAACGTGTTTATGGCGTATTAGAACGTTGTTACAACTTGCAATATTGGTTGTTATAACTGGTTAGAGGTTAAACGTGCTCGAACGTTGTAGCAACGTCTAAGTTTCGGTGTGTGTTTGTTGGGATGTGACCAGATTGTAATAAAGTCCTACATTTTTCAATGAGTTTTTATATTTTTGGCATAAACTCCAGCCTCTGGCCACCCCAAGATCATCAACCACACGCAATTTATGGCAACACTTACTTAAGATTTCCAGAGGCTGAAAACCTTTCCCCAAGTTTCCTTTGGGCAGTCGCCCGACGCCTCCAGACAGTTTGTTGAGTTGTGGTCAGAGTTGTGTACAGTTGAGCAGAGACTCTGACCTCTTGAATGTCTCTGGCTGCCGCTACGTATGCGCTCCACTGCGGTTTCTGACGTGTTTACTGCCAAGTTTGCTAAACTTTCTAGATATATGATAGCCACGCACGATAATACTTTTCAGTCTGTTTTTTTCCTGAACTGGGTAAAGCAAATTGGTTTTACAGTTTTTCCTAGTACAAATCGCCAGGTTGGCCAACATAAAGAACGGCCTTTAGAAGCTTGTGTAAAGATTCAGCACCATTATACCACATATGGCAGACCAATCTGGAGTATGCGGCTCCAACATAGAGGCCATATCTCGTCAAGCATAAGACTAAACTGGAGAAGGTTCAAAGGTTTACCACCAGATTAGTACCCGAACTGAAGGGGGTATGAGCTACGGGAATTAAACAGCACATCGCTGGAAGACTGAAGAGTTATGGGAGACATGATCACCACATACAAGATTCTCAATGGAATTGATAGGGTAGATATATACAGATTATTACACAAGGCACACGCACTAGGGAACACAGGTGAAATTGAGTACCCAAATGAGCCATAGACATTAGAAATAAACTTTTTTCAGTGTCAAAGTAGTTGGACAAATGGAATGCATTTGGAAGTGATGTGGTGGAGGCTGACTCCATACACAATACACTCAATGCCATACACAAGTGTAGATATGATAGTGCCCAATCGGCTCAGGAACCTGTACACCTGTTGATTGGCAGTTGAGAGGCGTGGACCAAAGAGCCAGAGCTCAAACCCCCGCAAGCACAACTAGGTGAGTACAATTAGGTAGTAAAAACACTAGAACCCCCCCCACTCTCCCCCTGGTCACCACCCCCCCACTCTCCCCCTGGTCACCCCCCCCACACACACCTCCCCTGGTCCACACCGCCCCCCCTCTCCCCCTGGTCACCCCCCCCCCCCCACTCTCCCCCCCTGGTCACACCCCCACACACAACACACTCCCCTGGTCACACCCCCCACACCCCCCTGGTCACCTCGACTATGAAAATATTTTTTAAATGTTTATTTAAAATCTGTTAATTTATGCAGTAAAGCTCAACCACTAATCCGAGGGTAAGGAAAAGAACTGGTGCAATAAGGTGTCATGCCCAGAGGCGTCGTGAGAGGCGAAAACTCCTCCTAAGTCACACACACTAAATGGAACCTTTCATCCTGATTACAATAGGATCATAATATTCGTCCAATTATCCCAATCCAGTTTAGAGTTGAAATTTGCTTAAATCCAAAGTATGTTAACAGTGTGATCGGTTTGCTGGTAGTCGATGAAATGGGCGGTGGTGTACCCTGAGGTCGGTGGGTGGGTGTACCCTGAGGTCGGTGGTGTACCCTGAGGTCGGTGGGCGGGTGTACCCTGAGGTCGGTGGGTGGGTGTACCCTGAGGTCGGTGGTGTACCCTGAGGTCGGTGGTGTTCCCTGAGGTCGGTGTGTACCTTGAGGTCGGTGGGCAAGCATACTACAAAACTGTCTTGTTGGTTTACCTTTAGCTTTATGAGGAAGAATACACAGAGATCAGTTGGACAGTATACAAATGAAATCGGTATGCATTTGCAGACTTAGATAGGTTGGCGAGTATACTATGACACCAGTTAACTAGCACCCATTCCCCAAGCCTGTCTAGCTACACCCATCCCCCAAGCCCTAGCTAGCTAACACCCATCCCCCAAGCCCTGGCTAGCTAACACCCATTCCCCAAGCCCTGGCTAGCTAACACCCATCCCCCAAGCCCTGGCTAGCTAACACCCATCCCCCAAGCCTGCTAGCTAGCACCCATCCCCCAAGCCCTGGCTAGCTAGCACCCTCCCCAAGCCCTGCTTATCTAGCACCCATTCCCCAAGCCCTGGCTAGCTAGCACCCATCCCCCAAGCCCTGGCTAGCTAACACCCATCCCCCAAGCCCTGGCTAGCTAACAACCCATTCCCCAAGCCCTGGCTAGCTAACACCCATCCCCAGCCCTGGCTAGCTAGCACCCATCCCCCAAGCCCTGGCTAGCTAGCACCTATCCCCCAAGCCCTGGCTAGCAAACACCCATCCCCCAAGCCCTGGCTAGCTAGCACCTATCCCCAAGCCCTGGCTAGCTAGCACCCATCCCCCAAGCCTGGCTAGCTAGCACCTATCCCCCAAGCCTCAGAGAGCTGCGTAGCACACATAAACCTTGCGTGTGGTGGAGGGAACGCATGGGACCGATCGTAAGAAATTCGTCTCACCACTAAAAGGGAATCCCTTGAGAGAGGAGGGCATACGTCACTCTCTCTCTCGCTCTCTTCCCTTATTCTTACACCAGCTTTCTTAGCCAGTAAATTCTCTTTGTGAGCGCCAGGTGGGCGGTGCATCATTCATATCTTGGCGGTGTGAAGGCGGCCACAGGCTGATGTGAACGCCGGTGAACGCCGGTGAACGCCGGTGAACGCCGGTGAACGCCGGTGAACGCCGGTGAACACCAGGAAATGGGAAGATGACGAGTGGGGGCTTGGAGAAACTGGGTGAGAGAGGGAGATGAGAGAGAGAGAGAGGAGAGAGGAGAGAGAGAGAGAAGAGAGAGAGAGAGAGAGAGAGAAGAGAGACAGAGAGAAAAACGAGGAAACTGGAACTAACGAAAGCAGAATAAACTTGACGTAGGACATAACATGTAAACGTTAAAGAAGAAGGAGGCGGAGGAAGAACAGCGAGGAAGAACTGATAATGCATGAGAAGAGGAGCGAAACATGCAAATAATCACCCATTTATAACACAAAGGCCCCGGATGTGAAACCAGAGAAACGCCTAAATAAAACAGAAATAAGGAAACAAGACCATAAAGACACACGGACAATACGGGGAGACAGAGAGAAAGCATAAAAGATGGAACGCGGACATAAACGCAAAAAAAAAAACAGAGAAAGAATATGAGAGGTAAATGGCCGTATATAAGGACAGAGGAGATGGGGTGTGGAGGATAGGAAAGGAGGAAAGAGGAAGACGAGTGAAGTGTTATGGACGGAAAGAGAAGGAGAGGAAGTGGCAAAAGACACCGACGGAAGGGGAGTGGACATAATCGGAGTAAACGGAAGGGAAGTAGACCGGAGAGACGAGAAAGGAGCGAGCTGGCAAAAGGGTCACGAACCAAGAGAGTGTGACCAGAGACAAGAGAGTACAGAGAGAGAGAGAGAGAATAGAGAGAGAGAGATGAGAGAGAGATAGAGAGGAGAGAGAGAGAGAGAGAGAGAGAGAGAGAGAGAGAGAGAGAGAGAGATAGAGAAGCTAGAGAGAGAGATAGAGAGAGAGAGATGAGAGAGAGAAGAGAGAGAGAGAGAGAGAGAGAAGATAGGAGAGAGAAAGAGACAGAGAGACCGAGAGAGACAGAGCATGAGACTAGTGAGACTAGATAGATAGACAGATATAGAGACAGAGACAGAGACAGAGAGAGAGACAGAGACAGACAGCAGACATAGACAGAGACAGAGAGAGACGAGAGAGAGAGATAGAGAGAGAGAGAGAGATAGAGAGAGATAGGAGAGGAGAGAGAGAGATAGATAGAGACAGAGAGACAGATATACAAGTCAGAGATAGAGAGAGGAGAGAGAGAGGAGAGAGAGAGAGCGTAGAGAGAGTAGAGAGAGTAGAGAGAATAGTAGAGATAGATGAGGAGAGAGAGACTAGTGTGAAGTGAAGGAACGAGGATCAACCCCTTGAACGATTTGGGGTGCATCGAACGCCAACCTATAAGAATCGAGGCGGTCGCTGTACCAACCAGTCCAAGACACAACCTGGACAAACTCGGGACAAAATGCCCGACATTCTCCAAGTGTTGATCACAAGGATCTCACTGGCCTTCATCATGATGCACATTGTGACGTAATGTGTTGCAATATTCAATGAACCTGCAGGGGAAGGAGACCATTCCCGTTGAAGCACGTTATTACAAGTCAAGGATTAGGGGTGTAGGAACTCCCAGAACCACTCCATGTATACTCCATGTATACTCCATGTATACTCCAGTATTCCCAGGTATGCATTACCCACCATTCACTCAGAGTTTCATACTGTTGTTCACCTTCAGGGACTTTCTTCATACCTTTAATAACTCTTACGTCTGTCTGTACTAAATAGTTTCAATATGTTAAATATTTCTTTATCTTTTTTAGAGAGGAGAGAGAGGAGTAATAAGCTGTTTATAATGGTTACAGAGAGAGAGGAGAGCAGTAGACGAGAGGAACGAGAACAACAAACAAAATAGGTGAACGAATAAAGGAAAAAAAAGAAGTCCAAGATTACACCATAACAACAATAATAATACAGCGTAAAAACCCACACTTATGCTTTGTGAAATTAATATAAGGAATTTACACCAAGTCTTTCGCACCCTCCTGACTTATCAAAGTCTAAGTGAGTAGTTAGGACAAGACTTGCATCCCAACGTCTAATGAGACTGCTATCCTGTTGTTGTTGTTGTTGTTTTAAATTCAGCTATTCAGAACATAAGTTTCCAAGTAGCACGGGCTATAGTGACCCCGTAACAGCCTGCTATCCTGGAGCTCACTCCTCTTATCGTTCTTGACCTCTTGGCCAGGTCACCAGTAATCCCGACTGGTGATGGACCTGCGGAAATTTCTTCCAAGGAATATGGTCACTTGACCATTCTGTAATCCTGTTTTTCTTGTGAAGTGGAGTTGTTATTAATCCAGGTGTTCATCTGGATGTTATCGCTCGTAACCTCTCTCCATACCCTAAGGGGCGTGGCTAATGGGACTCCTTTCATTCTTCCATTTATTGACATCTAATTTCAATAATAATATAAGATAATAGTATTAGTTACTTTTATGTATATAATTATGACTGTTACAATTTGGTATGTGTTTATTTTTCTGAATTTTAATTTACCTTCTTTGTCTATCCTAACTCTCCATTACTCTATGTTTCCGTTCCTCTTTGTCTCCATCACACCTCTCTCCTCCATCCCTCACTTCCGTTCTTCCTCCTTCCCTTTTCTACATAACCATCTCCTCCACATTTCTTGGATTCCCGTATTACATTCCTATCTAAATTACATTCTCCTTTTAGTCCGCGTCAGTCTTCTTTCTCGCGCCATTCTGTAATAGGTCAAGGCTGGTGTAATAGGTGAAGGCTGGTGTATGGGTGCAGGCTGGTGTAATGGGTGCAGGCTGGTGTAATGGTGCAGGCTGGTGTAATGGGTGCAGGCTGGTGTAATGGGTGCAGGCTGGTGTAATGGTGCGGCTGGTGTAATGGGTGCAGGCTGGTGTAATGGGCACAGGCTGGTGTAATGGGCACAGGCTGGTGTAATGGGTGCAGGCTGGTGTAATGGGCACATGCTGGTGTAATGGGTGCAGGCTGGTGTAATGGGTGCAGGCTGGTGTAATGGGTGCAGGCTGGTGTAATGGGTCACAGGCTGGTGTAATGGGTGCAGGCTGGTGTAATGGCACAGGCTGGTGTAATGGGCACAGGCTGGTGTAATGGGCACAGGCTGGTGTAATGGGCACAGGCTGGTGTAATGGGTGCAGGCTGGTGTAATGGGTGCAGGCTGGTGTAATGGGCACAGGCTGGTGTAATAGGTGCAGGCTGGTGTAATGGGCACAGGCTGGTGTAATAGGTGCAGGCTGGTGTAATGGGCACAGGCTGGTGTAATGGCACAGGCTGGTGTAATGGGCAGGCTGGTGTAATGGTGCAGGCTGGTGTAATGGGCACAGGCTGGTGTAATGGGCACAGGCTGGTGTAATGGGTGCAGGCTGGTGTAATGGGTGCAGGCTGGTGTAATGGGCACAGGCTGGTGTAATGGCACAGGCTGGTGTAATGGGCACAGGCTGGTGTAATGGGTGCAGGCTGGTGTATGGGCACAGGCTGGTGTAATGGGCACAGGCTGGTGTAATGGGTGCAGGCTGGTGTAATGGGCACAGGCTGGTGTAATGGGTGCAGCCTGTGCCCATTACACCAGCCTGTGCCCATTACACCAGCCTGTGCCCATTACACCAGCCTGTGCCCATTACACCAGCCTGTGCCCATTACACCAGCCTGCACCCATTACACCAGCCTGTGCCCATTACACCAGCCTGCACCCATTACACCAGCCTGTGCCCATTACACCAGCCTGTGCCCATTACACCAGCCTGCACCCATTACACCAGCCTGTGCCCATTACACCAGCCTGTGCCCATTACACCAGCCTGTGCCCATTACACCAGCCTGCACCCATTACACCAGCCTGCACCCATTACACCAGCCTGTGCCCATTACACCAGCCTGTGCCCATTACACCAGCCTGCACCCATTACACCAGCCTGCACCCATTACACCAGCCTGTGCCCATTACACCAGCCTGTGCCCATTACACCAGCCTGCACCTATTACACCAGCCTGTGCCCATTACACCAGCCTGCACCTATTACACCAGCCTGTGCCCATTACACCAGCCTGCACCCATTACACCAGCCTGCACCCATTACACCAGCCTGTGCCCATTACACCAGCCTGTGCCCATTACACCAGCCTGTGCCCATTACACCAGCCTGTGCCCATTACACCAGCCTGCACCCATTACACCAGCCTGTGCCCATTACACCAGCCTGCACCCATTACACCAGCCTGCACCCATTACACCAGCCTGCACCCATTACACCAGCATGTGCCCATTACACCAGCCTGCACCCATTACACCAGCCTGTGCCCATTACACCAGCCTGTGCCCATTACACCAGCCTGCACCCATTACACCAGCCTGCACCCATTACACCAGCCTGCACCCATTACACCAGCCTGCACCCATTACACCAGCCTGCACCCATTACACCAGCCTGCACCCATTACACCAGCCTGCACCCATTACACCAGCCTTCACCTATTACACCAGCCTTGACCTATTACAGAATGGCGCGAGAAAGAAGACTGACGCGGACTAAAAGGAGAATGTAATTTTAGATAGGAATGTAATACGGGAATCCAAGAAATGTGGAGGAGATGGTTATGTAGAAAAGGGAAGGAGGAAGAACGGAAGTGAGGGATGGAGGAGAGAGTGTGATGGAGACAAAGAGGAACGGAACATAGAGTAATGGAGAGTTAGGATAGACAAAGAAGGTAAATTAAAATTCAGAAAATATAACACATACCAAATTGTAACAGTCATAATTATACACTTAAAAGTAACTAATACTATTATCTTTATTATTATTATTGAAATTAGATGTCAATAAATGGAAGAATGAAAGGAGTCCCATTAGCCACGCCCCTTAGGGTATGGAGAGGGTTACGAGCGATAACATCCAGATGAACACCTGGATTAATAACAACTCCACTTCACAAGAAAACAGGATTACAGAATGGTCAAGTGACCATATTTCCTTGGAAGAAATTTCCGCAGGTCCATCACCAGTCGGGATTACTGGTGACCTGGCCAAGAGGTCAAGAACGATAATAGGAGTGAGCTCCAGGATAGCAGGCTGTTACGGGTCACTATAGCCCGTGCTACTTGGAACTTATGTTCTGAATAGCTGAATTTAAACAACAACAACAACAACAGGATAGCAGTCTCATTAGACGTTGGGATGCAAGTCTTGTCCTAACTACTCACTTAGACTTTGATAAGTCAGGAGGTGCGAAAGACTTGGTGTAAATTCCTTATATTAATTTCACAAATGCATAAGTGTGGGTTTTTACGCTGTATTATTATTGTTGTTATGGTGTAATCTTGGACTTCTTTTTTTTCCTTTATTCGTTCACCTATTTTGTTTGTTGTTCTCGTTCCTCTCGTCTACTTGCTCTCCTCTCTCTCTGTAACCATTATAAACAGCTTATTACTCCTCTCTCTCCTCTCTAAAAAAGATAAAGAAATATTTAACATATTGAAACTATTTAGTACAGACAGACGTTAAGAGTTATTAAAGGTATGAAGAAAGTCCCTGAAGGTGAACAACAGTATGAACTCTGAGTGAATGGTGGTAATGCATACCTGGGAATACCTGGAGTATACATGGAGTATACATGGAGTATACATGGAGTGGTTCTGGGAGTTCCTACACCCCTAATCCTTGACTTGTAATAACGTGCTTCAACGGGAATGGTCTCCTTCCCCTGCAGGTTCATTGAATATTGCAACACATTACGTCACAATGTTGCATCATGATGAAGGCCAGTGAGATCCCTTGTGATCAACACTTGGAGAATGTCGGGCATTTTGTCCCGAGTTTGTCCAGGTTGTGTCTTGACTGGTTGGTACAGCGACCGCCTCGATTCTTATAGGTTGGCGTTCGATGCACCCCAAATCGTTCAAGGGTTGATCCTCGTTCCTTCACTTCACTAGCCCTGGCGCGGCGGCCAGCGCGCGCTTGCCGGGTCTTTCCCGTGAAGGGTAAGGCTCCATCAAGGGGTTTCAGATGCTCCACCAACGTCCGGGGAGAAATAGATCGGTCGTCAGGGTTCCATCAAAAGGGTTAGAGCCAGCAACCTTGTCCTACAAAGACGAATTAGGTATGCTAACAACATATCTATGTATGATTAATTCCTCCGCTGAATGCATATTACTATTTCTATGGTTAAAAGTTTACGTTTTAAACACGCATACACCGGGTCCTCAGTAACTGGTGATTCACACCCATGCCGTCCAGGATCATTCCCTAACTTACCCAGTACCGTGACCACCGCTACCAATGATCGTCTTACTGATATATGGCTTGCGCGTTAATGCAGCTTTCCCTCACATATAAATATATTATCTATTATATATATATATATATATATATATATATAATATATTATGTTTTTTTTTCATAGTTTGTATCTAGTCCTGTTGGACTAGATACACAGTTGTATCTAGTTTTTCAGTTGTATCTAGTCCTGGTGACCATTCAGGCTTGTTTGCATATATATATATAGTATATATATATATATATAACTATATATATATATTATATATATATATATTAATTTGGTAAAGTCATGCTTCAGCTCCAAGCTCTTCCTTATTATCTATATAAATTTTGCTTCAAAAATCTCCCTTTAAGTTTGTTTCATTCTATATTAACAATTTTTCTTTGGTCTCGATAACGTCTCCCAATCTTCGTATCTCACTCCTTCCAATATTCTTTCACTTGGAATTCCGCTCTTTTACCCACTTGATAAATTTAATGAAGAATTTTAAATGTCCTTAACATGACCCCTTGCCGCTTGTCCTCCAGTGTGGTGAGGTCCAGATTTTTTAGTCTTTCATTATATATCATACACCAGCGTTTCAGGACAATCTTTGATTCGTGTCTTGGAATTTTCTCTAGTTTCATTTGTTTTTTCTTCTAGTGAAAGTTCTGTACCGGGGCTGCATACTGAAGACTTGGTCTCACGTAGGTTGTACACAGTATTCTCAAGTTGTATCTTTTTGGCATCAGGTTATGTTGCCTCCCAAGATGTCTTCGTCGTGGATTCCTCCTGCATTGTCGCTATTCTTTCCATCAAAACTTGGTAATTTTCAGGACTGAAAATCAAGAAGCCTTATCTGAGTAGACATTTATATCCCTGGAAAAACAACCCGTAACTGTCTCTAGTTTCCGCTTGTTACAAATTGTAATAAAGTTGTTAAATCTTGACTTAACGTGTTTATGACGTATTAGAACGTTGTTACAACTTGCAATATTGGTTGTTATAACTGGTTAGGAGGTGTTAAAACTTGCTCGAACGTTGTAGCAACGGCATAGTTTCGGTGTGTGGTTTGTTGGGATGTGACCAGATTGTAATAAAGTCCTACATTTTTCAATGAAGTTTTTATATTTTTTGGCATAAACTCCAGCCTCTGGCCACCCCAAGATCACAACCACAACGCAATTTATGGCAACACTTACTTAAGATTTCCGCAGAGGCTGAAAACCTTTCCCCAAGTTTCCTTTGGGCAGTCGCCGACGCCTCCAGGACAGTTTGTTGAGTTGTGGTCAGAGTTGTGTACAGTTGAGCAGAGACTCTGACCTCTTGAATGTCTCTGGCTGCCGCTACGTATAGCGCTCCACTGCGGTTTCTGACGTGTTTACTGCCAAGTTTGCTAAACTTCTAGATATATGATAGCCACGCACGATAATACTTTTCAGTCTGTTTTTTTCCTGAACTGGGTAAAGCAAAATTGTTTTAACAGTTTTCCTAGTACAAATCGCCAGGTTGGCCAACATAAGAACGCCTTTAGAAGCTTGTGTAAAGATTCAGCACCATGTATACCACATATGGCAGACCAATCCTGGAGTAATGCGGCTCCAACATAGAGTCCATATCTCGTCAAGCATAAGATAAACTGGAGAAGGTTCAAAGGTTTACCACCAGATTAGTACCCCGAACTGAAGGGGGTATGAGCTACGGGAATTAAACAGCACATCGCTGGAAGACTGAAAGAGTTAGGGGAGACCTGATCACACATACAAGATTCTCAATGGGAATTGATAGGGTAGATATATACAGATTATTTAACACAGAGGGGCACACGCACTAGGGAACATTGGTGGAAATTGAGTACCCAATGAGCCATATAGACATTAGAAAAAACTTTTTCAGTGTCAAAGTAGTTGACAAATGGAATGCATTTGGAAGTGATGTGGTGGGAGGCTGACTCCATACACATACACTCAATGCCATACACAAGTGTAGATATGATAGTGCCCAATAGGCTCAGGAACCTGTACACCTGTTGATTGACAGTTGAGAGGCGGGACCAAAGAGCCAGAGCTCAACCACCCCCGCAAGCACAACTAGGTGGTACAATTAGGTAAGTACAAACACTAGCACCCCCCCACTCTCCCCCTGGTCACCACCCCCCCACTCCCCCCTGGTCACCCCCCCCACACACACACCTCCCTGTGTCCACCAACTCCCCCCACTCCTCCCCCCTGGTCACCCCCCCCCCCCCCCCACTCTCCCCTCCCCCTGGTCACACCCCCCACCCCACAACACCCCAGGTCCCCTTGTCACCCAAACCCCCCACAGCCCCCCCCTGGTCACCTCGACTATGAAAATATTTTTTAAATGTTTATTTAAAATCTGTTAATTTATGCAGTAAAGCTCAACCACTAATCAGGTAAGGAAAAGAACTGGTGCAATAAGGTGTCATGCCCAGAGGCGTCGTGAGAGGCGAAAACTCCTCCTAAGTCACACACTAAATGGAACCTTTCATCCTGATTACAATAGGATCATAATATTCGTCCAATTATCCCAATCCAGTTTAGAGTTGAAATTTGGCTTAAATCCAAAGTATGTTAACAGTGTGATCGGTTTGCTGGTAGTCGATGAAATGGGCGGTGGTGTACCCTGAGGATAGTGGGCGGGTGTACCCTGAGGTCGGTGGTGTACCCTGAGGTCGGTGGGCGGGTGTACCCTGAGGTCGGTGGGTGGGTGTACCCTGAGGTCGGTGGTGTACCCTGAGGTCGGTGGTGTACCCTGAGGTCGGTGGTGTACCTTGAGGTCGGTGGGCAGCATACTACAAAACTGTCTTGTTGGTTTACATTTAGCTTTATGAGGAAGAATACACAGAGATCAGTTGGACAGTATACAAATGAAATCGGTATGCATTTGCAGACTTAGATAGGTTGGCGAGTATACTATGACACAGTTAACTAGCACCCATTCCCCCAAGCCTGGCTAGCTAACACCCATCCCCCAAGCCCTGGCTAGCTAACACCCATCCCCCAAGCCCTGGCTAGCTAACACCCATTCCCCCCAGTTCCCTGAATCCTAGCTAACACCCATCCCCCAATCCCTGGCTAGCTAACACCCATCCCCCAAGCCCTGGCTAGCTAGCACCCATCCCCCAAGCCCTGGCTAGCTAGCACCATCCCCCAAGGCCCCCCCTGGCTAGCTAGCACCCATCCCCCAAGCCCTGGCTAGCTAGCACACCCCATCCCCCAAGCCCTGGCTAGCTAACACCCATCCCCCAGCCCTGGCTAGCTAACACCCATCCCCCCAAGCCCTGGCCTTAGCTAACACCCATCCCCCAAGCCCTGGCTAGCTAGCAACCCATTCCCCAAGCCCTGGCTAGCTAGCACCTATCCCCCAAGCCCTGGCTAGCAAACACCCATCCCCCAAGCCCTGGCTAGCTAGCACCTCTATCCCCAAGCCCCTGGCTAGCTAGCCACCCATCCCCCAGCCCTGGCTAGCTAGCACCTATCCCCAAGCCTCATAGAGCTGCGTAGCACACATAAACCTTGCGTGTGGTGGAGGGAACGCATGGGACCGATCGTAAGAAATTCGTCTCAACCACTAAAAGGGAATCCCTTGAGAGAGGAGGGGCTACGTCACCTCTCTCTCTCGCTCTCTCCCTTTCATTCTTACACCAGCTTTCTTAGCCAGTAAATTCTCTTTGTGAGCGCCAGGTGGGCGGTGCATATTCATATCTTGGCGGTGTGAAGGCGGCCACAGGCTGATGAACGCCGGTGAACGCCGGTGAACGCCGGTGAACGCCGGTGAACGCCGGTGAACGCCGGTGAACACCAGGAAATGGGAAGATGACGAGTGGGGGCTTGGAGAACTGGGGTGAGAGAGAGCGAGCGAGAGAGAGAGAGAGAGAGAGAGAGAAGAGAGAGAGACGAGAGATAGCGAGACGAGAGAGAGAGACAGAGCGGATCTACAGGCCTAAACTGATGAAACTAACCGAAAGCAGAATAAACTTGACGTAGGACATAAACATGTAAACGTTAAAGAAGAAGGAGGCGGAAGGAAGACCACGGAGGAAGAAACTGATAATGCATGAGAAGAGGAGCGAAACATGCAAATAATCACCCCATTTATAACACAAAGGCCCCGGATGTTGAAACCAAGAGAAAACGCCTAAATAAAACAGAAATAAGGAAACAAGACCATAAAGACACACCCGGACAATAACGGGGAGACAGAGAGAAAGCATAAAGATGGAACGCGGACTAAACGCAAAAAAAAAACAGAGAAGAATAGAGAGGGAAATTGCCGTATATAAGGACAGAGGAGATGGGGGTGTGGAGGATATGAAAGGAGGAAAGAGGAAGACGATGGAAGTGTTATGGACGGAAAGAGAAGGAGAGGAAGTGGGCAAAAGACACCAACGGAAGGGGAGTGGACATAATCGGAGTAAACGGAAGGGAAGTAGACGGAAAGGAAAGGAGCGAGCTGTGCAAAAAAGGGTCAAGAACCAAGAGAGGGGACCAGTAGGCAAGAGAGACAGAGAGAGAGAGTAGAAAGAGCCTATACGAGAGAGAGAGAAGAGAGAGCTGAGATAAGAGAGAGAGAGACGCAGATAGAGAGAGAGACCGATCTCGAGCTTAGAGAGAGAGAGAGAGAGAGAGAGAGCGAGATAAGAGAGATGCGAGAGAGAGAGGAGAGAGAGATCAAATAATATAAAAACAAAAGAAAAAATAAAAAGAAGAGAGAGAGAGAGAGATACAGAGAGTACAGAGAGAGAACATAGAGAGAAGAGAGAGAGAGACAGAGAGGAGACAGAGATCAGTAGACATATAGAGAGAGACAGAGACAGACAGAGACAGAGACAGAGACAGAGAAAGAGACAGAGAGAGGAGAGAGAGAGAGAGAGAGAGAGATATCGAGATAGAGAGATAGAGAGAGAAGAGACTACAGAGATACAATACAGACAGATATAGAGATCGAGATAGACGATATATGAGATGGAGAGAGAGCTAGATAGAGATAGAGAGAGAAAGTTAGAGAGAAAGA
>WNGS01167372.1:14702531-14741241 GCA_020271785.1 Procambarus virginalis | reverse complement strand
AGCAGCTCTTGTTGGAGCTACACTAGCAGCTCTTGTTGGAGCTACACTAGCAGCTCTTGTTGGAGCTACACTAGCAGCTCTTGTTGAGCTACACTAGCAGCTCTTGTTGGAGCTACACTAGCAGCTCTTGTTGGAGCTACACTAGCAGCTCTTGTTGGAGCTACACTAGCAGCTCTTGTTGGAGCTACACTAGCAGCTCTTGTTGGAGCTACACTAGCAGCTCTTGTTGGAGCTACACTAGCAGCTCTTGTTGGAGCTACACTAGCAGCTCTTGTTGGAGCACACTAGCAGCTCTTGTTGGAGCTACACTAGCTCTTGTTGGAGCACACTAGCAGCTCTTGTTGGAGCACACTAGCAGCTCTTGTTGGAGCACACTAGCAGCTCTTGTTGGAGCACACTAGCAGCTCTTGTTGGAGCACACTAGCAGCTCTTGTTGGAGCACACTAGCAGCTCTTGTTGGAGCACACTAGCAGCTCTTGTTGGAGCACACTAGCAGCTCTTGTTGGAGCTACACTAGCAGCTCTTGTTGGAGCTACACTAGCAGCTCTTGTTGGAGCTACACTAGCAGCTCTTGTTGGAGCTACACTAGCAGCTCTTGTTGGAGCTACACTAGCAGCTCTTGTTGGAGCTACACTAGCAGCTCTTGTTGGAGCTACACTAGCAGCTCTTGTTGGAGCTACACTAGCAGCTCTTGTTGGAGCTACACTAGCAGCTCTTGTTGGAGCTACACTAGCAGCTCTTGTTGGAGCACACTAGCAGCTCTTGTTGGAGCACACTAGCAGCTCTTGTTGGAGCTACACTAGCAGCTCTTGTTGGAGCACACTAGCAGCTCTTGTTGGAGCTACACTAGCAGCTCTTGTTGGAGCACACTAGCAGCTCTTGTTGGAGCTACACTAGCAGCTCTTGTTGGAGCACACTAGCAGCTCTTGTTGGAGCTACACTAGCAGCTCTTGTTGGAGCACACTAGCAGCTCTTGTTGGAGCACACTAGCAGCTCTTGTTGGAGCACACTAGCAGCTCTTGTTGGAGCACACTAGCAGCTCTTGTTGGAGCACACTAGCAGCTCTTGTTGGAGCTCACTAGCAGCTCTTGTTGGAGCTACACTAGCAGCTCTTGTTGGAGCACACTAGCAGCTCTTGTTGGAGCTACACTAGCAGCTCTTGTTGGAGCACACTAGCAGCTCTTGTTGGAGCTCACTAGCAGCTCTTGTTGGAGCTACACTAGCAGCTCTTGTTGGAGCTACACTAGCAGCTCTTGTTGGAGCTACACTAGCAGCTCTTGTTGGAGCACACTAGCAGCTCTTGTTGGAGCACACTAGCAGCTCTTGTTGGAGCACACTAGCAGCTCTTGTTGGAGCACACTAGCAGCTCTTGTTGGAGCACACTAGCAGCTCTTGTTGGAGCACACTAGCAGCTCTTGTTGGAGCACACTAGCAGCTCTTGTTGGAGCACACTAGCAGCTCTTGTTGGAGCTACACTAGCAGCTCTTGTTGGAGCACACTAGCAGCTCTTGTTGGAGCACACTAGCAGCTCTTGTTGGAGCACACTAGCAGCTCTTGTTGGAGCACACTAGCAGCTCTTGTTGGAGCACACTAGCAGCTCTTGTTGGAGCACACTAGCAGCTCTTGTTGGAGCACACTAGCAGCTCTTGTTGGAGCACACTAGCAGCTCTTGTTGGAGCACACTAGCAGCTCTTGTTGGAGCACACTAGCAGCTCTTGTTGGAGCTACACTAGCAGCTCTTGTTGGAGCACACTAGCAGCTCTTGTTGGAGCACACTAGCAGCTCTTGTTGGAGCACACTAGCAGCTCTTGTTGGAGCACACTAGCAGCTCTTGTTGGAGCACACTAGCAGCTCTTGTTGGAGCACACTAGCAGCTCTTGTTGGAGCACACTAGCAGCTCTTGTTGGAGCACACTAGCAGCTCTTGTTGGAGCACACTAGCAGCTCTTGTTGGAGCACACTAGCAGCTCTTGTTGGAGCACACTAGCAGCTCTTGTTGGAGCACACTAGCAGCTCTTGTTGGAGCACACTAGCAGCTCTTGTTGGAGCACACTAGCAGCTCTTGTTGGAGCACACTAGCAGCTCTTGTTGGAGCACACTAGCAGCTCTTGTTGGAGCACACTAGCAGCTCTTGTTGGAGCACACTAGCAGCTCTTGTTGGAGCACACTAGCAGCTCTTGTTGGAGCACACTAGCAGCTCTTGTTGGAGCACACTAGCAGCTCTTGTTGGAGCACACTAGCAGCTCTTGTTGGAGCACACTAGCAGCTCTTGTTGGAGCTACACTAGCAGCTCTTGTTGGAGCACACTAGCAGCTCTTGTTGGAGCACACTAGCAGCTCTTGTTGGAGCACACTAGCAGCTCTTGTTGGAGCACACTAGCAGCTCTTGTTGGAGCACACTAGCAGCTCTTGTTGGAGCACACTAGCAGCTCTTGTTGGAGCACACTAGCAGCTCTTGTTGGAGCACACTAGCAGCTCTTGTTGGAGCACACTAGCAGCTCTTGTTGGAGCACACTAGCAGCTCTTGTTGGAGCACACTAGCAGCTCTTGTTGGAGCACACTAGCAGCTCTTGTTGGAGCACACTAGCAGCTCTTGTTGGAGCACACTAGCAGCTCTTGTTGGAGCACACTAGCAGCTCTTGTTGGAGCACACTAGCAGCTCTTGTTGGAGCACACTAGCAGCTCTTGTTGGAGCACACTAGCAGCTCTTGTTGGAGCACACTAGCAGCTCTTGTTGGAGCACACTAGCAGCTCTTGTTGGAGCACACTAGCAGCTCTTGTTGGAGCACACTAGCAGCTCTTGTTGGAGCACACTAGCAGCTCTTGTTGGAGCACACTAGCAGCTCTTGTTGGAGCACACTAGCAGCTCTTGTTGGAGCACACTAGCAGCTCTTGTTGGAGCACACTAGCAGCTCTTGTTGGAGCACACTAGCAGCTCTTGTTGGAGCACACTAGCAGCTCTTGTTGGAGCACACTAGCAGCTCTTGTTGGAGCACACTAGCAGCTCTTGTTGGAGCACACTAGCAGCTCTTGTTGGAGCACACTAGCAGCTCTTGTTGGAGCACACTAGCAGCTCTTGTTGGAGCACACTAGCAGCTCTTGTTGGAGCACACTAGCAGCTCTTGTTGGAGCACACTAGCAGCTCTTGTTGGAGCACACTAGCAGCTCTTGTTGGAGCACACTAGCAGCTCTTGTTGGAGCACACTAGCAGCTCTTGTTGGAGCACACTAGCAGCTCTTGTTGGAGCACACTAGCAGCTCTTGTTGGAGCACACTAGCAGCTCTTGTTGGAGCACACTAGCAGCTCTTGTTGGAGCACACTAGCAGCTCTTGTTGGAGCACACTAGCAGCTCTTGTTGGAGCACACTAGCAGCTCTTGTTGGAGCACACTAGCAGCTCTTGTTGGAGCACACTAGCAGCTCTTGTTGGAGCACACTAGCAGCTCTTGTTGGAGCACACTAGCAGCTCTTGTTGGAGCACACTAGCAGCTCTTGTTGGAGCACACTAGCAGCTCTTGTTGGAGCACACTAGCAGCTCTTGTTGGAGCTACACTAGCAGCTCTTGTTGGAGCACACTAGCAGCTCTTGTTGGAGCACACTAGCAGCTCTTGTTGGAGCACTAGTAGCTCTTGTGGAGCTACACTAGCAGCTATTGTTGGAGCACACTAGCAGCTCTTATTAGAGCTACACTAGCAGCTCTTGTTGGAGCTACACTAGCAGCTCTTGTTGGAGCTACACTAGCAGCTCTTGTTGGAGCTACACTAGCAGCTCTTGTTGGAGCTACACTAGCAGCTCTTGTTGGAGCTACACTAGCAGCTCTTGTTGGAGCACACTAGCAGCTCTTGTTGGAGCTACACTAGCAGCTCTTGTTGGAGCACACTAGCAGCTTTTGTTGGAGCACACTAGCAGCTCTTGTTGGAGCACACTAGCAGCTCTTGTTGGAGCTACACTAGCAGCTCTTGTTGGAGCTACACTAGCAGCTCTTGTTGGAGCACACTAGCAGCTCTTGTTGGAGCTACACTAGCAGCTCTTGTTGGAGCTACACTAGCAGCTCTTGTTGGAGCACACTAGCAGCTCTTGTTGGAGCTACACTAGTAGCTCTTGTTGGAGCTACACTAGCAGCTCTTGTTGGAGCACACTAGTAGCTCTTGTTGGAGCTACACTAGCAGCTCTTGTTGGAGCTACACTAGCTCTTGTTGGAGCTCCACTAGCAGCTCTTATTAGAGCTACACTAGCAGCTCTTGTTGGTGCACACTAGCAGCTTTTGTTGGAGCACACTAGCAGCTCTTGTTGGAGCACACTAGCAGCTCTTGTTGGCACACTAGCAGCTCTTGTTGGAGCACACTAGCAGCTCTTGTTGGAGCTACACTAGCAGCTCTTGTTGGAGCTGCACTAGCAGCTCTTGTTGGAGCTGCACTAGCAGCTCTTGTTGGAGCACACTAGCAGCTCTTGTTGGGGCACACTAGCAGCTCTTGTTGGAGCTGCACTAGCAGCTCTTGTTGGAGCTGCACTAGTAGCTCTTGTTGGAGCTACACTAGCAGCTCTTGTTGGAGCACACTAGCAGCTCTTGTTGGAGCTACACTAGCAGCTCTTGTTGGAGTACACTAGCAGCTCTTGTTGGAGCTACACTAGCAGCTCTTGTTGGAGCTACACTAGCAGCTCTTGTTGGAGCTACACTAGCAGCTCTTGTTGGAGCTACACTAGCAGCTCTTGTTGGAGCTCACTAGCAGCTCTTGTTGGAGCACACTAGCAGCTCTTGTTGGAGCCCACTAGCAGCTCTTGTTTTAGCTACACTAGCAGCTCTTGTTGGAGCTGCACTAGCAGCTCTTGTTGGAGCTACACTAGCAGCTCTTGTTGGAGCTACACTACCAGCTCTTGTTGGAGCACACTAGCAGCTCTTGTTGGAGCACACTAGCAGCTCTTGTTGGAGCTACACTAGCAGCTCTTGTTGAAGCTACACTAGCAGCTCTTGTTGGAGCTACACTACCAGCTCTTGTTGGAGCACACTAGCAGCTCTTGTTGGAGCACACTAGCAGCTCTTGTTGGTGCACACTAGCAGCTCTTGTTGGCGCACACTAGCAGCTCTTGTTGGAGCACACTAGCAGCTCTTGTTGGTGCACACTAGCAGCTCTTGTTGGAGCACACTAGCAGCTCTTGTTGGAGCTACACTAGCAGCTCTTGTTGGAGCACACTAGCAGCTCTTGTTGGAGCACACTAGCAGCTCTTGTTGGAGCTACACTAGTAGCTCTTGTTGGAGCACACTAGCAGCTCGTGTTGGAGCACACTAGCAGCTCGTGTTGGAGCACACTAGTAGCTCTTGTTGGAGCACACTAGCAGCTCTTGTTGGAGCACACTAGCAGCTCTTGTTGGAGCACACTAGTAGCTCTTGTTGGAGCACACTAGCAGCTCGTGTTGGAGCACACTAGTAGCTCGTGTTGGAGCACACTAGTAGCTCTTGTTGGAGCTACACTAGCAGCTCTTGTTGGAGCACACTAGCAGCTCTTGTTGGAGCTACACTAGCAGCTCTTGTTGGAGCACACTAGCAGCTCTTGTTGGAGCACACTAGCAGCTCTTGTTGGAGCACACTAGCAGCTCTTGTTGGAGCACACTAGCAGCTCTTGTTGGAGCACACTAGCAGCTCTTGTTGGTGCTCACTAGCAGCTCTTGTTGGCGCACACTAGCAGCTCTTGTGGAGCTACACTAGCAGCTCTTGCTTCTTGCTGGAGCACACTAGCAGCTCTTGTGGAGCTACACTAGCAGCTCTTGTTGGAGCACACTAGCAGCTCTTGTTGGAGCTACACTAGCAGCTCTTGTTGGAACACACTAGTAGCTCTTGTTGGAGCACACTAGCAGCTCGTGTTGGAGCTACACTATCAGCTCTTGCTGGAGCACACTAGCAGCTCTTGTTGGAGCTACACTAGCAGCTCGTGTTGGAGCACACTAGCAGCTCTTGTTGGAGCTACACTAGCAGCTCTTGTTGGAGCTGCACTAGCAGCTCTTGTTGGAGCACACTAGCAGCTCTTGTTGGAGCTACACCAGCAGCTCTTGTTGGAGCTACACTAGCAGCTCTTGTTGGAGCTACACTAGCAGCTCTTGTTGGAGCTACACTAGCAGCTCTTGTTGGAGCACACTAGTAGCTCTTGTTGGAGCACACTAGTAGCTCTTGTTGGAGCTACACTAGCAGCTCGTGTTGGAGCACACTAGCAGCTCTTGTTGGAGCACACTAGTAGCTCTTGTTGGAGCACACTAGCAGCTCTTGTTGGAGCACACTAGTAGCTCTTGTTGGAGCACACTAGTAGCTCTTGTTGGAGCTACACTAGCAGCTCTTGCTGGAGCACACTAGCATCTCTTGTTGGAGCTACACTAGCAGCTCTTGCTGGAGCACACTAGCAGCTCTTGTTGGAGCACACTAGTAGCTCGTGTTGGAGCACACTAGCAGCTCGTGTTGGAGCTACACTAGCAGCTCTTGTTGGAGCTACACTAGCAGCTCTTGTTAGAGCACACTAGCAGCTCTTGTTGGAGCTACACTAGCAGCTCTTGTTGGAGCTACACTAGCAGCTCTTGTTGGAGCTACACTAGCAGCTCTTGTTGGAGCTACACTAGCAGCTCTTGTTGGAGCACACTAGTAGCTCTTGTTGGAGCTACACTAGTAGCTCTTGTTGGAGCTACACTAGCAGCTCTTGTTGGAGCACACTAGTAGCTCTTGTTGGAGCTACACTAGCAGCTCTTGTTGGAGCTACACTAGCTATTGTTGGAGCTCCACCAGCAGCTCTTATTAGAGCTACACTAGCAGCTCTTGTTAGAGCACACTAGCAGCTCTTGTTGGAGCTACACTAGCAGCTCTTGTTGGAGCACACTAGTAGCTCTTGTTGGAGCTACACTAGCAGCTTTGTTGGAGCACACTAGCAGCTCTTGTTGGAGCACACTAGCAGCTCTTGTTGGGGCACACTAGCAGCTCTTGTTGGAGCACACTAGCAGCCTTGTTGGGGCACACTAGCAGCTCTTGTTGGAGCTACACTAGCTCTTGTTGGAGCTCCACTAGCAGCTCTTATTAGAGCTACACTAGCAGCTCTTGTTGGAGCACACTAGCAGCTCTTGTTGGAGCTACACTAGCTCTTGTTGGAGCACACTAGCAGCTCTTGTTGGAGCACACTAGCAGCTCTTGTTGGAGCACACTAGCAGCTCTTGTTGGAGCACACTAGCAGCTCTTGTTGGAGCACACTAGCAGCTCTTGTTGGAGCACACTAGCAGCTCTTGTTGGAGCACACTAGCAGCTCTTGTTGGAGCACACTAGCAGCTCTTGTTGGAGCACACTAGCAGCTCTTGTTGGAGCACACTAGCAGCTCTTGTTGGAGCACACTAGCAGCTCTTGTTGGAGCACACTAGCAGCTCTTGTTGGAGCACACTAGCAGCTCTTGTTGGAGCACACTAGCAGCTCTTGTTGGAGCACACTAGCAGCTCTTGTTGGAGCTACACTAGCAGCTCTTGTTGGAGCACACTAGCAGCTCTTGTTGGAGCTACACTAGCAGCTCTTGTTGGAGCACACTAGCAGCTCTTGTTGGAGCACACTAGCAGCTCTTGTTGGAGCACACTAGCAGCTCTTGTTGGAGCACACTAGCAGCTCTTGTTGGAGCACACTAGCAGCTCTTGTTGGAGCACACTAGCAGCTCTTGTTGGAGCACACTAGCAGCTCTTGTTGGAGCACACTAGCAGCTCTTGTTGGAGCACACTAGCAGCTCTTGTTGGAGCACACTAGCAGCTCTTGTTGGAGCACACTAGCAGCTCTTGTTGGAGCACACTAGCAGCTCTTGTTGGAGCACACTAGCAGCTCTTGTTGGAGCACACTAGCAGCTCTTGTTGGAGCACACTAGCAGCTCTTGTTGGAGCACACTAGCAGCTCTTGTTGGAGCACACTAGCAGCTCTTGTTGGAGCACACTAGCAGCTCTTGTTGGAGCACACTAGCAGCTCTTGTTGGAGCACACTAGCAGCTCTTGTTGGAGCACACTAGCAGCTCTTGTTGGAGCACACTAGCAGCTCTTGTTGGAGCACACTAGCAGCTCTTGTTGGAGCACACTAGCAGCTCTTGTTGGAGCACACTAGCAGCTCTTGTTGGAGCACACTAGCAGCTCTTGTTGGAGCACACTAGCAGCTCTTGTTGGAGCACACTAGCAGCTCTTGTTGGAGCACACTAGCAGCTCTTGTTGGAGCACACTAGCAGCTCTTGTTGGAGCACACTAGCAGCTCTTGTTGGAGCACACTAGCAGCTCTTGTTGGAGCACACTAGCAGCTCTTGTTGGAGCACACTAGCTCTTGTTGGAGCACACTAGCAGCTCTTGTTGGAGCACACTAGCAGCTCTTGTTGGAGCACACTAGCAGCTCTTGTTGGAGCACACTAGCAGCTCTTGTTGGAGCACACTAGCAGCTCTTGTTGGAGCACACTAGCAGCTCTTGTTGGAGCACACTAGCAGCTCTTGTTGGAGCACACTAGCAGCTCTTGTTGGAGCACACTAGCAGCTCTTGTTGGAGCACACTAGCAGCTCTTGTTGGAGCACACTAGCAGCTCTTGTTGGAGCACACTAGCAGCTCTTGTTGGAGCACACTAGCAGCTCTTGTTGGAGCACACTAGCAGCTCTTGTTGGAGCACACTAGCAGCTCTTGTTGGAGCACACTAGCAGCTCTTGTTGGAGCACACTAGCAGCTCTTGTTGGAGCACACTAGCAGCTCTTGTTGGTGCACACTAGCAGCTCTTGTTGGAGCACACTAGCAGCTCTTGTTGGAGCACACTAGCAGCTCTTGTTGGTGCACACTAGCAGCTCTTGTTGGAGCACACTAGTAGCTCTTGTTGGTGCACACTAGCAGCTCTTGTTGGTGCACACTAGTAGCTCTTGTTGGAGCACACTAGTAGCTCTTGTTGGAGCACACTAGCAGCTCTTGTTGGAGCACACTAGCAGCTCTTGTTGGAGCACACTAGCAGCTCTTGTTGAAACTGTCCTGTGCTTGTTTATTTTCTCCTTGGTGGATGGAACTGCAAGGATTATCAGGATTTCTCCAGTTAACAGTACTCTCATATTCTTAAGTTAGCTTTGATTGTCACTCTTTGCTTCTTCACTTCCCCTCACCTTTCCCTCTTGCCTTGTGTTGCTCAACCTACTGTGACACACCAGCACCGCTCCTGTGCCGGTTAAGTCCACTACGGGCTCACCATAGCCCGTGCTACTTGGAACGTTTTGTTCCAATTAGCTGAATCTGAAACAATAACAATTTCTCCTCTATCACAATCGACTTGATAATGGTCCAGGACGAAGCGAAATGTTGTCGTCTCCTCCTCGTCTCCTGGTGTGTGTTTGTTCAACAATCGTACTGTGTCCCAGCAGGTTGTTGTTGCTATAGATTCAGCAACTCGGAACAAGTTCCAAGTAGCACGGGCTATGGTGAGCCCGTAACTTACCTGGCACAGGAGCTGGGCAAGAAGCACGGGCTATGTTTAGCCTCGTGGACAGGAGATGTCTCCCGTGTGCCCCCAGAAGCTGGAGACCCTCATAAATACTGCCAAACAGTTTCGATCCCCCCCCGCGATAGCTGCCACATTGTGAGGACTGGCGATATAAATGGCGAGCTCAGCACACAGTATATATCCTTTCACGACCAAAGATCATGTTTACTCCAAAAGATCTGTCACTTACGGGGCTATTCATGCCCGTGCCACCTCTTGGGTGGTTTAATCTTCATCAATCATGTTGTGTCACAGTAAGAGTCCGGGACCGGCTGGAACATCGTTTCTTTCTTTTCGTTTCACATGTCTGGTTAGGTTATTTATTCTCTTTCATGACTGCAACAGTCATGAAAGAGAATGAAATGTGTTAAAATGGTCGTGAAATATTCTTAAATGGTCCTGAAATGTTCTTAAATTGTTGTGAAATGTTGTTAAATGGTTGTGAAATGTTCTTAAATGGTTGTGAAATGTTCTTAAATGGTCGTGAAATAGACAAAATCGCTATAAATTGGTCGTAAAAATAGGCTCAAATTATCAAAAATAGTTGTGAAATAGGCTGAAAGGACATGAAGCTTTAACAATTTTTAAGATTCTTTACATCAAATGGCTTCTGAACCTGCCAAGAATGGCCTGAACCGGCCAGAAACTCCCAATAAAGGACTCTGGTATGCTCAGAACTAATGCTAATGGCTCTGGCGCACACGCTGAACAGATCTGAAATGCTCATTCAATACGTTACAATGATGGGAAGGGCCATTAAAAACACTGGAATAGCCGGAAAAGTCCATGAAATGCTTTTAATGACCGAAACGATGTTGATATTCTCTCAAATGGTTTTAAGTGCTTGACATGGAGCAAAAAATATAGGTTTGAAGATTTCAGATCTTCATGGATCTGCCAGGCTCATGATCCGGGCTGGGAGGGAACACAGAGGTAGACAGGGAGACGGTGCGTCAGACAGAACGAAACGCAGGAGGACGGGAAGGGGGGGGGGGTAGTGAGAACACAAAGCAAGCCTTCAGGAAAGGCTTCTTTATGGTAGCATTTGGTGTGTGTGACTTGGGCTCTCGAATGCGACCTCCATTAGTTGTATTGGCTTCCCCCCAGCGTCATGTTCAAGTGGAAATGGGATCTAATGCCAACCAGCAGAAAGCGGCTGGTCTTGTTCCTCAGCCTCCGTCATAAAGTAAGCCCTCCAATACACGACATCTTCTTCAACACAATTGGACAAGGTAAAATACAAAGGACAGGCTATTCTCTAGTTTGGTATTTCGGTTAATGGTAGACAATGGTCGTATGACTAGAGCTGAGATGGATACCCTGTCGAGGAAGCTGGGAAATTCTCACTAGTTGGCTGGGGGTGGTAATTGGATGAGAGTGCTTAATGTTTAGTGCTTCACCCTTGTCTAATCTCGTGTTGATTATGTGACAAAATCCCTAGACACAGGCTCCAACGTGGCGAAGTGTACCAGCGTTTGAGGTGGGCATATGGGTACTTGATGTGGGCACCCCTCATGCCCACCTCAAGCACCCGCACTCCCATGCTTCAGGTGGCGTTGTGGGGTGATATATATGGGCGTGCGGGTGATGTAGATGGGCGTGCGGCCACTTGAGGTGGGCGTGTGGGCGATATGCATAGGCTCGCTGGCGCTAGTGATGAAGTTATGAGGAGAAGGAAGTGACATAATCGATGTCGACAGAGAGGCAGGACGTGAGAGAGTGTGAAAGAAAGGGGAAAAGAAAAGATAAGAGAGAGATACAAAACTTTGTATATAAAGCACAAGTACACTCCCAGCTTGAGTATGCACCACTCTCCTGGATGGCCCCGCCTCATCTTGTATCCAGCTTCTCAACAAGCCAGATAACCAAACGAGAAGACTCTTCTCTAGTCATGATGACACCTGGCTGGACATTTCAGTACATCAGAAGCTTCAACATCGCTTCAACAACAACTTCAGCGGCTACACTGTTATGTATGAAGACTGGCTCAGATTGACCTGTATAGTTCTCAAGAACGTACCTCCGTCAGCGATCATTCATAGGCTAGTATGAATATGTAACTTAATGCGTGATGTCAAGTGAACCGCCCACATGAAGGATCTGGCTTACGACTGTCTCCAGCTTCACCCTATATCTAGTATGAGTGGAACTCAACATTAAAGTTGATACCAAATGAAAACTAAAGAGGGCTTCATCAAACAGATCAGTTTTTAGGGCCAGTGATGAAGTGATGTAGGATATCAGCGCTTAGCTGGCAGTTTAATTTGGGAATATGAATGACATTCCTAATGAACCATCAAGGTGTGGGCGTTGAAGGACTGCTATAATTACCAGAGAAACTTGGGAGCAGTATGTCGACTGATACACTGGTATATCAGTATACTCTTAGCTGTTGCTCTCTCCTGACACGGCTGATGCTGTGATATAAGGTGTCTGCTGCTGAGATATAAGGCTACTGCTGTTATAACCAATTATACTTTGTTATCTGGTGTGTTTGTGTGTTATCTATTAACATAGCGGCATCACACGTTATAACTTTTCATGGACAATTATCTACACATCTAAAGCGGTCTATCATGTGAACTGGGAATTTGGTTGGACACAAACTCGAGTCGTATATGACTGTATATGTTCATATATATGCGTGAATGTAGTGTCATAAGTGAAGTGCCATATTTGTCATTAATACATGTCACACTCTCCAACATGGACATACACAATGAGGGACTCGAACCCGTATTCCTGCATGTGCCTCATAAATGAAGTCCAATTATCGACACATATTTTCCTTTCAATTAGAAATTCAAAGGGGAAATGTTGCATTTAATGCAACACCGCTTTATAAATGCAATACCTGTCTGTGAATGCACTATATGTTTAATAAAAATAAAAATAAATTGTTATTCAGGTAGGTAAATACATACAAGTAATTTACATTAATGGATCGAATTATAGATAGAGCTAGTACATACAATGCCTAAAGCCACTATTACGCAATGCGTTTCGGGCAGTGTCAGTGAATGCATTACCTGTGTGATTGCAATACCTGCCTATGAATGCAACACCTGTTTATAAATGCAATACCTATCTATGAATGCAATACCTATCTATGAAAGCAGTGGCATCACTGACAGCAAGTGCAGTTATAGACTCTTCATTGTAGTTTCACGAGATTGTTACCACAATCGACTTTTAACCCAACAAAATATTTACCACGTTAATGCAGACCAACTTTTCAAACATTCTCAACACAACTCTGAACAAGTAAATATCGATTAAAACAAACCCCAAATGAGCCAATTTATTTTCCATTAGTAGGTAAACCGAACATAATCTGAAACACATTATACAATACTCCGTAAATAATGTCTTTAGGTGTAATTAAACTCTGAAGTATAAAGTCCTCCGGTACAGGCAAATGTCCAGTATTAACAGTATCAAAAGCGTCGGCTGAATTAATTTTTTATCAAGAAAATGTACTTGCAAGGTATGATATGATGGAGATACTAAGCTGCGCATGCGCCGGGAAGCTCCACGTGGAGATACTAAGCCACGCATGCGCCGGGAAGCTCCACACTGGAGATACTAAGCCACGCATGCGCCGAAGCTCCACGGTGGAGATACTAAGCCACGCATGCGCCAGAAAGCTCCACGCTGGAGATACTAAGCCGCGCATGCGCCAGGAAGCTCCACACCGGAGATACTAAGCCGCGCATGCGCCAGAAGCTCCACACCGGAGATACTAAGCCACGCATGCGCCGGGAAGCTCCACGGTGGAGATACTAAGCCACACATGCGCCGGGAAGCTCCACACTGAGATACTAAGCCACGCATGCGCCAGGAAGCTCCACACCGGAGATACTAAGCCACGCATGCGCAGGAAGCTCCACGGTGGCGATAGTCGCGCATGCGCCAGGAAGCTCCACGCTAGAGATAGTAAGCCACGCATGCGCCAGGAGCTCCACGCTAGAGATACTAAGCCACTCATGCGCCGGGAAGCTCCACGGTGGAGATACTAAGCCACGCACGGATAGAAAAGCACCTTCCACTGTTGTGGAGGTTGATTTGGAGTGCTTTATCCTGCCAGTGCCTGAAGTCTATGGCATCTTTGGGTCATCTCAAGGATGTATATCCTCTTCCTCCTCCTCCTACTCTGTTACTTTGTTACTGTTACGTCTTCCTCTATTGTTGACGATGTCTGTCCATATTCCCATTGACTACTGACGCTGTTTACCATCTTCCTGCTGCTGTTTCGCTTATCCATCTACTTTTCATCTGAACAAATCCACAAGGGCCGTGACGAGGATTCGAACCTGCGTCCGAGAGCATCCCAGACGCTGCCTTAATCGACTGAGCTACGACGTGGTAAAAGGAGTTGAAACCGAAGTTCTACTGAACTTACTAGAATCTGCAGCCTCTTCGAGCACAAACCAGGGTTTTACACAACTCCCCCCATGCACTCGAGCTATATGTCAATAGGCCGTTCTCCCTCTTCGCCCTTACTTCATTACACACAGAGATCACAATAACGTGATGCATCAAATGAACAATCCACAAGGGCCGTGACGAGGAATCGAACCTGCGTCCGAGAGCATCCCAGACGGGGATAATGAAGTACGGGCGAAGAGGGAGAACGGCCTATTGACATAGCTCGAGTGCATGGGGGAGTTGTGTTAAACCCTGGTTTGTGCCTCGAAGAGGCTGCAGATTCCAGTCAGTTCAGTAGAACTTCGGTTTAACTCCTTTTACCACGTCGTAGCTCAGTCGATTAAGGCAGTGTCTGGGATGCTCTTGGACGCAGGTTCGAATCCTCGTCAGGGCCCTTGTGGATTGGTTCATTTGAATGCATCACGTAATTGTGATTTCTGTGTTTATTGCTGGCATTGTTTATCAATTTTCACTACTACTGAGGTTGCATGGTAGTTGAATGGCCTTGAAGCGTTTAACACCAGTTTCCCCAGCCAGATTTCCACCAGTTTCCCGCCAGATTTCCACCAGTTTTCCCACCTGATTTCCACCAGATTCCCGCCAAATTCTTGTTAGTGTACAGCAGTTTTCGGTGAGTTTCGACTCATCATTATTCTTGGTACATTTTTTTTTATTCGAGCCAGGTATGCTCTCCCAGCCAGCGATGCTGGTATTTGTCAGAGATGTTCCAAGTGCTCCTAAAATCTCGCACGTCACTTACACGTCATGCTAATTTTATACACATTTTAGGTACGCTTTATGTGTGTGTACACATGTTCATGCTATGAATATTTTATGTACACTTTATGCACATCTTATGTGCACTTTACTCACCCTTTATATACAATTTATAAACACTTTACATGCGCTTTACATACACTTTATGTTCACTTTACTTCCCCAGCCCCCCCAGAGTCTTTTCACTTGCCTTGCAATATCTTCCTAATGGTGACATGCGTGGTCGTCTGACCTGATGTTGCAGGTGCGAAGGGAGGCACCGGGAGCGCGGTTTACCGAGAGGTCGTGTAGCACCGCGAGTTTCTTCGTCGTCTCAACACATCCATAAGAAACTTAAGTCGTTTTATGAAGCCAAAGTTTGAATTTATCTCTCGGAGTTACGGAAATTGCTTTGTTGGAGACAATCCACAATTTCTCGCCGCTCCTTGATGATGCCGGCCTCCACGGTCCGCGTCAGGTGGAACTTCCAGGACTTCGACGAAGTCCTTCGACTTCGGACAAGACTTCGACGAAGTCCTTTGCCTTTGGACAAGACTTCGACGAAGTCCTTCGACTTCGGACAAGACTTCGACGAAGTCCTTCGACTTCGGACAAGACTTCGACGAAGTCCTTTGCCTTTGGACAAGACTTCGACGACGTCCTTCGACTTTGTACAAGACTTCGACGAAGTCCTTTGACTTCGGACAAGACTTCGACGAAGTCTCCGATGTTCGTCGTTCTGTTTGGGGGCGGGGGGATGTCGCTGGACCTCGTCTCCTGGAAACTCTGTATTCGAAGCACTTCTTTGGGACCCTCTTGAGATCGCCGTCTTCGTCAGAGTACTTGCTTTAAGCGCTTCGTCTCGCCTTGCAACACTTCCAACTACGCGTTGGTGGAACCGTTGTTATTCTAACCACCTCCACCACAGTGGTGGAGGCGTTGTTACCCTGACCACCTCCACCACAGTGGTGGAGGCGTCACCACCATCTGGCATGTGAACAGTGAGGCAGTAAAGGCAGTGTTCACACTAACAAGGAATTAACATCAAAGTTCTGCCACTGAATCAGTTTTTGTTATTTTACACAGTAGTTATTTATGACGTTCAGCCAATCACTGAAGCGCCCGTTAAAGACCATTACAACACTGCCTTATAACTCGTGAATGAAATCGTGTATAAAGCCGCGTATGAACGTATTCTTGAGGAAGTGAACCTCGCTGGACTAGACAGCTGTGGTAAATGGCTGACCTTGTAAGCGGGAGACGAATTATTGCACGCAACTACACTGGTGATTGTAGGTCCCAGGATTAATATTTAGGAGGGCGGATAAGTTAGGATAACGAGGATGAAATAAATAAGGGCCTTCTGCGGGTTCTTTTATTTTTACGTTATCTCCGTTTTTTTAAGCTATTCTTTTCCACTTTCCCCCTCCCCTCTTTTTCCCCCTTTGATGCTTTTCCCATCGCCTTCCCTCTTGCCTTATATTAACTCGCACACACGTGCTATGTCACATCTTTCGGGCTATTCATGCCCGTGCCACTACTTGGGTGACTTAATCTTCATCAACCTGCTATGTCACGACATGATAAGGGGTCCACGACGGGCCGAAACGTCGTCTCAACCATTTCCTATGTTTGGGACATGATATTTAGGACATGATATATGTACTCGGACCTTCCGTAAGGCTTCGGTCGAGGCCCTCAAAACCTGGCTTCGCTGAGCACGTCTGATGTTGACTTATTAATCTCAGAACACTTGTCTTCAAGAAGTTTGTGATTGTCTTGCGGATTGGTCGCTAGAGCGAAGGACACGGATTTCCAGAATAGATTTGATTTTCCATGTTGGCTCCTCGTCAAGCAGATCTAAATTGCCGTCACGTTTAATTGAATTATATTTTAATTGTTCCTTGTTTTTATTTGTAGTTTGAGTACCTGTCAATGTCCTCGATTTGGGAAATATGTGGATAGGAAAGTTCTGACTTGGGTCATGTGTGGACTATGAGGGGGAGATGTTTAAGATGTATCTTTAGAAGTCAATCCTCACATTCATTGTCGTTTGCTCATGTCCACACCTACACTTGCTGTCTGGCCTCATGTCCACACCTACACCTGCTGCCTGGCCTCATGTCCACACCTACACCTGCTGCCTGGCCTCATGTCCACACCTACACCTGCTGCCTGGCCTCATGTCCACACCTACACCTGCTGCCTGGCCTCATGTCCACACCTACACCTGCTGTCTGGCCTCATGTCCACACCTACACTTGCTGCCTGGCCTCATGTCCACACCTACACCTGCTGCCTGGCCTCATGTCCACACCTACACCTGTCGATTTGGGCTTCCGCCTAACATCACAAGAAGACTTGTAGACGAAGGGTGAAGCTGACGCCTCCAGTTGCGAATCAAGAACGGGTCAGGCTCGACCCAAACCCTTTCCTCTGTGCTTTGAGCACCTCTAGACGCAAGGTAATGACTTGTACTGCACATGGAAGGGACGAGAGAACCAGGAGGGGTGAGAGGACGGGTGTGAAGGAATGGTGAATGAACGCCAACCACTTGGAACATTTGGGGGATCGAACGCAGACTTGTAAGAACCGAGGCTGTCGCTATACCGATCAATCCAAGTCGATGGGCTATGAGGCGCGAGGGACTTCATGAATAGAAGCATATTGACATGTGTCGCATATTATGGTACACCACAATGCGTGCGTGTGCGCGCACGCGCATAAATCTCTCCCCCCCCCCACACATACAGATCCTTGCCGCTGAGCGGACAGCCCTCTGGGGTTCTAATTCTATGGGTCCGGGTTCGATTCCCGGTCGAGGCAGAAAGAAATGGACAGTTTCTTTCACCTAATTCTCCTGTTCACCTAGCAGTAAATAGGTACCTGGGAGTTGCACAGATGTTACAGGCTGCATCACTGGGATGTGTGGGAGAGAGAAATATGTAGTGGAAATAGAAGAAAATAGGTCGGAAGTCAGTACAATCAACGGTTAGAAAGGCGGGGTCCAAGAGCTAACAGCTCGGTCTTGCAGGCACAAACAGTAAATACACACTCACACACCTTGCGGTGATTCCGTGGATCAACCTCCCCGCGGCCCGGAATCTGCACAGACCTCCTATTGACTAGTGGTCTGGTCAACCAGGCTGTTCGACGCGCCTGCTAGCAGTCTGATGTATGAATCACAGCCTAGTTGGTCAGATATCCATTGAAGGTATCTATCGCGTTTTGTTTTTGAATACTGTGAAAGGTTAACCAGTTCTGCCCCTTATGTGTAGAGGGAATATGTGTAAACGTTTTGGTCCGTTTGATGTTGCTGGATAACTCAAATGTTGACAATAAATAAATTAAATAATAAACAAAATTTCCGGGTAAATAAGAAGCTTAGAGGAAAAACAATTAGGCTATAATCACGTGAGCGCCTCACCAGCCTAGCGTCCCTGTGAACTCTGGTATGGGGCCATATCGCTAATCTGGATTACGGGGTACATTAATGACACTTAAATTCGCACTATCGTGAATAATAATGGACACACACTTGTCAATAATCACTCGGTTAATAAGACACGAGTCAATAAAATAATGTCAAAAAAGTGTTGATAATATTAATCAATAATTTATTCAGAATAATCACGCCAATCTCACTTACGTCTTTTATATAATCACTTATAATCTGATTAGATGGCAAAATGCACAAACGCACAAATGTTATATATATATATATATATATATATATATATATATATATATATATATATATATATATATATATATAGTAGTAGGCATCCTTCAGTCTCGGCAGACTATGGAGTTGCGCTCTTGTTGTCAATCCTGGAATCCGAGAGTGGCAGTCCATCCCAAACCGAGCACAAACGAAGTCCGATTCTGGTCTGTCTTCCTGGCTACTGGCTTTCCTTCTCTGTCTCTTTGCCTCCGATTCCTTGGCAAGTGACTCCTCGAACTTGGAGAGACCTCTTTGAACAGACTGCCTCCAGGCTGAACGGTCTGCAGCCAGTGTCTCCCATATAGCAAGATCGACGTCCATGGCTTTCAGGTCCCTCTTGCATACGTCTTTGTACCGTAGCTGGGGCTTGCCTGTTGGACGCTTTCCCTGCATCAACTCTTCGTACAGGAGATCCTTGGGGATCCTGCCGTCGCCCATTCTCACAATGTGCCCGAGCCAGCGCATTCGTCTCTGTTTCAGCATTGTGTACATGCTGGTGATTCTTGTTCTCCCCAAGACGTTGTTGTTTGTCACCTTGTCCTGCCAGGTGATGTCCAAGATGTGTCGAAGGCAGCGCATGTGGAAGGCATTCAGCTGTCTTTCCTGACGGGCGCCGAGTGTCCAAGACTCACTGCCATAAAGGAGAGTGCTCAGGACACAGGCTCTGTAAACCTGAATCTTAGTATACTCAGTCAGCCTATTGTTGGCCCACACTCTCTTTGTCAGTCTGGACATGGTAGTAGATGCCTTACTGATGCGTTTGTTTAGCTCTGTATCAAGATAGAAGGAATCAGAGATTGTGGAGCCCAGGTACACGAAGTCGTGAACGACTTCCAGTTTGGAATCGGAGATGCCGATGTCAGGTGGGGAGTCCACTCCTTGTCCCATGACTTGTGTTTTCTTCAGGCTGATGGCGAGTCCGAAAGCCTGAGAGGCCTCGCTGAAGCGGGTCATGAGCCGTTGGAGGTCTTCGGCTGAGTGGGCAGTGACTGCTGCGTCGTCGGCAAAAAGGAAGTCGCGCAGACACCTCAGCCGAACCTTCGTCTTGGCTCTCAGCCTGGCGAGGTTAAAGAGCTTTCCATCCGACCTGGTCCGGAGGTAAATGCTTTCCGTGACAGATCCGAAGGCGTGCCGCAGCATAACTGCCAAGAAAATCCCGAATAGGGTTGGAGCCAGTACGCAGCCCTGCTTTACTCCACTTCGGATGTCAAAGGCATCTGATGTTAGTCCATCAAAGACCACGGTGCCCCTCATGTTCTCATGGAAAGATCTGATGATGCTGAGGAGCCTGGGTGGGCATCCGATCTTGGGGAGGATCTTGAACAGGCCATCCCTGCTGACGAGGTCGAAGGCCTTCGTCAGATCTATGAAGGCTACAAAGAGTGGCTGCTTCTGTTCCCTGCATTTCTCCTGCAGTTGTCTGAGGGAAAAGACCATGTCGATGGTGGACCTGTCAGCTCTGAATCTGCATTGTGAAGCTGGATAGACTCTCTCTGCAAGTACTTGGAGCCTCTTCAATGCGACTCGAGCAAACAGCTTTCCGACAGTACTGAGGAGGGAGATTCCACGGTAGTTGTTGCAGTCGCCCCTGTCACCTTTATTCTTATACAGCGTGACGATGTTGGCATCCCTCATGTCCTGTGGCACCTCTCCTTCTTCCCAGCAGAGGCAGAGAATTTCATGCAGCTCCATGAGCAGGCTACCTCTGCAGCACTTCAAGGTCTCAGCAGGAATGCCATCTTTGCCAGGAGCTTTACCAGAAGCAAGGGAGTCTAGGGCATCACTGAGTTCTTCGAGGGTCGGTTCGCTGTCGAGCTCCATTAGCACAGGCAGACACTCAATGGCGCTCAGGGCGTCTTCGGTGACCACATTGTTCCTGGCGTATAGCTCAGAGTAGTGCTCGACCCAGCGCTTCAGCTGCAGTGTCTGGTCCTGAATCACCTCGCCAGTGGCAGATTTCAGAGGAGCGGTCTTCCTCTGGATTGGGCCGAGGGCCTGCTTGATGCCGTCATACATTCCCCTTACATTGCCTGTATCCGCTGCAGTCTGTATCTGGGAGCAGAGCTGGAGCCAATAGTTGTTGGCACATCGCCTGGCGCTCTGCTGTACTTTGCAGCGGATGGCCCGAAGGATCTGTAAGTTGCGCTGACTTGGGCAGGCTTTGTAGGCTGCCAAGGCGTTTCTCTTCTCTTCAATGACAGGTGTCATCTCTTCCGAGTGAGCCTCGAACCAGTCAGCCGACCTGCTGGTCTTCTTGCCAAAGGTGGAAATGGCAGCGTTGAACACAGCGTCTCTGAAGTGCTCCCATCTTTTACAGGCAGTGACCCCGGCTGGGCCAGGGAGAGCTTCCTCGAGCACTCGTGCAAAATCTTTCACCTTGTCCTGGTTTCGGGTCTTAGTGGTGTCGATGCGAGGTCTGCCCGTCTTTTTGAGTGATGAATCTTCTTTGGTTGCATCTTGACCCTGCTACAGACCAGGGAGTGGTCGGTGTCACAGACAGCACTCTGGTAGCTACGCGTAATCTTGACACTGGGTAAACTTGCACGCCTGGTAAGAATCAGGTCAAGCTGGTGCCAGTGCTTGGATCTGGGGTGTCTCCAAGATACTCGGTGTTGAGGCTTTGTGCCAAGAACGTGTTGGTGACACAGAGACCATGAAGGCAGCAGAGTTCTAGCAAACGTTGCCCGTTCTCATTCATCCTCCCTATGCCGAATTGACCCAGACAAGTGGGCCAAATGTTGTGCTCGGCACCCACTCTGGCGTTGAAGTCGCCGAGGATAAACAGTGGCTCCTTTACAGGGATTCTTGCTATGACTCTGTTGAGGTCATCGTAGAATTTTTCCTTTGCCTCTGCTGGAGAAGTCAGGGTTGGTGCATATGCACTAATTACATTGACTGGTCCTGTTTGGGAGTGCAGTTGCAGAGACAGAATTCGTTCGGTTTCCCCCATCGGTGGCATAATGTATCCCAACAGTGTATTCCTGACGGCAAATCCCACACCATGTTCTCTGGTCTCATCAGGTGGTTTTCCTTGCCAGAAGAAAGAGAAGGTCCTCTCTCTCACAGATCCTGATCCAGGGAGCCTGGTCTCTTGGAGAGCAACAATATCCATCTGCAGTTTGCTCAGCTCCCTATCAATGATTGCTGTTTTTCGGGCGTCATTGATTTCTTGCAGGTCGTCAGAGAAACCTGGTGTCAGTGTCCTGACGTTCCATGTGCCCAGCTTTAGGGCAGTTGATATTTTCTTTTTGGGTATGATATTGCTTGGTGCAAAGTTGTCGGGCCGCTTGTCGGTTTTCACCCTAAACCCCACGCACCCAGTGAGGTTAACGGACCGTGGCGAGGCAACACCTTATTGGCTGGGGTTTGCCCAGCTTGAGGCGGGCGGTAGTTGCCCAGTGGGGCACGATGACCCCTCCCACCGTCAGAAGCAACCCCTGGCGTCACACTCTTCGCCAATCGAGTAGAAGACTTAAAACCGGTAGACTGTCGCTTCCCGTGTTGGTTCGACGCTGTGAGGCGAAGCTGGAGTGTCCTCTCCAGGGCGCAAAGCCTGGGTAGGTAGATATGGAGGAGGAGCTGTTACCCATGCAGCAAATCCCCCCTCTCCACGTTGCTGAAATTATCCAATAGAAAGGCAAATGCCAATACACATGGTTCCAGCAACGTCGCAGGAGCTGCCAGAACAAGGTCGACGTCAACAACGAACTGCCTTAGGGGCTCCAACTCCGGATTTTTCCTCGAGGTTGACTCCTGAAGCCTTTCCCAGAAAAGGGGTATGACCGCAAGGCAGCAGAGGTTTAAAATCGGGGTTTTCCTTCCCCTAGATGGGCTGCCTTCCAAGGCTAGCGAGTCCCATCTACCCGGAGCAGCTGGTTTTATGGCGCCAGAGGCACGCCCTCGCCCCTTCTCCTGTCGGTAAAAGCAGTTTCGCCGGACTTAAAGTAAGTGTAAACTAAAGTTTAGTGTAAACTAAAGTCTTTGAAAATGTAATAAGTTTTACGAACCGCGCTCAAGTGTCACGTCAGACTAGAAATAAAAACGAACTTTGGAGAATTGATTTTTCAGTTACCATCAACAGTGAAAAAGAATATAAGAAACATTGAGAAAATTCGTGTTAGAATTATTAAACTTACTTTTTCGGTCATATTTAATAATATATGTCTACAGGAAAGACTGCTACCAAAATATACTAATGTCGTACCTAGTAGCCAGAATGCACTTCTCATCCTACTATGCAAGGCCCAATTTGCCTAATAAGCCAAGTTTTCATGAATTAATTATTTTTCGACTACCTAACCTACCTAACCTAACCTAACCTAGCTTTTTCGGCTACCTAACCTAACCTAACCTATAAAGGTAGGTTAGGTTAGGTTAGGTAGGTTGGTTAGGTTCGGTCATATATCTACGTTAATTTTAACTCCAATAAAAAAATTGACCTCATATATAATGAAATGGGTAGCTTTATCATTTCATAAGAAAAAAATTAGAGAAAATATATTAATTCAGTAAAACTTGGCTTATTAGGCAAATCGGGCCTTGCATAGTAGGCTCATAAGTGCGTTCTGGCTACTAGGTACGACATATATATATATATAAATAAATATATATATATAAATAGACCGAGTGATTTTCTTTTTTCAATAAATTTCTTTTCCAATTAGTTTATATGAAATATGATTATAATATTATATTGGGAACATAAATTATTGACTTAGTTTGTTAGTTTAGGTTAGGTTTAGATAGGTTAGGTTTGGTTAGGTAAGGTTGGTTGGGTTCGGTCATATATCTACGTTAGTTTTAACTCAAATTTCAACAAATAACTGATAAATAAGGAAATGGACAGATTTATCTTTCATAAGAAAACAATTCGAAAAATATTATATTCAGGAAAATTTGGCTTATTAGGCAAATCGGGCCTTGCATAGTAGGCAAGAAGTGCGTTCTGGCTAGTAGATACGACATATATATATATATAATATATATATATATATATATATATATATATATATATATATATATATATATATATATATATATATATATATATATATATATATATATTATTAAATATGACCGAAAAAGTAAGATTAATAATTCTAACACGAATTTTCTCAATTTTCCTTATGTTTTTTTTTACTGATGACGGTAAATGAAAAATCAATTCTCCAAAATTCATTTTTTATTTCTAGTCTGACGCGACACTTGAGCGCGTTTCGTAAAACTTATTACATTTTCAAAGACTTTAGTTTACAACAACTTGAACTGAACAGAGTTTAAACAGATTTAACTTTTCTTTTTTATACCTGCATTTGGGTGAGGTGGCATGTTACAATGGTTTTTAGATGAGGTGAAAACAAACTTTCAACAAAAGACAGAACACGAAACAATGGGTATAATTTGTAGAAGTTGCATAAAAGATAGAACTGCAGAAGGCCTATTGGCCCATATTTCTTGATGTTTCTATATTGGAGCGGAGTCTTGAAGTGGGTAGAATATAGTTGTGCGTTAATTGGCTGTTGATTGCTGGTGTTGACTTCTTGATGTGTAGTGCCTCGCAGATGTCAAGCCGCCTGCTGTCGCTGTATCTATCAATGATTTCTGTGTTGTTTGCTAAGATTTCTCTGGTGATGGTTTGGTTGTGGGAAGAGAATATATGTTCCTTAATGGAGCCCTGTTGCTTATGCATCGTTAAACGCCTGGAAAGAGATGTTGTTGTCTTGCCTATATACTGAGTTTTTTGAGGCTTACAGTCCCCAAGAGGGCATTTGAAGGCATAGACGACGTTTGTCTCTTTTAGAGCGTTCTGCTCCGTGTCTGGAGAGTTTCTCATGAGTAGGCTGGCTGTTTTTTTGGTTTTATAGTAAATCGTTAGTTGTATCTTCTGATTTTTGTCTGTAGGGATAACATTTCTATTAACAATATCTTTCAGGACCCTTTCCTCCGTTTTATGAGCTGTGGAGAAGAAGTTCCTGTAAAATAGTCTAATAGGGGTATAGGTGTTGTATTAGTTGTCTCTTCAGAGGTTGCATGGCGTTTCACTTTCCTTCTTATGATGTCTTCAATGAAACCATTGGAGAAGCCGTTGTTGACTAGGACCTGCCTTACCCTACAGAGTTCTTCGTCGACTTGCTTCCATTCTGAGCTGTGGCTGAGAGCACGGTCGACATAAGCGTTAACAACACTCCTCTTGTACCTGTCTGGGCAGTCACTGTTGGCATTTAGGCACATTCCTATGTTTGTTTCCTTAGTGTAGACTGCAGTGTGGAAACCTCCGCTCCTTTCCATGACTGTTACATCTAGAAAGGGCAGCTTCCCATCCTTCTCCATCTCGTAAGTGAAACGTAACACAGAATTCTGCTCAAACGCCTCTTTCAGCTCCTGCAGATGTCTGACATCAGGTACCTGTGTAAAAATGTCGTCAACATACCTGCAGTATATGGCCGGTTTCAAGTTCAAGTCGACTAAGACTTTTTCCTCGATAGTACCCATGTAGAAGTTTGCAAACAGGACGCCTAGGGGAGAACCCATAGCGACCCCATCTACTTGCTTATACATGTGCCCATCCGGGCTCAAGAAGGGTGCCTCCTTAGTACAAGCTTGGAGTAGTTTCCTCAGGATATTTTCTGGCATGTCAAGGGGAGTACAGGCCGGGTCTCGATACACTCGGTCCACTATCATCCCGATTGTTTCATCCACAGGTACGTTGGTGAACAGTGATTCTACGTCCAACGAGGCTCTTATCCCTGTGGCCCGTGTTCCCCGCAGTAAGTCAACAAATTCCTTCGGGGATTTCAGGCTGAAGTTGCACGGGACATAAGGAGTCAGTAAGCCGTTGAGTCGTTTTGCCAGTCTGTACGTGGGTGTGGGTATCTGGCTGATAATTGGCCGAAGTGGGTTTCCAGGCTTATGCGTCTTGACGTTTCCATACGCATATCCAGGTTTATATTCTCCAATAATCTTTGGCAGGTGGAGTCCGGATTTCTTGGCATTCACAGTTTCAATCAACTTGTTGACCTTTGTTTTCAATTCGGCTGTAGTGTCCTTCGTTACCCTTTGGAATTTAGTTTGGTCAGAGAGTATGCGGTTCATTTTCGCCAGATATTCGTCTTTCTTAAGGATGACGTATATTGGCGACTTGTCGCCTCTCCTGACAACTATCTCCTTGTTCTCACGAAGGCTCTTGGCTGCCGCTTTGAGCTCGGGGGTCAGTATGGTACTTCTGTAGTTGCCTCGATTCTTTCCTCCTTCTGAAAATAAGTTCAGCTTGTAAGGTGTCTTGGTGGTGACCTTTCTTATGCGTAGGGAAACGTCAAAGGACACATAAGCCTGGAAACCACTTCGGCCAATTATCAGCCAGATACCCACACCCACGTACAGACTGGCAACAACGATTTCAACGGCTTACTGACTCCTTANGTTGGAGCTACACTAGCAGCTCTTGTTGGAGCACACTAGCAGCTCTTGTTGGAGCTACACTAGCAGCTTTTGTTGGAGCACACTAGCAGCTCTTGTTGGAGCACACTAGCAGCTCTTGTTGGGGCACACTAGCAGCTCTTGTTGGAGCACACTAGCAGCCCTTGTTGGGGCACACTAGCAGCTCTTGTTGGAGCTACACTAGCTCTTGTTGGAGCTCCACTAGCAGCTCTTATTAGAGCTACACTAGCAGCTCTTGTTGGAGCACACTAGCAGCTCTTGTTGGAGCTACACTAGCTCTTGTTGGAGCTCCACTAGCAGCTCTTGTTGGAGCTACTAGCAGCTCTTGTTGGAGCTACAATAGCAGCTCTTGTTGGAGCACACTAGCAGCTCTTGTTGGAGCTACACTAGCAGCTCTTGTTGGAGCTGCACTAGCAGCTCTTGTTGGAGCTGCACTAGCAGCTCTTGTTGGAGCACACTAGCAGCTCTTGTTGGGGCACACTAGCAGCTCTTGTTGGAGCTGCACTAGTAGCTCTTGTTGGAGCTACACTAGCAGCTCTTTTTGGAGCACACTAGCAGCTCTTGTTGGAGCTACACTAGCAGCTCTTGTTGGAGCACACTAGCAGCTCTTGTTGGAGCTACACTAGCAGCTCTTGTTGGAGCTACACTAGCAGCTCTTGTTGGAGCTACACTAGCAGCTCTTGTTGGAGCTACACTAGCAGCTCTTGTTGGAGCTGCACTAGCAGCTCTTGTTGGAGCACACTAGCCGCTCTTGTTGGAGCTACACTAGCAGCTCTTGTTGGAGCTACACTAGCAGCTCTTGTTGGAGCTGCACTAGCAGCTCTTGTTGGAGCTACACTAGCAGCTCTTGTTGGAGCACACTAGCAGCTCTTGTTGGAGCTACACTAGCAGCTCTTGTTGGAGCACACTAGCAGCTCTTGTTGCAGCACACTAGCAGCTCTTGTTGGAGCACACTAGCAGCTCTTGTTGGAGCACACTAGCAGCTCTTGTTGGAGCTACACTAGCAGCTCTTGTTGGAGCACACTAGCAGCTCTTGTTGGAGCACACTAGCAGCTCTTGTTGGAGCACACTAGCAGCTCTTGTTGGAGCACACTAGCAGCTCTTGTTGGAGCACACTAGTAGCTCTTGTTGGAGCACACTAGCAGCTCTTGTTGGAGCACACTAGCAGCTCTTGTTGGAGCACACTAGCAGCTCTTGTTGGTGCACACTAGCAGCTCTTGTTGGAGCACACTAGCAGCTCTTGTTGGAGCTACACTAGCAGCTCTTGTTGGAGCTACACTAGCAGCTCTTGTTGGAGCACACTAGCAGCTCTTGTTGGAGCACACTAGCAGCTCTTGTTGGAGCACACTAGCAGCTCTTGTTGGAGCACACTAGCAGCTCTTGTTGGGCACACTAGCAGCTCTTGTTGGAGCTACACTAGCTCTTGTTGGAGCTCCACTAGCAGCTCTTGTTGGAGCTACACTAGCAGCTCTTGTTGGAGCACACTAGCAGCTCTTGTTGGAGCTACACTAGCTCTTGTTGGAGCACACTAGCAGCTCTTGTTGGAGCTACACTAGCAGCTCTTGTTGGAGCTACACTAGCAGCTCTTGTTGGAGCTACACTAGCAGCTTTTGTTGGAGCTGCACTAGCAGCTCTTGTTGGAGCACACTAGCAGCTCTTGTTGGGCACACTAGCAGCTCTTGTTGGAGCTGCACTAGCAGCTCTTGTTGGAGCTACACTAGCAGCTCTTGTTGGAGCACACTAGCAGCTCTTGTTGGAGCTACACTAGCAGCTCTTGTTGGAGCACACTAGCAGCTCTTGTTGGAGCTACACTAGCAGCTCTTGTTGGAGCTACACTAGCAGCTCTTGTTGGAGCTACACTAGCAGCTCTTGTTGGAGCTACACTAGCAGCTCTTGTTGGAGCACACTAGCAGCTCTTGTTGGAGCTGCACTAGCAGCTCTTGGAGCACACTAGCAGCTCTTGTTGGAGCACACTAGCAGCTCTTGTTGGAGCTACACTAGCAGCTCTTGTTGGAGCTGCACTAGCAGCTCTTGTTGGAGCACACTAGCAGCTCTTGTTGGAGCTACACTAGCAGCTCTTGTTGGAGCACACTAGCAGCTCTTGTTGGAGCACACTAGTAGCTCTTGTTGGAGCACACTAGTAGCTCTTGTTGGAGCTACACTACAGCTCTTGTTGGAGCACACTAGCAGCTCTTGTTGGAGCTACACTAGCAGCTCTTGTTGGAGCACACTAGCAGCTCTTGTTGGAGCACACTAGCAGCTCGTGTTGGAGCACACTAGTAGCTCTTGTTGGAGCACACTAGCAGCTCGTGTTGGAGCACACTAGTAGCTCTTGTTGGAGCACACTAGCAGCTCTTGTTGGAGCACACTAGCAGCTCTTGTTGGAGCACACTAGCAGCTCTTGTTGGTGCACACTAGCAGCTCTTGTTGGCGCACACTAGCAGCTCTTGTTGGAGCTACACTAGCAGCTCTTGCTGGAGCACACTAGCAGCTCTTGTTGGAGCTACACTAGCAGCTCTTGTTGGAGCACACTAGTAGCTCTTGTTGGAGCACACTAGCAGCTCTTGCTGGAGCACACTAGCAGCTCTTGTTGGAGCTACACTAGCAGCTCTTGTTGGAGCTACACTAGCAGCTCTTGTTGGAGCACACTAGCAGCTCGTGTTGGAGCACACTAGTAGCTCTTGTTGGAGCATACTATTAGCTCTTGTTGGAGCTACACTAGCAGCTCGTGTTGGAGCACACTAGCAGCTCTTGTTGGAGCACACTAGCAGCTCTTGTTGGAGCACACTAGTAGCTCTTGTTGGAGCACACTAGCAGCTCTTGTTGGAGCACACTAGTAGCTCTTGTTGGAGCACACTAGCAGCTCTTGTTGGAGCACACTAGTAGCTCTTGTTGGAGCACACTAGTAGCTCTTGTTGGAGCACACTAGTAGCTCTTGTTGGAGCACACTAGTAGCTCGTGTTGGAGCTACACTAGCAGCTCTTGTTGGAGCACACTAGCAGCTCTTGTTGGAGCACACTAGCAGCTCTTGTTGGAGCACACTAGTAGCTCTTGTTGGAGCACACTAGCAGCTCTTGTTGGAGCACACTAGCAGCTCTTGTTGGAGCACACTAGCAGCTCTTGTTGGAGCACACTAGCAGCTCGTGTTGGAGCACACTAGCAGCTCTTGTTGGAGCACACTAGCAGCTCTTGTTGGAGCACACTAGCAGCTCGTGTTGGAGCACACTAGTAGCTTTTGTTGGAGCACACTAGTAGCTCTTGTTGGAGCTACACTAGCAGCTCGTGTTGGAGCACACTAGCAGCTCTTGTTGGAGCACACTAGCAGCTCTTGTTGGAGCACACTAGTAGCTCTTGTTGGAGCTACACTAGCAGCTCTTGCTGGAGCACACTAGCAGCTCTTGTTGGAGCTACACTAGCAGCTTTTGCTGGAGCACACTAGCAGCTCTTGTTGGAGCACACTAGTAGCTCGTGTTGGAGCACACTAGCAGCTCGTGTTGGAGCACACTAGTAGCTCTTGTTGGAGCACACTAGTAGCTCTTGTTGGAGCACACTAGTAGCTCGTGTTGGAGCACACTAGCAGCTCGTGTTGGAGCACACTAGCAGCTCTTGTTGGAGCACACTAGCAGCTCTTGTTGGAGCACACTAGCAGCTCGTGTTGGTGCACACTAGTAGCTCTTGTTGGAGCACACTAGCAGCTCGTGTTGGAGCACACTAGCAGCTCTTGTTGGAGCACACTAGCAGCTCTTGCTGAAGCACACTAGCAGCTCTTGCTGGAGCACACTAGTAGCTCTTGTTGGAGCACACTAGTAGCTTTTGTTGGAGCACACTAGCAGCTCTTGCTGAAGCACACTAGCAGCTCTTGCTGTAGCACACTAGCAGCTCTTGCTGGAGCACACTAGCAGCTCTTGCTGGAGCACACTAGCAGCTCTTGTTGGAGCTGTCCTGTGCTTGTTTATTTTCTCCTTGGTGGATGGAACTGCAAGGATTATCAGGATTTCTCCAGTTAACAGTACTCTCATATTCTTAAGTTAGCTTTGATTGTCACTCTTTGCTTCTTCACTTCCCCTCACCTTCCCCTCTTGCCTTGTGTTGCTCAACCTACTGTGACACACCAGCACCGCTCCTGTGCCGGTTAAGTCCACTACGGGCTCACCATAGCCCGTGCTACTTGGAACGTTTTGTTCCAATTAGCTGAATCTGAAACAGTAACAATTTCTCCTCTATCACAATCGACTTGATAATGGTCCAGGACGAAGCGAAATGTTGTCGTCTCCTCCTCGTCTTCTGGTGTGTGGTTTGTTCAACAATCCTACTGTGTCCCAGCAGGTTGTTGTTGCTATAGATTCAGCTACTCGGAACAAGTTCCAAGTAGCACGGGCTATGGTGAGCCCGTAGTAGACTTACCTGCCACAGGAGCGGTGCCTTGACTCTGCCCCCAGCATGTTGTTGTTGTTATAGATTCAGCAACTCGGAACAAGTTCCAAGTAGCACGGGCTATGGTGAGCCCATAACTTACCTGGCACAGGAGCTGGGCAAGAAGCACGGGCTATGGTTAGCCTCGTGGACAGGAGATGTCTCCCGTGTGCCCCCAGCAGCTGGAGACCCTCATAAATACTGCCAAACAGTTTCGATCCTCCCCCCGCGATAGCTGCCACATTGTGAGGACTGGCGATATAAATGGCGAGCTCAGCACACAGTATATATCCTTTCACGACCAAAGATCATGTTTACTCCAAAAGATCTGTCACTTACGGGGCTATTCATGCCCGTGCCACCTCTTGGGCGGTTTAATCTTCATCAATCATGTTGTGTCACAGTAAGAGTCCGGGACCGGCTGGAACATCGTTTCTTTCTTTTCGTTTCACATGTCTGGTTAGGTTATTTATTCTCTTTCATGACTGCAACAGTCATGAAAGAGAATGAAATGTGTTAAAATGGTCGTGAAATATTCTTAAATGGTCCTGAAATGTTCTTAAATTGTTGTGAAATGTTGTTAAATGGTTGTGAAATGTTGTTAAATGGTTGTGAAATGTTCTTAAATGGTCGTGAAATAGACAAAATCGCTATAAATTGGTCGTAAAAAATAGGCTCAAATTATCAAAAATAGTTGTGAAATAGGCTGAAAGGACATGAAGCTTTAACAATTTTTAAGATTCTTTACATCAAATGGCTTCTGAACCTGCCAAGAATGGCCTGAACCGGCCAGAAACTCCCAATAAAGGACTCTGGTATGCTCAGAACTAATGCTAATGGCTCTGGCGCACACGCTGAACAGATCTGAAATGCTCATTCAATACGTTACAATGATGGGAAGGGCCATTAAAAACACTGGAATAGCCGGAAAAGTCCATGAAATGCTTTTAATGACCGAAACGATGTTGATATTCTCTCAAATGGTTTTAAGTGCTTGACATGGAGCAAAAAATATAGGTTTGAAGATTTCAGATCTTCATGGATCTGCCAGGCTCATGATCCGGGCTGGGAGGGAACACAGAGGTAGACAGGGAGACGGTGCGTCAGACAGAACGAAACGCAGGAAGGACGGTAAGGGGGGTAGTGAGAACACAAAGCAAGCCTTCAGGAAAGGCTTCTTTATGGTAGCATTTGGTGTGTGTGACTTGGGCTCTCGAATGCGACCTCCATTAGTTGTATTGGCTTCCCCCCAGCGTCATGTTCAAGTGGAAATGGGATCTAATGCCAACCAGCAGAAAGCGGCTGGTCTTGTTCCTCAGCCTCCGTCATAAAGTAAGCCCTCCAATACACGACATCTTCTTCAACACAATTGGACAAGGTAAAATACAAAGGACAGGCTATTCTCTAGTTTGGTATTTCGGTTAATGGTAGACAATGGTCGTATGACTAGAGCTGAGATGGATACCCTGTCGAGGAAGCTGGGAAATTCTCACTAGTTGGCTGGGGGTGGTAATTGGATGAGAGTGCTTAATGTTTAGTGCTTCACCCTTGTCTAATCTCGTGTTGATTATGTGACAAAATCCCTAGACACAGGCTCCAACGTGGCGAAGTGTACCAGCGTTTGAGGTGGGCATATGGGTACTTGATGTGGGCACCCCTCATGCCCACCTCAAGCACCCGCACTCCCATGCTTCAGGTGGTGTTGTGGGGTGATATATATGGGCGTGCGGGTGATGTAGATGGGCGTGCGGCCACTTGAGGTGGGCGTGTGGGCGATATGCATAGGCTCGCTGGCGCTAGTGATGAAGTTATGAGGAGAAGGAAGTGACATAATCGATGTCGACAGAAAGGCAGGACGTGAGAGAGTGTGAAAGAAAGGGGAAAAGAAAAGATAAGAGAGAGATACAAAACTTTGTATATAAAGCACAAGTACACTCCCAGCTTGAGTATGCACCACTCTCCTGGATGGCCCCGCCTCATCTTGTATCCAGCTTCTCAACAAGCCAGATAACCAAACGAGAAGACTCTTCTCTAGTCATGATGACACCTTCTGGCTGGACATTTCAGTACATCAGAAGCTTCAACATCGCTTCAACAACAACTTCAGCGGCTACACTGTTATGTATGAGACTGGCTCAGATTGACCTGTATAGTTCTCAAGAACGTACCTCCGTCAGCGATCATTCATAGGCTAGTATGAATATGTAACTTAATGCGTGATGTCAAGTGAACCGCCCACGTGAAGGATCTGGCTTACGACTGTCTCCAGCTTCACCCTATATCTAGTATGAGTGGAACTCAACATTAAAGTTGATACCAAATGAAAACTAAAGAGGGCTTCATCAAACAGATCAGTTTTTAGGGCCAGTGATGAAGTGATGTAGGATATCAGCGCTTAGCTGGCAGTTTAATTTGGGAATATGAATGACATTCCTAATGAACCATCAAGGTGTGGGCGTTGAGGGACTGCTATAATTACCAGGAAACTTGGGAGCAGTATGTCGACTGATACACTGGTATATCAGTATACTCTTAGCTGTTGCTCTCTCCTGACACGGCTGATGCTGTGATATAAGGTGTCTGCTGCTGAGATATAAGGCTACTGCTGTTATAACCAATTATACTTTGTTATCTGGTGTGTTTGTGTGTTATCTATTAACATAGCGGCATCACACGTTATAACTTTTCATGGTCAATTGTCTACACATCTAAAGCGGTCTATCATGTGAACTGGGAATTTGGTTGGACACAAACTCGAGTCGTATATGACTGTATATGTTCATATATATGCGTGAATGTAGTGTCATAAGTGAAGTGCCATATTTGTCATTAATACATGTCACACTCTCCAACATGGACATACACAAATGAGGGACTCGAACCCGTATTCCTGCATGTGCCTCATAAATGAAGTCCAATTATCGACACATATTTTCCTTTCAATTAGAAATTCAAAGGGGATATGTTGCATTTAATGCAACACCTCTTTATAAATGCAATATCTGTCTGAGAATGCAATATAAGACTGTGAATGCAATACCTGCTTATGAATGCAACACCTGTTTATAAATGCAATACCTATCTATGAAAGCAGTGGCATCACTGACAGCAAGTGCAGTTATAGACTCTTCACTGTAGTTTCACGAGATTATTACCACAATCGACTTTTAACCCAACAAAAATATTTACCACGTTAATGCAGACCAACTTTTCAAACATTCTCAACACAACTCTGAACAAGTAAATATCGATCGAAAACAAACCCCAAATGAGCCAATTTATTTTCCATTAGTAGGTAAACCGAACATAATCTGAAACACATTATACAATACTCCGTAAATAATGTCTTTAGGTGTAATTAAACTCTGAAGTATAAAGTCCTCCGGTACAGGCAAATGTCCAGTATTAACAGTATCAAAAGCGTCGGCTGAATTAATTTTTTTCTCAAGAAAATGTACTTGCAAGGTATGATATGATGGAGATACTAAGCCACGCATGCGCCGGGAAGCTCCACACTGGAGATACTAAGCCACGCATGCGCCGGGAAGCTCCACGGTGGAGATACTAAGCCACGCATGCGCCAGAAAGCTCAACGCTGGAGATACTAAGCCGCGCATGCGCCAGGAAGCTCCACACCGGAGATACTAAGCCGCGCATGCGCCAGGAAGCTCCACACCGAAGATACTAAGCCGCGCATGCGCCAGGAAGCTCCACACCGGAGATACTAAGCCACGCATGCGCCAGGAAGCTCCACGCTAGAGATACTAAGCCACGCATGCGCCAGGAAGCTCCACGCTAGAGATACTAAGCCACGCATGCGGCAGGAAGCTCCACGGTGGCGATAGTCGCGCATGCGCTAGGAAGCTCCACGCTAGAGATACTAAGCCACGCATGCGCCAGAAAGCTCAACGCTGGAGATACTAAGCCGCGCATGCGCCAGGAAGCTCCACACCGGAGATACTAAGCCGCGCATGCGCCAGGAAGCTCCACACCGAAGATACTAAGCCGCGCATGCGCCAGGAAGCTCCACACCGGAGATACTAAGCCACGCATGCGCCAGGAAGCTCCACGCTAGAGATACTAAGCCACGCATGCGCCAGGAAGCTCCACACCGGAGATACTAAGCCACGCATGCGGCAGGAAGCTCCACGGTGGCGATAGTCGCGCATGCGCTAGGAAGCTCCACGCTAGAGATACTAAGCCACGCATGCGCCAGGAAGCTCCACGCTAGAGATACTAAGCCACGCATGCGCCGGGAAGCTCCACGGTGGAGATACTAAGCCACGCATGCGCCAGAAAGCTCCACACCGGAGATACTAAGCCACGCATGCGCCGGGAAGCTCCACCGTGGAGATACTAAGCCACGCACGGATAGAAAAGCACCTTCCACTGTTGTGGAGGTTGATTTGTAGGGCTTTATCCTGCCAGTGCCTGAAGTCTATGGCATCTTTGGGTCATCTCAAGGATGTATATCCTCTTCCTTCTCCTCCTACTCTGTTACTTTGTTACTGTTACGTCTTCCTCTATTGTTGACGATGTCTGTCCATATTCCCATTGACTACTGACGATGTTTACCATCTTCCCTGCTGCTGTTTCGCTTTATCCATCTACTTTTCATCTGAACAAATCCACAAGGGCCGTGACGAGGAATCGAACCTGCGTCCGAGAGCATCCCAGACGCTGCCTTAATTGACTGAGCTACGACGTGGTAAAAGGAGTTGAAACCGAAGTTCTACTGAACTTACTGGAATCTGCAGCCTCTCCGAGGCACAAACCAGGGTTTTACACAACTCCCCCCATGCACTCGAGCTATCTGTCAATAGGCAGTTCTCCCTCTTCGCCCTTATTTCATTACACACAGAGATCACAATAACGTGATGCATCAAATGAACAAATCCACAAGGGCCGTGACGAGGAATCGAACCTGCGTCCGAGAGCATCCCAGACGGGGATAATGAAGTAAGGGCGAAGAGGGAGAACGGCCTATTGACATAGCTCGAGTGCATGGGGGGAGTTGTGTAAAACCCTGGTTTGTGCCTCGAAGAGGCTGCAGATTCCAGTAAGTTCAGTAGAACTTCGGTTTCAACTCCTTTTACCACGTCGTAGCTCAGTCGATTAAGGCAGTGTCTGGGATGCTCTTGGACGCAGGTTCGAATCCTCGTCAGGGCCCTTGTGGATTTGTTCATTTGATGCAACACGTAATTGTGATTTCTGTGTTTATTGCTGGCATTGTTTATCAATTTTCACTACTACTGAGGTTGCATGGTAGTTGGAATGGCCTTGAAGCGTTAACACCAGTTTCCCGCCAGATTTCCACCAGTTTCCCGCCAGATTTCCACCAGTTTCCCGCCTGATTTCCACCAGATTCCCGCCAAATTCTTGTTATGTACAGCAGTTTTCGGTGAGTTTCGACTCATCATTATTCTTGGTACATTTTTTTTTATTCGAGCCAGGTATGCTCTCCAGCCAGCGATGCTGGTATTTTGTCAGAGATGTTCCAAGTGCTCCTAAAATCTCGCACGTCACTTACACGTCATGCTAATTTTATACACATTTTAGGTACGCTTTATATGTGTGTACACATGTTCATGCTATGAATATTTTATGTACACTTTATGCACATCTTATGGCACTTTACTCACCCTTTATATACAATTTATAAACACTTTACATGCGCTTTACATACACTTTATGTTCACTTTACTTCCCCAGCCCCCCCCCAGAGTCTTTTCACTTGCCTTGCAATATCTTCCTATGGTGACATGCGTGGTCGTCTGACCTGATGTTGCAGGTGCGAAGGGAGGCACCGGGAGCGCGGTTTACCGAGAGTCGTGTAGCACCGCGGGTTTCTTCGTCGTCTCAACACATCCATAAGAAACTTAAGTCGTTTATATAAGCCAAAGTTTGAATTTATCTCTCGGTTACGGAAATTGCTTTGTTGGAGACAATCCACAATTTCTCGCCGCTCCTTGATGATGCCGGGCTCCACGGTCCGCGTCAGGTGGAACTTCCAGGACTTCGACGAAGTCCTTCGACGACTTCGGACAAGACTTCGACGAAGTCCTTCGACTTCGGACAAGACTTCGACGATGTCCTTTGCCTTGGACAAGACTTCGACGACGTCCTTCGACTTTTGTACAAAGACTTCGACGAAGTCCTTACGACTCGACTTCGACAAGACTTCGGACAAGACTCGACGAAGTCTCCGATGTTCGTCGTTCTGTTTGGGGGAGGGGGGATGTCGCTGGACCTCGTCTCCTGGAAACTCTGTATTCGAAGCACTTCTTTGGGACCCTCTTGAGATCGCCGTCTTCGTCAGAGTACTTGCTTTAAGCGCTTCGTCTCGCCTTGCAACACTTCCAACTACGCGTTGTGGAGCCGTTGTTATTCTAACCACCTCCACCACAGTGTGTTGAGCGTTGTTACCCTGACCACCTCCACCACAGTGGTGGAGCGTTGTTACCCTGACCACCTCCACCACAGTGGTGGAGGCGTCACCACCATCTGGCATGTGAACAGTGAGGCAGTAAAGGCAGTGTTCACACTAACAAGGATTAACATCAAAGTTCTGCCACTGAATCAGTTTTTGTTATTTTACCAGTAGTTATTTATGACGTTCAGCCAATCACTGAAGCGCCCGTTAAGACCATTACACACTGCCTTATAACTCGTGAATGAAATCGTGTATAAAGCCGCGTATGAACGTATTCTTGAGGAAGTGAACCTCGCTGGACTAGACAGCTGTGGTAAATGGCTGACCTTGTAAGCGGTAGACGATTATTGCAAGCAACTACACTGGTGATTGTAGGTCCCAGGATTAATATTTAGGAGGGCGGATAAGTTAGGATAACGAGGATGAAATAAATAAGGGCCTCTGCGGGTTCTTTTATTTTTACGTTATCTCCGTTTTTTTAAGCTATTCTTTTCCACTTTCCCCCTCCCCTCTTTTTCCCCCTTTGATGCTTTTCCCATCGCCTTCCCTCTTGCCTTATATAACTCGCACACACGTGCTATGTCACACCTTACGGGCTATTCATGCCCGTGCCACTATTTAGGTGACTTAATCTTCATCAGCCTGCTATGTCACGACATGATAAGGGTCCACGACGGACCGAAACGTCGTCTCACCCATTTCCTATGTTTGGGACATGATATTTAGGACATGATATATGTACTCGGACCTTCCGGAAGGCTTCGGTCGAGGCCCTCAAGACCTGCTTCGCTGAGCACGTCTGATGTTGACTTATTAATCTCAGAACACTTGTCTTCAAGAAGTTTGTGATTGTCTTGCGGATTGGTCGCTAGAGCGAAGGACACGGATTTCCGAATAGATTTGATTTTCCATGTTGGCTCCTCGTCAAGCAGATCTAAATTGCCGTCACGTTTATTGAATTATATTTTAATTGTTCCTTGTTTTTATTTGTAGTTTGAGTACCTGTCAATGTCCTCGATTTGGGAAATATGTGGATAGGAAAGTTCTGACTTGGGTCATGTGTGGACTATGAGGGGGAGATGTTTAAGATGTATCTTTAGAAGTCAATCCTCACCTTCATTGTCGTTTGCTCATGTCCACACCTACACTTGCTGTCTGGCCTCATGTCCACACCTACACCTGCTGTCCTGGCCTCATGTCCACCCTACACCTGCTGCCTGGCCTCATGTCCACAGCTACACCTGCTGCTGGGCCTCATGTCCACACCTACACCTGCTGTCTGGCCTCATGTCCACACCTACACCTGCTGTCTGGCCTCATGTCCACACCTACACCTGCTGTCTGGCCTCATGTCCACACCTACACCTGTCGATTTGGGCTTCCGCCTAACACACAAGAAGACTTGTAGACGAAGGGTGAAGCTGACGCCTCCAGTTGCGAATCAAGAACGGGTCAGGCTCGACCCAAACCCTTTCCTCTGTGCTTTGAGCACCTCTAGACGCAAGGTAATGACTTGTACTGCACATGGAAGGGACGAGAGAACCAGGAGGGGCGAGAGGACGGGTGTGAAGGAATGGTGAATGAACGCCAACCACTTGGAACATTTGGGGGATCGAACGCAGACTTGTAAGAACCGAGGCTGTCGCTATACCGATCAATCCAAGTCGATGGGCTATGAGGCGCGAGGGACTTCATTTAGAAGCATATTGACATGTGTCGCATATTATGGTACACCACAATGCGTGCGTGTGCGCGCACGCGCATAAATCTCTCCCCCCCCCCACACATACAGATGATCGGACAGCCCTCTGGGGTTCTATTCTATGGGTCCGGGTTCGATTCCCGGTCGAGGCAGAAAGAAATGGACAGTTTCTTTCACCTAATTCTCCTGTTCCCTAGCAGTAAATAGGTACCTGGGAGTTGCACAGATGTTACAGGCTGCATCACTGGGATTGGTGGGAAGAGAAATATGTAGTGGAAATAGAAGAAAATAGGTCGGAAGTCAGTACAATCAACGGTTAGAAAGGCG
>WNGS01167372.1:14686277-14701961 GCA_020271785.1 Procambarus virginalis | reverse complement strand
GAGCTACACTAGCAGCTCTTGTTGGAGCACACTAGCAGCTCTTGTTGGAGCTACACTAGCAGCTCTTGTTGGAGCTACACTAGCACTCTTGTTGGAGCTACACTAGCAGGTTTTGTTGGAGCTACACTAGCAGCTCTTGTTGGAGCTACACTAGCAGCTCTTGTTGGAGCACACACTAGCAGCTCTTGTTGGAGCACACTAGCAGCTCTTTGTTGGAGCACACTAGCAGCTCTTGTTGGAGCACACTAGCAGCTCTTGTTGGAGCACACTAGCAGCTCTTGTTGGCACACTAGCAGCTCTTGTTGGAGCACACTAGCAGCTCTTGTTGGAGCACACTAGCAGCTCTTGTTGGAGCACACTAGCAGCTCTTGTTGAAACACACTAGCAGCTCTTGTTGGAGCACACTAGCAGCTCTTGTTGGAGCTACACTAGCAGCTCTTGTTGGAGCTACACTAGCAGCTCTTGTTGGAGCACACTAGCAGCTCTTGTTGGAGCACATAGCTCTTGTTGGAGCTACACTAGCAGCTCTTGTTGGAGCACACTAGCAGCTCTTGTTATTAGCTACACTAGCAGCTCTTGTTGGAGCACACTAGCAGCTCTTGTTGGAGCTACACTAGCAGCTCTTGTTGGCTACACTAGCAGCTCTTGTTGGCGCTACATAGCAGCTCTTGTTGGAGCTACACTAGCAGCTCTTGTTGGAGCTACACTAGCAGCTCTTGTTGGCGCACACTAGCAGCTCTTGTTGGAGCTACACTAGCAGCTCTTGTTGGAGCTACACTAGCAGCTCTTGTTGGAGCTACACTAGCAGCTCTTGTTGGCGCTACACTAGCAGCTCTTGTTGGAGCTACACTAGCAGCTCTTGTTGGAGCTACACTAGCAGCTCTTGTTGGAGCTACACTAGCAGCTCTTGTTGGAGCTACACTAGCAGCTCTTGTTGGAGCTACACTAGCAGCTCTTGTTGAGCTACACTAGCAGCTCTTGTTGAAACTACACTAGCAGCTCTTGTTGGAGCTACACTAGCAGCTCTTGTTGGAGCTACACTAGCTCTTGTTGGAGCACACTAGCAGCTCTATTAGAGCTACACTAGCAGCTCTTGTTGGTGCACACTAGCAGCTTTTGTTGGAGCACACTAGCAGCTCTTGTTGGAGCACACTAGCAGCTCTTGTTGGGGCACACTAGCAGCTCTTGTTGGAGCACACTAGCAGCTCTTGTTGGGCACACTAGCAGCTCTTGTTGGAGCTACACTAGCTCTTCTTGGAGCTCCACTAGCAGCTCTTATTAGAGCTACACTAGCAGCTCTTGTTGGAGCACACTAGCAGCTCTTGTTGGAGCTACACTAGCTCTTGTTGGAGCTCCACTAGCAGCTCTTGTTGGAGCTCACTAGCAGCTCTTGTTGGCACTACTAGCAGCTCTTGTTGGAGCTACACTAGCAGCTCTTGTTGAGCTGCACTAGCAGCTCTTGTTGGAGCACACTAGCAGCTCTTGTTGGGGCACACTAGCAGCTCTTGTTGGAGCACACTAGCAGCTCTTGTTGGGCTGCACTAGTAGCTCTTGTTGGAGCTACACTAGCAGCTCTTGTTGGAGCACACTAGCAGCTCTTGTTGGAGCTACACTAGCAGCTCTTGTTGGAGTACACTAGCAGCTCTTGTTGGAGCTACACTAGCAGCTCTTGTTGGAGCTACACTAGCAGCTCTTGTGGAGCTACACTAGCAGCTCTTGTTGGAGCTACACACTAGCAGCTCTTGTTGGAGCTACACTAGCAGCTCTTGTTGGAGCACACTAGCAGCTCTTGTTGGAGTACACTAGCAGCTCTTGTTGGAGCTACACTAGCAGCTCTTGTTGGAGCACACTACCAGCTCTTGTTGGAGCACACTAGCAGCTCTTGTTGGAGCACACTAGCAGCTCTTGTTGGAGCTACACTAGCAGCTCTTGTTGGAGCTACACTAGCAGCTCTTGTTGGAGCTACACTAGCAGCTCTTGTTGGAGCTACACTAGCAGCTCTTGTTGGAGCACACTAGCCTCTTGTTGGAGCTACACTAGCAGCTCTTGTTGGAGCTACACTAGCAGCTCTTGTTGGAGCACACTAGCAGCTCTTGTTGGTGCACACTAGCAGCTCTTGTTGGAGCACACTAGCAGCTCTTGTTGGAGCACACTAGCAGCTCTTGTTGTGCACACTAGCAGCTCTTGTTGGAGCACACTAGCAGCTCTTGTTGGAGCTACACTAGCAGCTCTTGTTGGAGCACACTAGCAGCTCTTGTTGGAGCACACTAGCAGCTCTTGTTGGAGCTACACTAGCAGCTCTTGTTGGAGCACACTACAGCTCTTGTTGGAGCACACTAGCAGCTCTTGTTGGAGCACACTAGCAGCTCTTGTTGGAGCACACTAGCAGCTCGTTGGAGCACACTAGCAGCTCTTGTTGGAGCACACTAGCAGCTCTTGTTGGAGCTACACTAGCAGTTTTGTTGGAGCTACACTAGCAGCTCTTGTTGGAGCTACACTAGCAGCTCTTGTTGGAGCACACTAGCAGCTCTTGTTGGAGCACACTAGCAGCTCTTTGTTGGAGCACACTAGCAGCTCTTGTTGGCACACTAGCAGCTCTTGTTGGAGCACACTAGCAGCTCTTGTTGGAGCACACTAGCAGCTCTTGTTGGTGCACACTAGCAGCTCTTGTTGAGCACACTAGCAGCTCTTGTTGAAGCACACTAGCAGCTCTTGTTGGAGCACACTAGCAGCTCTTGTTGGAGCTACACTAGCAGCTCTTGTTGGAGCTCCACTAGCAGCTCTTGTTGGAGCTGCACTAGCAGCTCTTGTTGGAGCACACTAGCAGCTCTTGTTGGAGCCACTAGCAGCTCTTGTTTAGCTACACTAGCAGCTCTTGTTGGAGCTGCACTAGCAGCTCTTGTTGGAGCTACACTAGCAGCTCTTGTTGGAGCTACACTACCAGCTCTTGTTGGAGCACACTAGCAGCTCTTGTTGGAGCACACTAGCAGCTCTTGTTGGAGCTACACTAGCAGCTCTTGTTGGAGCACACTAGCAGCTCTTGTTGGAGCTACACTAGCCAGCTCTGTTGGAGCACACTAGCAGCTCTTGTTGGAGCACACTAGCAGCTCTTGTTGGAGCACACTAGCAGCTCTTGTTGGAGCACACTAGCAGCTCTTGTTGGAGCACACTAGCAGCTCTTGTTGGAGCACACTAGCAGCTCTTGTTGGAGCACACTAGCAGCTCTTGTTGGAGCTACACTAGCAGCTCTTGCTGGAGCACACTAGCAGCTCTTGTTGGAGCACACTAGCAGCTCTTGTTGGAGCACACTAGCAGCTCTTGTTGGAGCACACTAGCAGCTCTTGTTGGAGCACACTAGCAGCTCTTGTTGGAGCACACTAGCAGCTCTGTTGGAGCACACTAGCAGCTCGTGTTGGAGCACACTAGCAGCTCTTGTTGGAGCTACACTAGCAGCTCTTGTTGGAGCACACTAGCAGCTCTTGTTGGAGCACACTAGCAGCTCTTGTTGGAGCTACACTAGCAGCTCTTGTTGGAGCACACTAGCAGCTCTTGTTGGAGCACACTAGCAGCTCTTGTTGGAGCACACTAGCAGCTCTTGTTGGAGCACACTAGCAGCTCTTGTTGGAGCACACTAGCAGCTCTTGTTGGAGCACACTAGCAGCTCTTTGTTGGAGCACACTAGCAGCTCTTGTTGGAGCTACACTAGCAGCTCTTGTTGGAGCACACTAGCAGCTCTTGTTGGAGCTACACTAGCAGCTCTTGTTGGAGCACACTAGCAGCTCTTGTTGGAGCACACTAGCAGCTCTTGTTGGAGCACTATAGCTCTCTGTTGGAGCACACTAGCAGCTCTTGTTGGAGCACACTAGCAGCTCTTGTTGGAGCACACTAGCAGCTCTTGTTGGAGCTACACTAGCAGCTCTTGTTGGAGCTACACTAGCAGCTCTGTTGGAGCTACACTAGCAGCTCTTGTTGGAGCTACACTAGCAGCTCTTGTTGGAGCTACACTAGCAGCTCTTGTTGGAGCACACTAGCAGCTCTTGTTGGAGCTACACTAGCAGCTCTTGTTGGAGCACACTAGCAGCTCTTGTTGGAGCACACTAGCAGCTCTTGTTGGAGCACACTAGCAGCTCTTGTTGGAGCTACACTAGCAGCTCTTGTTGAGCTACACTAGCAGCTCTTGTTGGAGCACACTAGTAGCTCTTGTTGGAGCTACACTAGCAGCTCTTGTTGGAGCTACACTAGCAGCTCTTGTTGGAGCACACTAGCAGCTCTTGTTGGAGCTACACTAGTAGCTCTTGTTGGAGCTACACTAGCAGCTCTTGTTGGAGCACACTAGTAGCTCTTGTTGGAGCTACACTAGCAGCTCTTGTTGGAGCTACACTAGCTCTTGTTGGAGCTCCACTAGCAGCTCTTGTTGGAGCTACACTAGCAGCTCTTGTTGGACCACTAGCAGCTCTTGTTGGAGCACACTAGCAGCTCTTGTTGGAGCACACTAGCAGCTCTTGTTGGCACACAAGCAGCTCTTGTTGGAGCACCTAGCAGCTCTTGTTGGAGCTACACTAGCAGCTCTTGTTGGAGCTGCACTAGCAGCTCTTGTTGGAGCACACTAGCAGCTCTTGTTGGAGCACACTAGCAGCTCTTGTTGGAGCACACTAGCAGCTCTTGTTGGAGCACACTAGCAGCTCTTGTTGGAGCACACTAGCAGCTCTTGTTGGAGCTACACTAGCAGCTCTTGTTGGAGCACACTAGCAGCTCTTGTTGGAGCTACACTAGCACTCTTGTTGGAGTACACTAGCAGCTCTTGTTGGAGCTACACTAGCAGCTCTTGTTGAGCTACACTAGCAGCTCTTGTTGGAGCTACACTAGCAGCTCTTGTTGGAGCTACACTAGCAGCTCTTGTTGGAGCTCCACTAGCAGCTCTTGTTGGAGCACACTAGCAGCTATTGTTGGAGCACACTAGCAGCTCTTGTTTTAGCTACACTAGCAGCTCTTGTTGGAGCTGCACTAGCAGCTCTTGTTGGAGCTACACTAGCAGCTCTTGTTGGAGCTACACTAGCAGCTCTTGTTGGAGCACACTAGCAGCTCTTGTTGGAGCTACACTAGCAGCTCTTGTTGGAGCTACACTAGCAGCTCTTGTTGGAGCACACTAGCAGCTCTTGTTGGAGCACACTAGCAGCTCTTGTTGGAGCACACTAGCAGCTCTTGTTGGAGCCACTAGCAGCTCTTGTTGCGCACACTAGCAGCTCTTGTTGGAGCACACTAGCAGCTCTTGTTGGAGCACACTAGCAGCTCTTGTTGGAGCACACTAGCAGCTCTTGTTGGAGCTACACTAGCAGCTCTTGCTGGAGCACACTAGCAGCTCTTGTTGGAGCACACTAGCAGCTCTTGTTGGAGCTACACTAGTAGCTCTTGTTGGAGCACACTAGCAGCTCGTGTTGGAGCACACTANTTGAATTGACTTGCAGCTCTAAACACTCTAAATGCTTCACCCACGTTCTGCAAATACAAATAATTCACAGCAAAACCTAAGCACCTAGCTAACCTACACATAATTATATGCACTAATTAATATAATAATAAAAGTATTTGAGACAATGTCGATATTGTATGCACACAGTAAGTTAAAATAGATGAATGCGTTTTAAATTCTGGGGTGAGCTGCTGGGGGAGGTGCAGAGCCCCCAGAGCAGCAGGAGGGTGAAGATTCCGCGTCGGGATCATGTGTTTGTTTTGTCTGTTTTGTGACTATTAACGAGCCCAGGAGGAATTGCAATGGGACAGTAATATGTATAAATGTATTGTGTAGTGATAATCAACATTAACGTCGAATAATTCCGCGAATTCTAAAGTGTAGGACAGTTTTGGCTGCAAATTGCCATGATGGAGAGCAATAGTGTTTATACCCTCATTGGACTAGTGAATTGCCACATACTGTGTTGATAATTATATGTTCTCTACAACTTCTTGATTGAAAACGCTCACTGTTGATAACGAAAAAGAAAAGTAAAATTTATTAAATACACGTGTGTACAACCTATAATGAAAAGGAGAAACAGGAAAGTATTTTATACCAGGGGACCATGTATGGAAACATCGCTTCTTGCACGCGTGGAAATCAACACTCAAGAGGCCGTTTGGTAAGTAATATTAAGATTTTAATTCTCTTCTTTTTGTTCTATTGGGCACGCGTTTAGGAGCTGGGGACCATCGCAGTTCAACCGTTAGGCTGTGACTGTTCGAGTACCCAGAGTTTACTGGACGCCTGACAGCTTTGGGTTAATTGCTGGGGTGATGTTTAGGTAGGTTGCACAGTGTCTCTGTGGCTCATTTTGGTACTCGGTTTCCACCTGTGACCCCTTGATTATCTCCTGTGCCGGTTATAGTTTGTTCTTGCCTGCCTTATACAATTTCCAGTGACTTCATTTATGAAATGTAGAGTTTGTTCATAAAAGATTTCACCAATTTGCATCCGCAAGATAACGAGTAAATATCATGGTAGATCGTCTTGTTTGATGATCTGTTCACTTGCGACGGTAAAGTTGGGTTGTTGTGGGTCTTGTATCCAGCCCTGCCTCCTAAGGTTTCCCAACGTCAAGAAATTGTTGTACTTAAGCCCCCTTATCCTAACTTGCCACAGGACCCAAAACAGAAAACGGGACAGTTTGTCTATTTAGCGAGCCGCTACTATTTTCTAGTACGATAATTTTTAGCCTTAGGGTGTACGTCAAATTTGTGACGTTCTATTAGGAGGACGGGTTAAGCTTCAGGATGTGCCCAGGGGGTTCCCATTATGAATAAAAGGCAAGGCCTTGCGGCTATGTACAGGTCGCTTGTCGGCGTTAAACTAATGTGCCTTGAGGAAGATAAGCGCGCTGTTAGGCAGATGTTTGGTGACCTATGTGTCTTCCTCATGGAGGCGCGCACGAGACCAACACCTTCGAAACCAAGCGGGAAGGTAGTGACGGGCTGTGTCATATGTTTATTAGCCACACACACACACGTTTAACTTATGGGCACTTAATGTAACAAAGACCTGCGCTTTGTTGGGCGAACTGCATTATTCCCCCCCTTACAGTCGTGCACGGTATCGTAGAATATCCTAGTTTTCACGTTGATTGCAAAGCCAGCTTCCGTAATGTCCCTTTGAGTCACGTTCCTCGGGAAAAAATCCTTGATAAATCTGAAACAACGATCGTCTTGTGTTGACTTGTTCTCGTATTGGCTTCTTGAGTGACATATTGGCCATTTTGGCTCCCACAGACGGTGCTAAATAGTCTTCCAGACATGGTGCCTTCTTTTGATAATTAATTATCTGGGAATGAGCAAGCACTGTGTATTGGCATTTGAGTATCATGCGGAAGAAGGTATTCACTGTTTAGGTAAAAGACAAGGAGGTAGATGGTTTACATACCGTAGAGCAGGGGTCTCCAAACTATGGCCCGCGGGCCACGTCCGGCCCGCCACATAATTTCATCCGGCCCGCCAAACAAATCCCTGTGTGGTGGCCTTGAAAAAATAATTATCGTACGAATGGCATCGCAGAATTATTCAAAGCTGGGGCTGCTGACTGGTGGCCTGCAGCCAGATCAGTTTCCAAATTTGATAAAGTTTGCTTGTAGTTTTGTGTCCATTTTTGGTTCAACATACTTGTGTGAACAAACATTTTCCAAAATGAAGTATGTGAAATCTAACTATCGAGCAAATTTGTCTGATCACTTGAAATCAATTCTTACAATTGGCTCATCTAATCTGGAACCTGATTTTAATGAAATTTTGAAGTCAAAACGACAGTATCATTCGTCACACTATATTTGGTTGCATAAAACTAAAGGCAGGAATCTATTTAGTTTACCCTAATTTTTTCCAAAAAGATATGTTTTAATTTTTCCATGTTTATACTTTAATATTTGAGGAAATTAAATTACTGGCACTGATTTGTTTTTTTTGTTTTTTTCATTTTTTATTCCTTCGGCCCGCATAAATATGGGAAATATATAATGTGGCCCTTACATTGAAAAGTTTGGAGACCCCTGCCGTAGAGGAAAGACTTTCTCGAAGGTATACCTTGGGAAATAGAGCTCAGAGGAAGACTATTCCTAAATTAGATCTTCTTCAGCGTGAAATTATGGAAAGTTGACGACAAACGTAACCCCTTATTATTTTTATGGAGGATAAAGAGAGGGATAAAAATAACCCATGCTTTAACAAAGGATGTAAGGAAGCAAATCACATTTGTTTATTTATTTATTTATATATATATATATATATATATTATATATATATATATATATATATATATATATATATATATATATATATATAATATATATACACAAGAAGATACATTGGGATTGTGAGTATATATAGCATAGTAATTACAATCTTATAAAGCCACTAGTACGCGCAGCGTTTCGGGCAGGCATACAGACACATTATAGAGGCATAATAGAGGTATATAGACACATATAGACACATAAGCATGAGGGCATGGACAACTACAGAAACATAACACAAAGAAGAAATCTGGACGCAAGCTTCTGTATAGGAGATAAAACCTGTGACAGAACCGAACACTAAAAGTCCACATACAGCTAATAGCATTATCTGCATGTGCAAAGTGGGCTAAAACAAAACTGCCTTTAGGAATGTGAACAAGGTTCAGAACCTTGAGTACCACATACGTTAGACCAATTATGGAATATGTATAAATGAAGTAAACTTCATGTCACTGGAAAAAAAGAGGAATCGGGGAAGACATGATCACCCCATACAAAATTCTTAGGTGTTTACAATTATAGAATGTTTTGCATAGATGGTACACAAACGAAGGAACACAGATGTTAAGTACCCGAATGTGCCACAGAAACATTAGAATATTTGTTCAGCGATAGCGTAGTGAACAAATATTATGCATTAATCGTACGTGAGGTGGTGAAGGCAGACTTAATACAGGGCTTCAAATATAGACACGACCGTGTCTAATAAGCTTGAAAACCAGTACACTAATTGACTAATCCCCGAGAAGAGGGCTCTAAGGCCTGTACTCACCTAGTTGTACTCAACTAGCTATGCATGCGGGGGATGAGCTTCGGCTCTTTGGTCCAGCGCCTCAACCGTCAATCAATTGTAACCCATCCCGCAAGTGAATACATGAGAATAATGGAGAATACAAGCATATTGGAGAATACAAGCATATTGCAGAAAATACTTTAACTATAATAATCGAGCAAATAATTGACTTACAGTATAAATAAGCGTCTTAAGAACCGAATTCCTACCATTAAATTAATGGCACAACTCTCCGCGACACAGGAAATATACACACAATTTATGAAGGCGTCTCTCAACCATGCAGCGACTAAGTTGCTCTTTGAAATGCAAATGAGATGTGTTAAAACTGACTAAGAAGGCTCTCTCGGTCCCTCGGCCCCCCCTCGTCCCTCACGTCCCTCGTTCCCTGTCCCTCCTAGTAATCTCCGTTCCTCACGTCTCATGTCCCCAAATCCTCCGTCCCTTGGCTCCTCCCACCCCTAGGCCTTGAGAGCCTGCTAAGTAGGGTCCCATTTTGGTAAAGTTTTAATATTTGTTTATGTATGATCAGAATGAGATGTATGATAACCAAACCACATATCAGAAGATAAAGAAACGACGACGTTTCTCACCTAACGTATACGTATGTAGGATCAGTAGGAACAACAGTAATCATTACTGGATACTATTAGGTGAGTACAGCTGGTTCCTTAATTAGCAGGCCAGCCATAGGCTACGCAGCATTAGGTCCACAGAAAACCTAGCTCAAAGATGGCGCCATACCAGGGAAAAATATTTTGAGACATGTTCGAGTTAATGGAGCTTCAGAAGTAATTAAGTATAGTAACAAAAGATCAATTAACAACAAATAATTGTAGCTGCTGCAGTTATTTTAAGCTTACAATACACAATTTGTTATATTGTTTTCTTCCCTAAAGTTATTCACAACTTTTATATTTATTATGCAGTGTTCTGACCTCGTAAATTCATAGAAAACTTTTGACCTTCATAACTGTAAAATTTAAGGTATTTAAAAGCAGAGCTGATGGTGATGAGGCTATTGAAAACTGGGTGGAGGACAAGAGAAAACTGGGTGGAGGACAAGAGAGAGATACTGGGTTCAAGAGTGTGGTGATTTCGAAGATCAATGTTCCCGCGGCTCAGTCTTTGACTCGGCCTCCTGGTTGGTGGTATGATCAGCTAGGCTGTTGAACGCGGCTGCTCATAGGCTGACCTGTGAATCACAGCCTTTGGTGGTGTTTATTCAGTTATCTTTTGAACACTACGAGATGCCAGCCAGTTATGCATCTTATGTGTAGCATGAGTGTGTGTTAAACAGACTCGGGCCTCTGATGTTGATAGTTCTCTCTTAGCGTATATATATATTACACCTCTGCTTTCCAAGGGACTATTCTGCACATCCTGCCATGCCTCCTGGTCTCGTGTGATGTTATTTCTGTGAATAGAATTGGAACCAGACCCTCTAATATTTTCTAAATGTAAACTATTATGTATCTCCCGACTGCGCTCTAGAGAATACAGATTAAACAAATTTAAGCGCTCACAATTATTTAGATGTTTTAGTTCGTTCTAGCGGTAAAGGAACTCTGCACGGTCTCCAGATCAGCAACTTCTCCAGCTTTGAAAGGGGCTGTTACTGTGCAACAATATTCCACTCTCGAGAGAACTAGTGTTTTAAAAAGTATCATCATTGGTATTGCATCTCTTGTTTGAAAGGTTCTTGTTGTCCAACCTGTCATTTTTCTTGCAATTGTGACAGCTGCTTTATTGTGGCTGGGTGGGCATACCGTTTTGAAACTTTATAAGAATTTCCTGCCCACCTAACCTATCAGAGGACCCATAACTTACTGTTGTTGAAAAAAAATCCCAAATTTATATTATTTTTTTTCATTTTCAAATTGCGTCCATATTCGGCCATACGGGCAAACGGCCAAAAGTGACGTTCTTTTTAAAAGGACAGGTTGCGGACAAGAGAGAGAGAGAGAGGGAGAGAGAAAGAGAGAGAGAGATATACTGGGTGGGGGGCAAGAGAGGGACACTGGACTAAGAGCAAATACATGCTCTTAGAACAATCCTTATAGGGGGGATGGGTTGATGGGTATACAGCCTGGGTTTATGTATACACAAGGCTGATTGTAGCCTTTAACCTTATCAATTAAAAAGTCATCCCATGCTGTGTATATACCGAGAGATGTATTTATTAATGTAGGCCTACAATTATTGAGGTATAATTATCAGTGTAGAATTACCTACATTCACTGAGGTATTGTTCTGTGTAGGCCTATATACACTGAATATACCATTCACTAAGAGTATATTAATCTTTTATTCAGTGATTAAAATTTACGTGAAAGATTGAAGCAAGATAGATTGTGGCTGTATGATTCAAACAATTGATAGATCTTCCACCTTCGATTTTATAAAGCCTAAATTACAAGCGAAACGTATTTCTACAAAATTAAAGTCTTGTCTTATCTTGATGTTTCTTTACACAAAAGCATCATCGTGAGCCATTTCCGCTTCAGCTGTTCAATTTCAATCCGTCTAAAAAAAAAGTTATAAAAAGACATTTGGAAGCAGAAAGTCGTAATTCTATCAACATAAGAGCCTAACAAAGCATATATTCTGCCTGTTGTCGTAGATGGAATGTCAACATCGTCGTGGACAGTTGCGACGTCTGTGCCAGATATGGTATAACGATAAAATAACAGCCAAGTAAAGTGTCAGGGAAAATTGCAACAAAAACTAAGGAGCTGCAATGCCAACGTGCACCCTTGCTGACGTCAGGCGGGCGACTGAATCATTGAATCAGGTGATGGAGGAGGAGCATGGCGGGTCGGCTGGGGTTGGCTCGCTCACTCTCGACCCGACCCTCGGCCAGGCAGCACCGGGCTACCCTCTCCGCGTCCCCCCTCACGCTCCATCACTCAAAACCTAACTACAGACAGTTTTTACCTATTAGAAAAATTTCTTTACGTAAAATTAGTTTAATTTAAATAGTGCAAAAATATCTCGATAATAATTATTGTTGTAGTGGATGTAATCGACGGAGCGTCTGACATTAAGTGATTAATATGGATAATTAAGTGATATATATTTTGACTAGATTTCATGTATGATGTAACACATCATGGTTGTAATCGACATTATTCCAATTGACAGGAGTTGATGTACAAAGTTTAGCTATGTAAATTCCGGTATTCCACGGTCAAAACTGTGTACATAAACTGCTTGACTTAACCGCAAACTGCCTATATGAAAGTGATTAATAGCCTAACCCCCCTAAGCAATAATAGGTAGCCATAGAATTATCTTACGATATAAAACAATGAGTTGAACTGAACTGATTATATGAACTGAGCTGAGTATAGGCCTACTGATAATAGTACTGGCCTATTGATAAACTATGCAAGCACTATGCAGCCATATGCCAACTAGCCTATGAGACGGCTGGTGAACAGATAACCCCATTAAGGTGATGGAGAAATCTTCTCCTGGATACGCAGGAATTATTGAATTAACAAACTCACAGAGGTAAGGAATTTTGTATTTTAATCCCCATTCCACCTCTTCCTTCCCCGCCACCCTTCTTTCCCATCCCCCCTCCTCTTCCAGTCCTTCCAGAGGTGAGGAAAGTAACGCCTCAATGTTACTTTATTATTACGTTGTAACTAATGATATTCTTTTTATAAACAAACTACCTTGTGTGTGTTTCTGGGTGTTCACGTTCTTGGATAAATGTTGACTTGTAATAATTTTAACATCGTAATTAAGTTGTTTATTTTGTGTTAGTAACGATCTTATTAGTGTTTTCACAGTTCGAAGATAGTTAATTTTCAGGATATTATATGATTAGGGGTACCGTTTGTCCACTGCACAAGCTGTCGTACATCAATGTTAGGTTTGTGTACCACTGTGATGTTCACGTCTCATTGTGACGTTTCTATAGTGCTGCGAAGTATACGTATCACTCTTTGAACTAAGTTTATGTATTACTGTAAAGTAAGCTTATGTATCACTTATGTATCACTGTCAAGTGGATTGATCTTATTCTGGCGATTCAATTGTCCTTTTGTTAACGTTAAATTATTCAAGTAAATTATCCTTTTAGTAATTATCCTTAGAAGTAATTATCTTAAGAGTCCCTTAGGAACTCTATACAGAAGAGTCAGCTTACCATATACTACAAGAGTACGAAGACCCCTAATTTGTGCACAAAGAACTCTTCAGATACTAAATGGGACGCATTTAAAGATTCATTCTGTACCGCAGTGAATTCAAAATAAATAAAATTAAAAACAGATGAAAAAGAGTAAAAAAACTGACCCACAAGGACAAATCATAAAAAACGGAACGTGAGTATGTTTACTGTCCTCCAGTAGTCTTAAGAGCCGTGATTGGTTAACATTACGACAAGAGAGCAATTTCAAGCCCAGTGATTGGTTGACGTTTCCTTGACGCCGGAAATCAACTTGACAGTAATTGGCTGGCATTACCGAGAGACGGTGATTGGTGGATTTTTGGTGACGAGAACTGGGATTTATCTGCCCGCGATGTAATAAATGTGAATATATATTTAGACTGCAATATTGAGTTTGAGGCCAACAGAGTGGAACGTTAAAGATAAGGACCAATGAGAGCTGAATTACTGCTACAGGCGCCCCGTGCTGGCGCACACTAGCAGCTCTTGTTGGAGCACACTAGCAGCTCTTGTTGGAGCACACTAGCAGCTCTTGTTGGAGCACACTAGTAGCTCTTGTTGGAGCACACTAGTAGCTCTTGTTGGAGCACACTAGTAGCTCTTGTTGGAGCACACTAGTAGCTCTTGTTGGAGCACACTAGCAGCTCTTGATGGAGCACACTAGCAGCTCTTGATGGAGCACACTAGTAGCTCTTGTTGGAGCATACTAGAAGCTCTTGGTGGAGCACACTAGTAGCTCTTGTTGGAGCACACTAGTAGCTCTTGTTGGAGCACACTAGTAGCTCTTGTTGGAGCACACTAGTAGCTCTTGTTGGAGCACACTAGTAGCTCTTGTTGGAGCACACAAGCAGCTCTTTATTGGTGCACACTAGTAGCTCTTTGTTGGAGCACACTAGCAGCTCTTATTGGAGCACACTGACAGCTCTTGTTGTAGCACACTGGCAGCTCTTGTTGGAGCACACTGGCAGCTCTTGTTGGAGCACACTAGCAGCTCTTGTTGGAGCACACTAGCAGCTCTTGCTGGAGCACACTAGCAGCTCTTGTTGGAGCACACTAGCAGCTCTTGCTGGAGCACACTAGCAGCTCTTGCTGGAGCACAATGGCAGCTCTTGTTGGAGCACACTAGCAGCTCTTGTTGGTGCACACCAGCAGCTCTTTGCTGGAGCACACTAGCAGCTCTTTGTTGGAGCACACTAGCAGCTCTTGTTGGAGCACACTAGCAGCTCTTGTTGGTGCACACTAGCAGCTATTATTGGAGCACACTAGCAGCTCTTTGTTGGAGCACACTAGCAGCTCTTTGTTGGAGCACACTAGCAGCTCTTGTTGGAGCACACTAGCAGCTCTTTGTTGGAGCACACTAGCAGCTCTTGTTGGTGCACACTAGCAGCTCTTTGTTGGAGCACACTAGCAGCTCTTGTTGGAGCACACTAGCAGCTCTTGTTGGTGCACACTAGCAGCTCTTGTTGGAGCACACTATCAGCTCTTTGTTGGAGCACACTGGCAGCTCTTTGTTGGAGCACACTAGCAGCTCTTGCTGGAGCTACACTAGTAGCTCTTGTTGGAGCACACTAGCAGCTCTTGTTGGAGCACACTAGCAGCTCTTGTTGGAGCACACTAGCAGCTCTTATTAGAGCTACACTAGCAGCTCTTGTTGGAGCACACTAGCAGCTCTTGCTGGAGCTACACTAGTAGCTCTTGCTGGAGCTACACTAGCAGCTCTTGTTGGAGCTACACTAGTAGCTCTTGTTGGAGCACACTAGCAGCTCTTGTTGGAGCACACTAGCAGCTCCTGTTGGAGCTACACTAGTAGCTCTTGTTGGATCACACTAGCAGCTCTTGTTGGTGCACACTAGCAGCTCTTGTTGGTGCACACTAGCAGCTCTTGTTCGAGCCACACTAGTAGCTCTTGTTGGAGCACACTAGCAGCTCTTGTTGGTGCACACTAGCAGCTCTTGTTGGAGCACACTAGCAGCTCCTGTTGGAGCTACACTAGCAGCTCTTGTTGGAGCTACACTAGCAGCTCTTGTTGGCGCTACATTAGCAGCTCTTGTTGGAGCTACACTAGCAGCTCTTGTTGGAGCACACTAGCAGCTCTTGTTGGAGCACACTAGCAGCTCTTGTTGGAGCACACTAGCAGCTCTTGTTGGAGCACTAGTAGCTCTTGCTGGAGCTACACTAGTAGCTCTTGTTGGAGCACACTAGCAGCTCTTATTAGAGCTACACTAGCAGCTCTTTTTGGAGCTACACTAGCAGCTCTTGTTGGAGCTACACTAGCAGCTCTTGTTGCGCTACATTAGCAGCTCTTGTTGGAGCTACACTAGCAGCTCTTGTTGGAGCTACACTAGCAGCTCTTGTTGGCGCTACATTAGCAGCTCTTGTTGGAGCTACACTAGCAGCTCTTGTTGGAGCTACACTAGCAGCTCTTGTTGGAG
>WNGS01167372.1:14662585-14678066 GCA_020271785.1 Procambarus virginalis | reverse complement strand
TTTCAGTAAATTGATCTCATTCATAATTTGTATTCTTATACTGTATTGTACACTCATTTATTTATAGTATTTTGTAAATTTTCATGACTGTAAATCAGGACACGAGTGCTAAGTTACCAGGACTTTAGCCATTTCATTAAGTTTATTCTGATGTACGGTGTTTGATATTGCTTAACAGTATTCAGTCCATAAAATTTTTGGATGCTATTTTCTGCTAATTCAGGATGCTTAAATACATTTACATGTTACTTTTGACTTGTAATTTCAAAGCTTGTGATTTTTGCTGCTCTATAAGGTATATGATTTTTGTTACAGTAAAGATCCTCCATAGTCTCATAGAATTCACATACATTACTAGTGCCACCGAGATATTTTCCAAACGTCACTGCAGGATCATATAAGGTGCACCGTTTTGAAATGTTTCCTCTGGCCCCAGTGCAGTTTGTCATCCTACCTGACTTTACATGATGCTTGCCATGAAGGAAGCAGATCATACTGAAGAGTACCAGTTTCCTCAGGTCAGAAAGATACTTTTCATAGAACTCAAAGCCTGATTTTCTTTCAATTTTTGTTTCAAGTGTTTTTTATGTTATAAAACATTAATTTATCATTTCCGCACAGCTTGGTGTCTCTGCATCCATCCCAGTCATTGATACAATCTTGTATCTTACGCTCACTGTGCTAATGCCTCTGTGTGCTGGTCACTTGTACCAGAGAAGAGGTATTCACCCGGTCATCATGTCTCGGGGATCTTCTTTAGGAACATTGGGGCAATGGATGCTGCTTCTCATCATTTACTCAACTTTTTGTGATATGTTTAGATCATCCAGATTAGAAGAATTGCTTCCAAGAATGGCCTCCACAGTCTTAATAGGTTAGAATTAATGATATTGTATAATCTAAGTTTCACTATTCATTATATTCAGCTCGGTTTCTAAATGTTTTGGCTCCATTTATTATACTTGCCCATGCTTGCTTTCACTTGTAGTTGGCTCATTCTCTTTTAGAACCAGCATTATCCCTTGTGACTTGTGAGCCAGTAAGGATTCTGCTGCTGATGCCCTCTTCCTTCCTCTTCACCCTGATTTCACCCATTCCAAGGCCCATTTACCTCAGATTGTCTGTGGTGTGGTAATGTTCAAGTAACTTGCTACCTATTTTAGACCCATGATATGAAATGTCCTTTGCTTGCAGCATTCCTCTCTTAACATCTGCAGGACCAAAGAGCGGAAGTCTCGATTCCCGCAAGCATAATTAGGTGGGTACATGTCTGTAAGCAATGTCAGGACCTGGAGTTCCTGTTTCTCCAATCAGGGGTTAATTGTCTAATATCTCCCACCTTTAGCTCAACTTGGTCAACACTGTGCAGCAAGGGGCTGTTCAATTTTGGTCTGATGCTTGTGCTTCTGCTATACAGTACTTAGATCCTATGATACTGGTCCCATCCTGCCTTTCATTTGTTTCATTATTATTCAGATTATTATTATATTGTCTTTTGTTATGAACAATACATGTAGGTTCTCCTTGGGTACAGCAATATGGTGAGAAAGCAAAGGGATGCTACAGGTGTATACAGTACTTGATCAGACCACACACTAGAAGGTGAAGGGACGACGTCGTTTCGGTCCATCCTGGACCATTCTCAAGTCGATTGTGATGAAGTTGATGCAGGCAATAAACAGGCAAGAGAGAGGTGAGGAGCAAGGTATGGTGTAGTAGTGGTATGGTCTACTACACCATACCTTGCTCCTCACCTCTCTCTTGCCTATTTATTGCCTGTCTCAACTTCATCACAATTGACTTGAGAATGGTCCAGGACGGACCGAAACGTCGTCATCCCTTCACCTTTTAGTGTGTGGTCTGGTCAACATCCTTCAGCCACGTTATTGTGACTCATCGCCTGCATACAGTACTTCAGTTCATGTTCTGTGGAATATTGTAACTTGCAAAGCCTTCTTGGCTATTACGTGCTCCAATCAAGATAATGTGTTTCTGGAAATCAAATTTCATCTTTGAGACCAACTGCCTACCTAAGATTCCATGCCTGTGCCACCACTGTTGTGGCTCTGGGCAGGTTGTCTTCCCACTAATCATAACTTAGGTTGCTGTGGGTGTGCCTCTGGTTGAATGTGCTTTCCTCTGGTTGAATGTGCTGGAGGCGTGACTGTCTGCCAATATTCATTAAGCACAATTCTTGAGCACAGGTGAGCAATTACCATTTTTATTTAAATCTATGACTGTTTCCTTATGTGTTCTAATCATAGTGAGCAACTGAGTGCAATAATTTAAAGATAATACTAAAAAAAAATTATTTTTTGAACAGCCCATTCAATTGCTCCCTTTTCCTTCCAACCCTGTTTTCCCTCTATGTAAAAAGTTTTATTTGCTTGGGGAAGTACTTTGGGGTGGCTCAAATCGGGAAAACACTGTAGACGGTGGTTGGCATTGGTTGCCGGGTGGGCCACCTAGTAGTTAGAGTTCACCACTGGGCTTGAAATTGCTTTCTATTTATACCGGTTGTCCTTTTGGAGTCCATTCCCAACTGGGCTGAATGTTACCTGTTGGTCCCTAGCACTAATGATGATCCTGTTGTTCTGTTTGTGAAATTTTCCATTATGCCCGTGCCAGAATGATGATTTGCATGACTGTTCGTGATTCTGGCTTGATGTGCTCTATATTAGTATCTTTATATAATGCACATTTCTCTGCTGTACCGTGTATCTACATGTGTGTACTTTTGTATAAATGTTATTATTATTATTATTATTATTTTAATAGACCTATCTTCATGTAACAACTGAGTGGCATGCTCAGAATGGAGCACTCCATATTTATTTAAAGGCAAATTTATTGCATTATTTTTAGTGGTTTGTATGCAGTGTGCTCTCCTGTATGGCACTTGGTGGGTGTCACACCGATGGCTGGTGGGTTGGTTCTCCCGAGGCGACACCTTGGCCATCATGTTCTGCTCCACTCACAAGTCGCTCACACTAGGTCTGCCTCAGATCAAAACAGTAATACTTTATATTTTTACTCAAAACATTACCATTTCTTTGATTTGTTTTGTTTGCTTATATTCATGTATTGCTGTAAATGCAATCATTCATTCATTCCATCTGCACAATGTTTTATCTTTTTTTTCATTCCTGACTTTTGCATGGAAAAGCTTTTCTTTCATTATACTTTCTTACACAGTTTTACCCTTTCTGCAGCACCACTTATTTTCACTGTCGACCCCACACTGAGTAAAATATCCCTTTAATAATTATTCTGTCTGACATTTCAATGGATATTATATGAGATCCCATCTTGCTACAGAATAATGACAGTAAAAATTGAAATTTAATTACCATCTATCATTAATAATCTCTGCTTTATGTTAACACAAACAAGTAAGAATTTTTTCACTCTCATTAGCATGCTGGAATGTAGAATTCTTTGAATGATACTTCAGGAGCTCCTTGAAGAATCAATAAACGTGAAGGTACTTGTTATATCTAGAGTGGACTCTACATACAACCATCACCTCATGGATGGAGTGTACTCAAAGGGAACAAACAATCTGAGATGTATATAGATAAATAATAAATAAATACACTTAATGTTGTCGGAGTTAATTTGAGTGTTAATTTCAACACTTAATGTTGAATAACACATTTAGTATGTCTATTTCAACTTGCAGTACTCTTTCCTGCCACTTCACAAATTTTGTATAAGACTGCAGTGTATTTCCTGTGATGTATTATTTACATAATACATTAGTCAGTGCATTATGGTAACATAATAGTTATTATGATGAGCTTGTAAAATGACTTTAATAAAGTTATAAATATTCAAAATTCAATTTATTACAAAAAAATTAATTTTCAAAGTACTGTACAGTAATGTTTTATTTGTATTTTTAAGAATAAAAAAAATAAATAATTTAGCAGTCTCCGTGGTGTAGTGGTAAGACACTCGCCTGGCGTTCCGCGAGCGCTATGTCATGGGTTCGTATCCTGGCCGGGGAGGATTTACTGGGCACAATTCCTTAACTGTAGCCTCTGTTTAACGCAACAGTAAAATGTGTAATTGGATGAAAAAACGATTCTTCGCGGCGGGGATCGTATTCCAAGGACCTGCCCGAAACGCTACGCGTACTAGTGGCTGTACAAGAATGTAACAACTCTTGTATATATCAAAAAAAAAAAAAAAAAAAGTTATTATATAACACTAATTTATAGTTCAGTAATTGAAAGTGTAACATATTAATTTCATGTCCTTTGGTTAACAACTTTTGATTATAAGAGTAATCATTGATGTATATTACGTTGATATGACTTGTGCAGGTATTTAACGCATCATTTTGTGAATTCATTCTAGGTCTTCCTATACTTCGTATATTAGTGTCTGAGGTGACTGCGCTGGGGGAATTAGCTCTTCCACTCTTAGTTTATCACCCGCTGCAGATGGTGCTGGGGGGAACCCTCACACCTTACCTAATTGCCTGGGCTCAGCATGCACCTAAAAGGTCAGATATGCCTTTATGCAATGATTTTTCGTATTGTTTAGAAATAAATTTGGAATATATGCCTTCCTCTTGCTCTTGGCATCTATTTTCATAAACCAAGTATTATTTCTGTTATATTCACTTGTGTAATTAAAGGATTTGTCTTCGTTATTTATGTGGCACTTACAAGAGCAAATTTAAACATGATATTTGATCGATGTTCAGTCAGGGTTGATAGATTACTGGGAAAGTTTATAGGAGGAAATGAAGTCCACAGGGCATAACCTCAGAAAGTTTGTTAAACTTTTGGCACTTATGCTCTCTGGAGGATATGATTAACAATGAACAAATTAAAATTTGGTTGTGTTATATACTTTTATTCACAGTATCTTTTCTTGAATTTCTGCATTATTTAGAATTTAACATTTGTCAGCATCAATGAATCTCAAAACCAAGGGGCAGCTGCTGTGTTGCTGACTACTTCTATTTAATTTACTAGTGCAGCAGTTGTGCCTCTGTTTTTCAACTCTGTTACCATCTTCTGGGTGAATTGGTCACTGACACTAATAATTTTGATTTATAGAATTTTATTTATCAGTTGCATTTTTTTTTTTGGTCAATCTTGAAGTCCTCATTCAGCACTATCTTTTATATTTGCCATAATGTAAGGGTACCTACAATTTGTACTTGTCACTAGACTTTGCCATTGTGTTCTGTGTGTCCTCTTGAGTGCAAGTTCTTGCTTTTCATACAGTGCCAGATGCCAAATGATTTCCTATTTAATTTTATTTCAATGCTGTGTACACAGGTGAGAGGAGAATGGCCACAGGTGTGGTCTTTCTGCCAGGAATTCCACCTTTTGTTGTCACCACAGATGTCTTCTGGGATTGGAAGCTTTTCTGTGCTCATTTAACATGAATATGGCTTGCACTTAATTTGTTGGAGGGAATTTATGCAACCTATCTAGTTTTGAGGCATTTTGCTTAGTGTGGTAACCAAAATAAAAACAATATTTATATAATAAGAAAGCCTCCACTGAAAGCAAGAATGCCAACCAGTAATTTAGGGATATGTCCGTACCATCTTGAGTGCAACCCCAAAAAACGGCATTGATGCTTGTTACTTCAAAACACACTTTCCGAGATCTTATATTTGGCTGCTCCCTCAAGTAAGATCCCACTGTGTCTGAACATGGAGTATTGGAGTCTGGCAGGAGTGATACACATCATGGCACTGGAGGAAATTTTTGAGTATTGCTTCAAGGTCCAGGCAGTACAGTTGCATTCATTCTCAATTCGCAATTGGGAATTCTGGGTTCGAATCCCAGTTGGGATAGAAATGGTTGGGTGTGTTTATCACCTAATGTGCCTGTTCACCTAGCAATAAATAGGTACCCAGGAGTTAGTCAATGTGTCATAGGGTTGCATTCTGGTGAGGCTCGGTAGTATGTATACTATATCTACTGGAATGCCTTTGTCTGAGTAGCTGGTTACCATTACCGCTGGTTATCTGTAGGTTCGGAGTGAATCTTGGCAATTTTCAAGTGTCTAATTTTTACTTTTTGAGAGTTTATTACAATGTGAAGGATGTCTGTGTGTTATGGTGTGTGTATTCTCATCAAAGTGGATATAGGTTAACCGTATAGCGAGCTCTCTGCTCCATATATAGCTGACACAAGACAAATTGCAAAGGAGGGTGTTTATCTGGAGCTAGAGTCACTCAGAGACACAAAAAAGTGTGCCTTTTGTAAGTCCAATGCATATGGCTAAGAGTAGCTACTGTGGTAGCACTTAGAAAGGGGGTTTTCATTTCAATTGGTGATTTATCATTTTGTTAATGCTAAAATTGCAGGATGTGACTAAAGTGTTTTCTCTGGACAAAGATTAGACTTGATAACAAAGAAATTTAAATAGTTATGATGCTTATCTATAGCTTGTAAGAAAGTCAAGATGAATCCCTTATGTATAGTACAGTATGGGATTTGTTGAAGACTTTAATCTGTTTTCTATTATGTAATGGCTCAGATCATTAGTGTTACTTATGTTTAAGATGGGAAGAGATTACACTTTTGTTTTGTTGATGGAGTTAATATTACTTTAGCTTCCCTTAAGATGGAGTCATATCAGAGATGAATTGATTAATAATTTAGATATGAAGGTAGGGAGTTGCTGGGCAAAGGTTGAATAAATACAAATATTTACTTCAGCCTGTTAGTGAAAAGTAAAACTGATAGACAGTAAGTTCTCACTATCCACAAGTGATGCATTCTGACTAACCAGGGGCACATCCAAATTTATAAATATTGAGTTTAAGGTTACATGTTTTACATATTCATTCCAGAGAGCTCACAAAGTTCATTTTTTCCCACTTTCTCTTAATATCATGCAAAACTTAGCTAGTGTTTAGTAAAATTAAAAAGATACCTACCCTCGGGATAGTAAATTTTGGGAAATATCAAGATTATAGAAAGTGACGAGTCATTGTATTTTGCAGCAAAGTTTGGTATTACTGTACTGTACTGTATTATATTCTTTAGAAGTCTATACCTTATTACAGTTAACCGAACAAACTTGATTCTTATTAGATTTTTCTTTCCACAGAGTTTTCGCTTCAGAAGTTTAATGAAAGGCATTTAATGAGTCTTGGCAGCAGAAAATTAAATACCCTTAGTCCCAACTACAGTACGAGGAAAATTAAATTAAAGCCAAAATAGAAAGGCAGTATTTGGAAATATTGATATACAGTATTATATTAATATCTAGTACAGAGTATATGCTAACACTATTGAAGGAAAATATTATATAATATGCTTTCTGAGCCACACGTTTATTTGCTTTCTGTGGTAAGATCTGCTTTATTGAACAAGTTCATGCATACATAGACAGGAGGAGGACAGTCTGCACCCACTCCACATGGAACTCTTCAAGTAGTCCCTGCAAGGTGTATGGAATCACTAGCAAATAACAAATGTGCAGTCCATCCCAGAATGACTGATGGAGGTTTCTTCATAAAAAAGTCAAATCCCTTTTGGTGTTGCAGGTGACTGTCAAAGGAAGGCTCTCACTAACACCTACTTTTTCTGCCTGGCAACCTGTGCTAACTGCCAGCAAGTGGCAGAGCCACAACATGTCTCTAGACTCCCTAACACAAGCCACCCTATATTTTTCTGGTATCATGCGTCAGTCTTGCATGCAGGGATTTTCAGTGAATATTGACCTTATTTCACTGTTCATTGAATACTGAACATCCATCAGTCCTGAAACTGATGGATGCCTACTACTACTGAATATTGTACTCGTGGCTCATTTTGTGTTTGGTGCATACACTTCCTGCAAGCGCATTGTCTTCGCATCCATTTGTACTCTATTGTTTTTCCACCCCGTATGTGGCTCTTCTGTTTCCTGAGGATGAGGTGTAAAAGGTGATGTTGGAAGCCTGGTGTTTGATCCAGTCATTTATACAAGTTTTCAGACTGAAGGCTAATGTTACTGGTTTCTTTTATGGGACAGCAACCATGGATTTGACCTAGAGGGCTCTTGCAGGCGATGAGTCACAATAACGTGGCTGAAGTATGTTGACCAGACCACACACTAGAAGGTGAAGGGATGACGATGTTTTGGTCCACCCTGGACCATTCTAAAGTCGATTGTCTTGAGAATGGTCCAGGACGGACCGAAACGTTGTCGTCCCTTCACCTTCTAGTGTGGTCTGGTCAACATAGAGGACTCTTGCTCGAGGTTAAAGTAGGTTTGGAGTGGCAAGTTCTTTGCTGGAGTGCAGCTGTTTATCCTGCTGTCCTGCATTTTTTTAAGAGGGGGGGTAGACACTGACAGTTTTTGAGTGAATCATGCATTGGATAGCAATTTAAGCTTGCAATAAGGGACAGTAATTAATTCTGTTATAAGGATCAGTTATCTATTTATTGGTGAGAAGTCTTGAGATGATATGAGATCATTTGGAGACATGCCCAGTGATATCTCATGGATATCTCATGGGGTTTTTGCATTAGGCATTTGTATTAGGAGATATTGGTTACAAATGTTTTCAAGATCAAAAGGTGCTAGATAATTAAGCTTTTATTGTGTAGTACAGGCACAGTGTGCTTGTTTTCTGCATCGCTGATCCTTAAGGTGGAACCACCATAATTAATAAGAATTTGTGTAGGTATTGATAGCCATATTTGAGCAAAATCTAAAAATGTACAGTAATTCAAAATGAACTTCTTTTTGTAAAGAATAATATTTCAGGACCAATTAATTTTGATCAAAATTGGATCAAAGTTATAAATGAATCTTAGGTTAGAACTACATTCTCAGGAGGTCTCTACAATATAATGCAGTCCATGTAAATGTTTTAAATACATGGTTTTGTGCATACTTTCATAGATTTTTAAATTTAATAACTTGTTATGAGTTGCATTTAAAGGTGTGCATTAATTTTTTTAACAGTATTCTCATTGCTTTGTTTATATTATGAACATATAATGTAAGTATGATACACCTTTAAATGCAATTCCTTCCCTGTATGTCTCAGTTGCAACTGCATAAGGGTCAAGGACTGGCTAAAATATCGTCACGTGAAAAAAAAAGGTATGTGTGTGTGGTTTGGGCTATATATTTAGTATGAACAGGCTTTTAATAGATGTATCGCAATCATTTGTATTTATGTATTTGTCTCATTTTGAGGATAATATTTTTTCTTATACAGTAATATTATTATCTTTGTACAAAGTGATCTTCATTGCAATGAATTTTAGCAAAGCCTTGTCATTAAGACTTATTCAGAGTGAAGAGGTTCTCTCTCTCTTTTGGTATGCAGCAGTAACATGGTAGCAACAGAAAGGAAATACAGTACTGTAGTTCTGGTGAGAAATGAGGTTCTTTGTACCGAGATGGTAAGGCGATCCCAAAAAGCTACAAAACGAAATGAAATGTAATGAAACAAATTTCTTCTTGAGAGAATGTTAGTTGATAAATAAATTTTAAATGTACCCTTACTGAAAAGCTGATGTTGAGTAGGTTATTAGAATTACCAGGATGAATGGGTACATTTAATGTTATAAGAATTCAAGTGTATACATGAAGTATTTGACAATGGTATATTTTCATAACTAATATTAATAAATTTACATCTTTATTTTTTAATTAAATGTCATATAAATGTATGTACATACATTTACGAGTAGTAACATTTTTTCAAATACTGTACTGTATTTCTAATGAATAATGCTTAAAATCATTGTTGGGGACACTCATCATGCACCCTTATTATAGCATCAGTTTGTATTTGTATCTCGCTTTGTATAATAGGATTATCTATAAGTAACTTGATCTGGGATATGGCAGAATCCACTAGAGGTCTTTGAGGTTCCTAGCTGGTAAGGTAGCCAATCCAAGATTTGACACATTATCCACATACTCTAGTGTAGGCGATAGAAGTTTCCTTCAAATGCAATAGGAAATAACATGTACAAATACAGTATATGTAAATACTGTGTTGTACTCTTCAGACAGCAGAAGATATCATTATGGCATTACAGTACTGCACTCTAAGTGTGACACTTCCTCAGCAATTATATATGCTTTAAATTTACTCTAATACAGTATATCAGCTCTTCAATACATCCTCTAATCTCAAGATCATGTTACTTTGCATATGACAATATGTTACATATCTACCTCTGTTCAGTACCTAGTCTGTTTCTGTATGTATTTGGCAAGTAGTGGTATTTGCTATCATTTGCATGTCACATCTGCCATAAATGTAATCTGTGCAGCATTTACATTCTTATATTCTGATCCTATTTGTTTCACTTTTATTTTTTTTTTGCAGGGACAGCTACTGCAATCCCCTTTCTCTATTGTACTACATTACTATATTCTGTATTTTCTTCACAGATATTCATCTCCTTTTGTTCTTTGTTACCTGATACAGTGATACTGTACACTGAAATCTTTAGTTATTCTCCCTCATCCATTTTCTTCACAATAATTATATCAGCAATGTTTTGTGGATGAAATTTGATGTAAACAAAAAGTGCCTTCAGATGCAAGTTGCAGAAGTTCACCAGTCTCCGTGGTGTAGTGGTAAGACACTCGCCTGGCGTTCCGCGAGCGCTTTGTCATGGGTTTGTATCCTGGTCGGGGAGGATTTACTGGGCGCAAATCCTTAACTGTAGCCTCTATTTAACTCAACTGTAAAATGGGTACCTGGTTGTTAAACGATTCTTCGCGGCAGGGATCGTATTCCAAGAACTTGCCCGAAACGCTACGCATACTAGTGGCTGTACAAGAATGTAACAACTTGTATATATCTAAAATTGTTTCTTGCATGTATCTAATTATATTCTATGAATAATTGTGGCCTGGTAAATTGTGACCTTTGGTACAGTAATGCACCTTTCACCATTCATTGAGCCTGTATAGCAGTATGCATGCCCCAATAGTGTTGATCGTTCATGGCACATGTATTAATTTATGCCCCCTTGTAGCATTGGTTATTCATGTTTCTGGTAACATTGCTTATTTATATCCCATCAAGCATTTTTTTTTTTTTTTTTTTTAGTAATGTTATTTAATCTCAACAGACGTATCTGTTACCACCTAACTTCTTACTGTCTGTATTTCTGACACATCATTCCCTGTTTCTGTCTAATATATTATCAATGTCATTATCTAAAGGTAATGGAAAAAGATAAGCCTTTAAGCAATACTAAGTAAAAGGGCCTTCCATTAAAGGTTCACAAACCCTTGTCTTCTGTTACCAAACACTTCTCCTTGCCAGAGTACCACTTGCCAGAAGGCTGCATCCCAGGATACCTTGCGATTACCTTTGAGGATTTCGGGGCTTAGCGTCCCTGCGGCCTGGTCCTCAACTAGGCCTCCTAGTTGCTGGACTGGTCAACCCGGCTGTTGGAAGCGGCTGCCCGCAGCATGACGTAGGAATCGCTGCCTGGTTGATCAGGTATCCTCGTATAGGATGCAGTGTCCCAGGATACAGCTTCCTTGGGTGCAGCTTCTTAGGATACAGTTTCATAAGGTGCAGTATATCACTTTCCACTGGGTAGCTTTCCAGAGTGCTGCATCCCAGGATGTAGCTTCCTTGGGTGCAGCTTCCTAGAATGTGGCTTCATAGTGACTAGCTTCCTAAGGTGTAGCATTCTAGGGAGTAGCTTCTAAGGGTGTAGCTTCCTAAAGAGTAGCTTCCCAGGGTGCCACTTCCCTGGGTACTGTTTTCCAAGATAGTGTTTTCCAGGGAACTAATTCCCTTTCTCTCACCTTAGCTCTTTGTATTTCTCTCATGTTTCCACTTCTCCATTCCATTGTTCAGCATTTTAACAGTGCTGTTGTCTTTAGGTAATCAAAATGTTAATTTATGAATATACTCGGAGGAATGCAATGTTAAATGATATAACTGGTACAAAATAATTTTATTCTGCCTCATGAAGTATGATGCAGCCATGTTAAATACATTGTCTGCTTCAGTTTCTATTCCATTTTATTCATGAGTATTCAAAGCTTTTTTGTTGGACAGTATAAACTATTAAGATACAGTACATGGAGCTGTGAATTTTTTAAAAATAAAATTGTCTTGTATTTTTATGAAATTAAAAATTTAAATTTTGTTTGGATTTTCCTTTTAAGTTCTTTCATATTTTAAGTTTACCTGAGGGCCACCATCTATTGTGGTCTCAATGGCAACAGAAAGCTGTTGGCATGTTAAAGTGGCCAGGTATTTCCAGCTTTAATAAAAAGGAAAAAAAAAGTTCAGTATGAACCAAAGTACTGTAAATGACTAGGTTGCAGTTCAGTTTAAATTCTTTTCCCTAACTTTATTGTAGAATTAATAAACTTTTCAGGCTACTTCAGAAACAGTATACTTTATTCATACAGATGATAAAAATTGCATTTACACTTTTCTGTATACTGTGTTATATTTTGATTTTAAAATTTCAAAGAAAGAAAGAAATGATATGGCATGAGCAGCTGAAACTCAGTTCTGAGGTTGCACATGAATTTCACTTGCACTAGGCTTCATTCCAATGTAACACTACCTGGTATCTTGGAGCAATAAATTATTTATATGCCAAAAAGCCCTCGTGGCCTATCTGGAGACTAGTAGATCCCAGCATTCTGAGCCTTATACAGGGTTGCCAGGTTCTAATCACATTACTGTATAAACAAATTTTTTGCAGATGAGAACAGGACTGTAGTTTTGTTCCCCTGAACTGTAGAAACGTCTATTTATAATCATGGTAGTAGTAGTAGAATTAAACAATCCATGTACTGTATAGATTTTTATAGCTAAACTGCATACATGAAACTTCACAATATTAGATTTGTAACTTTCCAGAAGTAGAATGGAAAATCTAAAATCGAATGCTCAGAGGGTGAATTATTAAGCAGAAGGAAGACAAATAATAAAACAAAAATATAAGACAAGCAGGTTTTCTGGGAGGAACACGTCATACCCTTGCTTCATTGTGGTGCTCCCCGAGTCACACTGGCAAGAGGCAACACGTGCAACCCACAAAACGCAACATTCGGTCAACCATTGTAGGGTAACAAAGAACTACTGACCTCCATGATGCAACAGACTAGCATTGCCTAACATCTAGGTACCTATTTACTGCTAGATGAGCAAAAGGCTTCAGGTGAAAGGAAACATTGCCCAAATAGCTTGGTCCAGTCATGGGAATGGAACCCAGAACCTTTCAGTTGTAATGTGACTGCAATACAGGACTGCATCCAAATGTTTATCACATATATTGGTGTTAAGCAACCTACCTGGTCCCAGGCCTATATAACCATATTGGATTAGAGCATTCTCATTATTATGAGAAGAATACTGTATAAAGAAAGCAAGTTCTATGTAATAGCCTCTGTTTATTGCATGATGGATTACTCAATACTGTTATGTTCTGTCCAAGCTTGTTGAGCAAAATTTTGTAGATTTTTTTTTCTTTACTTTTTCACAAGAGGCAACAAGTAACTGGATGATAATCAACTGTGAAAAATACGTAAATTTGTTTCTCGCCTTGATACTTGAGCTGTGCCTGAAATTGCAATATTTCGCTGTGGAATTTTATCACAGAACAGTTTCTGTATTTACCTAATTGTAGTTTCTGGAAGAAGGAAAGTGTTTAAAATTTATCAATGCAGTTTTAAAAATAGTGATGGTTTTAGCATATAGACTACTGTACAGCTTTCTCCTGAAGGTTACTTTCCCCAAACTCTCCTAATGATTCTATATCTATATTCTCTTATGTTTTGGCCAGGCAATAAAATCCTACGTTGTCAGTTTTCTCCAATTCCATTCATTATTATATATGTGGTGATCATGTTGCTATGTTCTATTCTATCTTCCGGTTTAGGAAGTTTTAAGAACTCTTGTCATAAGTCACTGTCCGAGTTCTAGGATTTATTTTAATACATGCTTTTGAACACTTAACATATATATATATGCACAATAATCACAAAAGAAGAAACATGTGATTCAATTATACATATGTATCCACTAGGAAAATGAAACAAAAGTTCTGAACGTTTCAGTGTTTCAACGCATTATCATGGACATAGTCAACTACATTGACTTAAATATTCCACTAACTGTGACGTTATTCATATAACTCTGCATTCCATCTAGCAGGTTATTCATAAAGAATATAAACGTTAGTGTGACTAACACCATCACTGCAGCATCTTTAACCTACTACAGTAGTTCCCTCCCATTTGATAATCTTTTCTCTTATTATCTTATTATCATTCATTAAGTGAGAGCTTCCCTCTCATCTTATTTTTAAATGTTCCCAACAACACCAGTAGTCTTCCATGCATAATATTGCATATGCATGTCTTAACAAACACTCGCTCTCTTATTCCCTTAATTGGTTACAGATACATGCACTCACCTACAGGGAGTGAGTTTGTTTTTATAAACAATGGCCAAATTCTTGTTTATCAGCCACAAACCCCCTATTTATGGATCAAAACAGTACTTTAGACAACTCACAACTGAAGACGTTCGAACATTCTTCGAACTGTGCTTCACTCACGTCTTGAATTGACTTGCAGCTCTAAACAGCCCGTCCTCCAAACAAAGATCCAAAAGTGATTCCATGCACCCGCCAAACCCCCTGTTTATGATGAAAAGCGGTTTACACACGACTCACAACTGCTGACGTTCGAACATTTCCGGAACAAGTGCTTCACTGACGAATTTTGTTCGAACCACAACGCTGTAAATGCTTCACCCACGTACTACAAATACAAATAATCGCCAACAGAACCTAAACACCTGACCTAACCTAACCTAACCTAACCTAACCTATGCCTATTTATACACAATATGCTAATATATTATAATATTAATTATACTTGAGAAAATTCCCGTTTTGAATGAACAGCATGTTAAAATTTATGAATGCGTCTGTGGGGTTAACCGCTGAATGTAATGGACTTGAGTCGAGGATGGGTTGCTCTAAATGCTTCACCCACGTTCTGCAAATACAAATAATTCACAGCAAAACCTAAGCACCTAGCCTAACCTACACATAATTATATGCACTAAATTATATAATAATAAAAGTATTGAGACAATGTCGATATTGTATGCACACAGTAGTTAAATAGATGAATGCGTTTTTAATTCTGGGGTGAGCTGCTGGAGGGAGGTGCAGAGCCCCAGAGCAGCAGGAGGGTGAAGATTCCGCTTCGGGATCATGTGTTTGTTTTGTCTGTTTTGTGACTATTAACGAGCCAAGGAGGAATTGCAATGGGACAGTAATATGTATAAATGTATTGTGTAGTGATAATCAACATTAACGTCGAATAATTCCGCGAATTCTAAAGTGTAGGACAGTTTTGGCTGCAAATTGCCATGATGGAGAGCAATAGTGTTTATCCCATTGGACTAGTGAATTGCCACATACTGTGTTGATAATTATATGTTCTCTACAACTTCTTGATTGAAAACGCTCACTGTTGATAACGA
>WNGS01167372.1:14645688-14660441 GCA_020271785.1 Procambarus virginalis | reverse complement strand
GGACGGGATCACGCAGGACTTGGCTCACACAAAGCAGGCCGTCAGGGACCCTCAGCAGGAGGGAGAAGCAGGTGGGTGGTGAGGGATAGGGGGGGGAGGGGAGGATGGAGGGGATATGCGGGGGGGGGCGAAGGAAGGAAGAGGGAAAGGGAATAGATGGAAGGAGAAATGGAGCTGACGAGTGTCAGTGGGCAGGTGTGTGTGTGTGTGTGTGGTGTGTGTGTGTGTGTGTGTGTTGTGTGTGTTGTGTGTGGTTGTGTGTGTGTGTGTGGTGTGTGTGTGTGTGTGTGGTGTGTGTGTGTGTACTCACCTATATGTACTCACCTATATGTGTCTGCAGGATCGAGCATTGACTCTTGGATCCCGCCTTTCGAGCATCAGTTGTTTACAGCAATGACTCCTATCCCATTTCCCTATCATACCTGGTTTTAAAATTATGAATAGCTTCCACAACCTTTTGAAATTATGGCTTCCACAACCTGTTCCTTAAGTGCATTCCATTTTCCCACTACTCTCACGCTAAAAGAAAACTTCCTAACATCTCTGTGACTCATCTGAGTTTCTAACTTCCATCCATGTCCCCTCGTTCTGTTACTATTCCGTGTGAACATTTCGTCTATGTCCACTCTGTCAATCCCTCTGAGTATTTTATACGTTCCTATCATGTCCCCCCTCTCCCTTCTTCTTTCTAGTGTCGTAAGGCATAGTTCCCCCAGGCGCTCCTCATACCCCATCCCTCGTAGCTCTGGGACGAGTCTCGTTGCAAACCTCTGAACCTTTTCCAGTTTCATTATGTGCTTCTTTAGATGGGGACTCCATGATGAGGCGGCATACTCTAAGACTGGCCTCACGTAGGCAGTGTAAAGAGCCCTAAATGCCTCCTTACTTAGGTTTCTGAATGATGTTCTAACTTTTGCCAGTGTAGAGTACGCTGCTGTCGTTATCCTATTTATATGTGCCTCAGGAGATAGATTAGGTGTTACGTCCACACCCAGGTCTCTTTCGCGCGTCGTCACAGGTAGGCTGTTCCCCTTCATTGTGTACTGTCCCTTTGGTCTCCTATCTCCTAGTCCCATTTCCATAACTTTACATTTGCTCGTGTTGAATTCCAGTAGCCATTTCTCTGACCATCTCTGCAACCTGTTCAGGTCCTCTTGGAGGATCCTGCAATCCTCATCTGTCACAACTCTTCTCATCAACTTTGCGTCATCCGCAAACATCGACATGTAGGACTCTACACCCGTAAACATGTCGTTAACATATACAAGAAATAGAATTGGTCCCAGCACCGATCCTTGTGGTACTCCACTTGTTACTGTTCGCCAGTCCGACTTCTCGCCCCTTACCGTAACTCTTTGGCTCCTTCCTGTTAGGTAGTTCCTTATCCATGCTAGGACCTTTCCCCCTACCCCCGCCTGCCTCTCGAGTTTGAATAGCAGTCTCATGTGCGGTACTGTATCAAAGGCTTTTTGGCAGTCCAGAAATATGCACACAATATGTGTGTGTGTGTGTGTGTGTGTGTGTGTGTGTGTGTGTGTGTGTGTGTGTGTGTGTGTGTGTGTGTGTGCGCGCGTGCGTGTGTGTGTGTGTGTGTGTGTGTGTGTGTGTGTGTGTGTGTGTGTGTGTGTGTGTGGTGTGTGTGTGTGTGTGTGTGTGTGTGTGTGTGCGTGCGTGTGTGTGTACTCCTAATTGTGTTTGCGGGGGAATGAGCTTCGACTCTTTGGCCCCGCCTCTCAACTGTCAATCAACAGGTGTACAGATTCCTGAGCCTACTGGGCTCTATCATATCTACATTTAAAACTGTGTATGGAGTCAGCCTCCACCACATCACTGCCTAATGCATTCCATTTGTTAACTACTCTGACACTGAAAAGGTATGTGTCTTAGCATGTTTGCGTGAATGTATGTATGTGTTAACCTATATCTGTGTGAACGTATATCTGTGTGAATATATGTCTGTGTGAACGTATGTCTGTGTGCACTTATGTGTGTGTGAAAGTATATATGTGTGTGTGTGCACTTGCTAAGAAGAATACACCACTACACCTATCATCTAGCGAGCATCCACACTAAACTCTACGCTCGCCTCATTTCCTATTTCACTTCTTCTTTCCTTCCATTGTCACCCTCTGGCACTCTCCACACCTCATCCTCTGGCACTCTCCACACCTCATCCTCTGGCACTCTCCACACCTCATCCTCTGGCACTTTCCACACCTCATCCTCTGGCACTCTCCACACCTCATCCTCTGGCACTTTCCACACTTCATCCTCTGGCACTCTTTACACCTCATCCTCTGGCACTCTTCCTCATCACATTTGCAGAAGACACTACGATTTATGGAAGAGCAGGAAGTGGCAACTATATTAAGGCCTACGGAGAGATCTACACGAATTCCACAAGAGGTAACAATAGTTAGCAAACAGAAAGCATTTGGAAATGATATGATGGAGGCTTCTTGAGGTTATCTTGAGATGATTTCGGGGCTTTTTTAGTGTCCCCGCGGCCCGGTCCTCGACCAGGCTTCCACCCCCCAGGAAGCAGCCCGTGACAGCTGACTAGCACCCAGGTACCTATTTTACTGCTAGGTAACAGGGGCATAGGGTGAAAGAAACTCTGCCCATTGTTTCTCGCCGGCGCCTGGGATCGAACCCAGGACCACAGGATCACAAGTCCAGCGTGCTGTCCGCTCGGCCGACCGGGGAGCCGGTCGGCCGAGCGGCCGTGTATGGAGGCTGACTCCATACACAGTTTCAAGTGGAGATGTGATAGAGCCCAGTAGGCTCAGGACCCTGTACATCAGTCGATTGCCAGTTGAATCGAGGCGGGACCAAAGAGCCGAAGCTCAATCCCTGCAAGTACAATTCGGTGAGTATAATTACGTGAGTAGAAATGGTCAGAAGACTGGCAAGTGCTTTTCAGTATGGAAAATGCAAGAGCCTGCACGAAGAGGATAACATTGCACATGACCACAATCGTATCAACAGTACTACATGCAGCAGAGTGATAGGAAGAGGACCTAGGCTCTAGGATCCCCCAGTCATCGAAAGCTACACAGTGATACTGCAGTACATATAAAAAAGCCAACCAAACTTTAGGAAAAGTCACGGGAACCTTTGACCAAGGAAAAGAAAGTGTTTATTCAATGTTCAAGTCTTCAGTGCGCCTTCATCTGGACTACTGTATCAAAGTATAGAGACCTCATCTTCAAAAGGACATGTCAGCGTTGGAGAAAGGCAACACAAAGCTTCAGAAATCATCCCAGAACTGAGTGGACTCTCATGCCAGGAAGGGTTGAGGACCACACGACTAACACCACTGACAACATGATAAAGCTAATCTCATCGAAAATACTGAGCAAGTTAGAGGACAATAACCTAGACAACTTCTTTAAAATGTCAAATGTAACACATACAAGCTACAATAGCTTCAAGTTCCACAAGCCACAGGGTAGGGCAGAAAACAGATGCTTTTTCACCTACAGGGTTATGAAACAATGGAACTGCCTACCTGCCGAAGCTGTAACTGCCAAGACATTATTACAGTAAAAAAAATCCATACAGAAAACAGTTTGAGGAACCTTTGGACAAACCGCCGGCTGTCTGTCCACCCTGTCGAGGCCACTAGAGAGATAATGACTTGGGTAAATTCAGGTAAATTATGAGCATTATGGCTCATTTCCAGTGTTACATACTTACCTAAAGGAACATTAAAATCGAGTTACAATGGTTATTGGATATATGTTTCCTTAAAGGTTTTCACTTATACCTACAGAATCGGTTTTGGAATGCATAATTGAAGCATGAAATCCAGTTGTACAGTCTGGAGCATAGCACGTACTCCCCCACAGATTACCAACCCTTTCATACATTGTATACAACCTCACACTCTTGTGTGAGGTTGTACACTCTTACACTCTGTACACTCTGTACACCTCACGCTCTGTACACCTTCTCACTCTCTTTGCATTTCCTCAGCTGACGGAGTTCCGACGGACGGTGGTGGAGCTGGTGGGGGTGGACGGGGAGCCGGGAGTGGAAGGCGACTACGAGGCTATCTGCCGCCTGGAACGGGTAGTGGGCGCTCACAGAGAACTCACAGACCTCTCCAGGCGACTCGACGAACTCACAGCGCCCTCTCGACCCAACAGGTGGGATTAGAATGAAGAGAGGTTAGGGTGGGAACGGGTTCAGAATGGAACATAGTTAGGATAAGGATCTTGGGTTAGATAACACATAACTAGTATGGGGTAGATTTGGAAGCCACGAATGAGCAGATAAGACATGGCAACATAGTTCTCAAATGAAAGAATTCTTTGAAAAATAATGTCAGTGGGAACAAAATTCTTTGTTTTTAAATGCATTTTCGTCTGTGGTAAATGTTATTCTAATAGTACCGATGTGTTCCCTCTCTCGCTGCTGCCTCCCTCTGCTCCTGATGGTGGGCGAGGCAGCGCCAGGACCCTAGCTAGCCGCTCCTCGCCACTCAGATCACCCTCCAGGCAATCTCCAGCTCCTTCCAATTACAGGACGGACACCTCGCCCAGGTTAGCTATGTGTCTACCTGAGCGGCTCAATGTTTTGTCTAATTTTTTCGGTCTGAATCTGCGCGCATGTCCAGTTTTCTGTTTGTCTGATTTTCTGTGTGTTAGGTGCTCAATTTGTTTTGAAGAAGGGGGGAAACTAAAATAGAAACTCAACCTAGCCTCATCTTCGTCTAACCTAGGTCTAGCCTAACAAAACTTAGGCCTAGCCTGTTTATGCTAGGTTAGGTTAAGTTAGATCTCTATTACACTTGGTTGTGTTTTGATTGTTAGATTTGGATTAAATATTTGACCTCGCACTCTCTAAATTTTGACCAACTAATCACGTCAATCAACCACTCTAATCCTTGTTCCTCTGCAGGTTGGTGATGGATCAGGGCTTCTTGGACATGTCTGAGGAGCTGAGAGCACTGGCTGACGACGCCCACAATCACCGCCCACACACCAGGCCAATCCGCCGCCCACCCTCCGCCCACGCCCGCACGCCCAGCCCGACTAAACGACCTTCTACCGACGAGGATGACTATAGCTAGTTACAGTTATGGGTTATGGTCAACCCGTCCTCGCAAATTCGTATAGTCAATATTGACTTATTAAATACGTGCATAGGTGACATACTAAACAAAATAGCTTACCTTGAAAAGGTTCATAGAAAACACCGACCTCACCTAACCTTGTTAGTATGTTAAGATAAGCATCTTATAGCTTCGTAATTACAATTGTTACTTAACCTATTATAGGTATAGGTTAAGTAATAATTGTAATTACGAAGCAATAAGATGCTTATCTTAACATACTAACAAGGTTAGGAAAGGTCGGTGTTTTCTATGAATCTTTTCAAGGTAAACTATTATGTTTAGTATATCACCTATGCACGTATTTAATAAGTCAATATTGACTATACGAATTTGCGAGGACGGGTTGCAATGGTAGAGGGAATTGGCTGTAAAATAGAAATTGCTAACGTTAGATGTTGAGATAACTATTAGTTATGAGAACTAGGAATTGTAGTAGATAATGTTTGTAGTAGTTACAGGATTTGTGGCAGTTAGAAAGTTGTGGTTGTTAAGGGTTTTTTGAAAAGTATGTATTGTGGCAGTTAAGAGTAGTGGTACGTATATACTATGGTATACAGGGGTTGTGGTGGATGTAAATTGTGATAGAACTTGTGGAAGTTATTTATTGTGATCGACACAAGTTGGATAAGAGCCATTGTAGATGCGAACGCCGGCTAACGGCAGTTAAAGGTTGTGGTGGTTATATGCAGTAGATGAAATGTATGGTAGTTAGGATTTTGGAACTGTGGTACTTATGAAAGTTGTAGTACCAAGCGCAACAGAAACGTCAACCAAATATGTTTCTGTTGTGTATGTTCGTGTCCTTGTTTTGCTTAGGCTATAACTTAACATAGAAGCAGCATATAAATAAATTATAAAACGAGTGATAAAAGATTACTGATTCTTCAACGTTGATGGGAAGTCAGCTGGAGCTGCCAGTGTGGCTGGACCTGTAGTCTGTTTCAGAATAACACTCACCCGTGTTGCATACTCTTGCCACGCACCTGTGTTGCATACTCTTGCCACGCACCTGTGTTGCATACTCTTGCCACGCACCTGTGTTGCATACTCTTGCCACGGTCCCGTGTTGCATACTCTTGCCACGGTCCCGTGTTGCATACTCTTGCCACGGTCCCGTGTTGCATACTCTTGCCATACACCTGTGTTGCATACTCTTGCCACGCACCTGTGTTGCATACTCTTGCCACGCACCTGTGTTGCATACTCTTGCCACGGTCCCGTGTTGCATACTCTTGCCACGCACCTGTGTTGCATACTCTTGCCACGGTCCCGTGTTGCATACTCTTGTCACACACCTTTGCTGCACAGACTGACAGCACTCACCTGTCCAATAAGAATAAGCAGCACCACCTCTCCTTTCTGGCAGAGACCATTCTATCAGCGACAAGGTCGAGGGCTTCATAACGCCAGTCATAAAGCTGTAGTGAGGGCCGGTTAACTAAGGCAACGTTGGATTGCTAATGACAAATTGTTATGAAATAAATGCAGAATAAAATGTTTTAGTTTCATTTTAACAGATTTTAAAATACCACGTAATTTACTTTATCATTTGTAAATTGTTTACCGGTCCATCATAGATGGGTTTTATTATAAATGAAATTATTATGTGGCATGTGTTATGATACTAATGCATACCTTTATCTATGAATTTGCATGAATGTAACAGGTTTATTGATTGGTTAACATAAGAATTGCTTTTATAAATTTGAATAAGGAATCATTTAGGACCTTGTGTACCACATACATCAGACCATTTCTGCAGCTATAGCAAGAAGTCCTCATACATACCTTATTAAACAAAACTAAACTGGAGAAAGACAAGAGGATAATTCTCAGAGCTTAGAGGCATGAGTTACGAGAAATGAAATGCGTTGCGAATATTATATGCTAAAGGAATGAACCTCTCAATACAGGAAAAGAAAGAGCAAGAGAGACATGACTAGCACTTACAAAATCTCAAGGGGAAGTGACAGGGCAGACAAAGACATGATATTGAATGGGAAGGTCAAAAACAAAGGGGGCACGAATGGAAAATGAATTCCCAAATAATAAAGCCACAGAGACACTAGAAAAGTTAGTTTTCAATGTCAAGAAAGTGAACAAATGAAACGCACCGAGAAATAAGGTACCGGAGGATACTTAAATATTAATTACTGTAAATAATGTAGATTAATATAAATATTAATCTACATCCACAGACTTATTTCAGATCATCTCTCGATATTCCCCCCTTTCCCCCCATTAAAAAAAATTATAATAATAACCCCGCGGCCAGCACAAGTTTGTTTGTCAACAACGGCTCTGCCTGGACTTGCCACAGGTGTCAGTCGGCCGGGTGGAGACAGACGATGACATGGGTGCCAGAGAGACCTTCTCCCGACACTGGTTCATATATACCATGTGCGCTGCCATAGTTCTGGCATTTATTGCACCCGGAGTGGGCTCGAAGGGAGGTGAGTCCTGTAAGGTCCATAATATAACCTGGGTTAAGGCGGACGGATCTGATCGTGATTAGTGACTGGTAACAAACATGGTTTTGTTTTACTCGGAATTCGGACAAAATACGTTGTTACATTATGTTGCCTTATATCTGAAAAGTGTAGTGTCCCAAAGGCCTATATATCCAAATAACGTAGCGCATGGGCCTGTGTCCAAATGATGTTACTCGCCATTGGGATATACCCACTGTTTTAGATTTAAAAATCAAAATCAAAATCAAAATGTTTATTTAGGTAAGGTACATACATAAAAGTGATTGTACAGAGTGATGGAGTAAATAGATAGGGCTAGTACATACAATGCCTAAAGCCACTATTACACAAAGCGTTTCGGGCATTTAGCTACTCGACACTAAAATTTCCATGTAGCATGGGCTATGGTGAGCCCGAAATTATACCCACAATCCGTAGGTTATGTACGTGTTTCTAGGCTATGCATGAATACGTTAAATTGGGGACACATTCTTAATCTGTCCGCAGTTAAGAATGTGTAACCCAATTGGCCTGTGTTATTTATTTATTTATTTTTTTTTTTTGAGATATATACAAGAGTTGTTACATTCTTGTACAGCCACTAGTACGCGTAGCGTTTCGGGCAGGTCCCTGGAATACGATCCCCGCCGCGAAGAATCGTTGTTACAACCAAGTACACATTTTACTGTTGAGTTAAACAGAGGCTACAGTTAAGGATTTGCGCCCAGTAAATCCTCCCCGGCCAGGATACGAACCCCATGACATAGCGCTCGCGGAACGCCAGGCGAGTGTCTTACCACTACACCACGGAGACTGCAAATACTGCATTCAATACTGAGACTGCATTTAGATACAAAGAGTTTTACAAAATCTCATCACGTCTTAAAAGACTGCATGATCCCCAAATATAAATAAGAAAATCTTTGGGGTACAGTGTTGTAGCCCTGATTTTGTTCCACTATTATGGTACTTGTGTGCAGCACATTCCATAATTAAAATACAGGTACAGTCTAAACAGTATTTGTGTGCTCATCACTGGTGTGAGCTCATGGTCTCTCCATTTTGGGTCTGGAGATTGTACTGGATGCTTTTCTACTTAGTGATGTGACACTTTGGTCTCCATATTTAAAGGCAGGTGTAAAGCTGCCTGCCCTTGGCTATATGGGCTACATTTGCTGTTTTTAAGTTAAATAAAAAATGTTATTAATAACTTGGAAAATGAAAATTGTATTTAATAACTTGGAAAATGTATGGTAGAAATTGTAAAACGTTCAAGTTTATCGATAAGAATTACACTACAATCATGGCTGTGGATTTAGTGCCTAATGCAATAATATAATAATAAAAAATGTGTTGGTGGCTGAAGTATAAACATGTTTCCCACTTATGGAGACATGGAGCCTGTTAAACTAATTGAAGTCCCCCTAGGCCAACTACTTACTTTACCCAGGGCGCAGCTCAACAGTTGCCCAGCTCCCAAGTACCTGTACAGTATGTCACTAGGTGAACAGCTATATAGTCTTCCCAATTTGGTGCCTTCCTTTGATACTAGGTAAACAGAGGCATCACATGAATGGAAATGTGCTTGAACATCTCTCCCTCATGGTAGGAATTGATCACAAGACGTTTCGGTTGTGAACCATCTATGATAAATACTGTGTTAAATGACTATTATGCTACATCTTTTAAATGTACAGTATTTTAATATTCATCATTATAATAGTGTTTATCATCTGGCAACACTATACAGTATTACCATAGATGAATATTAAAATACATTTAGGCATAAATACAGTACAGTATATCCAACATAGTGTGAACATAATATTGCATATGAACCTCTTGTATTAAACTAACAGCTTCCCTTGCCCGACAGACCTCTGGAACATTATCTAACACAGTGCACAGTTACAAACTCATTAAGATTTCAACTTCAATTCAACAGAGCAGAAGAAGTTGTTAAACACATATGGCAACATCTTACTAAAGCGACCATACGAGTAATAAATACTCATACTCCACCCAAGTAAACTAGAAACAAGCAAGACTTAGTGGGCCAGCCAGAGGCTTAGGGCCTGCGCAGGAATATCCCTGCAAAAAAAAAAAAAAAAAACACAACTTCCCAAACTACAAATGCTAGATTTCTACTTAATCCCTTATAAATAGCTTTACAGAAATCTGGAACTGATAGCTTTGTCTGACCTGACACGTCTACGTTTTTAAACATTCTTTCGGAATACAGTAGATAGTTTCCATATTTGTTTTAGGTGGTAATTTTGTTATTTTCTGGAAGTGGCCAACAACTGGCAACTTTACCTGAGAGCCTTAGCAAGGATATGAAATTACTTTACCTGAGTACTAATGGTTATGAAAATAATAATTTTATTAAAGTTAAACATTAGACTACATGACATGAGTAGGTCCAACTACAAGGTTTGCATATTGTAATAATTGTGAATTTACTATGAAGCCTCTTAATTATGCACTGTAATAATATTGATAAATAGCATTGCCTATTGGTATATATGTGGTAATAATATTGGTGAAACGGTATTTCACTAATTTCTACCTGAATGTTATTTATTCTTTATACTGTACTTCCAAAAACTCAGAAACTTTCTGTAATTTGTCACCCAATTTATTATTATATATACAATTTTTGTATGCATACTTGTACTTCTAGCCTATACAGTACTAATGTATTACAAAATCTGGATTACCTACAATTGTTATGATTTACCTACGTATATGGCATCATTGGTTTATGGTACAAATCTCTCTTGTTAAAGTTCAACATAATGATATGGAATAACAAGTCTGACAACATTAACGTCTTGTAGTAGGTGATCGGACAGCGGCTAATATGGTTCGCAGTTTATGGTCTGACAATAGCTAATACTGTACAGGCTTGTAGTGAGTGTTTTAACAGTTAGTATGGCTTGAAAACACTAGGAAAAGACTGTAATGCAGTTAGTTTTACAGTGGTTAGGCCTACATATGAAATGCTGAAAAGTTAGATGTACTGTATTTGTGTTTCTACTGTTCTTTGGGGTACTCAAATGAAGTAAAAGCATGTAGTTTTTAATACAAAGACAATAGTTGCCAAATATTTATTTTGCAGGATTAATATACCCCGAGATAACTGTGAAATGTGGAGCTGTGTCAATCATCTTCTTCCTTAGTGGTCTGTCGCTGCAGGCAAGTGACGTCCATGCTGCCATGTCTCAAACTTGGTTACATGTCTTTGTACAAGGAACAACATTTTTAATATATCCACTTCTAATGAAAATAGTGTGTCTTGTACTGCATGGTCTTGGGAATATAAATAAGTCTCTCTTAGAAGGGTAAGGTATTCATTTGAAGTTTTATTTATTGGTTTTATTTATTGTATGAAATATTTAATTATTAAATCCGATTATGCAGTATACTGGAGTTGTCATATATAACTTCTCTTTTATATATAAGATTAACATTGATGAGAAAATCGGTAGGAGCCGTGAGGAGGATTCGAACCTATGCATGGGATACTCGCAAATGCCCTAGACAACTACACCATGACATGGTCCAAAGAATTTCTTCCTGGAATTCACCTGAGTCCCAGGTTGTTTTTTCTTTTTGAAAAAATTCTTTAATTCCTTTTGACCAAATTGTGGTGTAGTTGTCCAAGGCCTTTGTTTGGGAGTACTCAGAGCATAAGTTCGAATCCTCCTTATGGTTCCTACCAGTTTTCTCATTGATGCATTACATTAACATGATTTCTTTATGCAATTAACATTTAATTACAGTTTATGAATATATATAATGTTTTTATATATATATATAATACTGTACCTTTTTATTTAGTCAAGCATTATNGTGCTGTAGTAACACACTATACACCAATACAACAGTAAGGGGATGTTGTAATACAGTGGTATAGTCATTCCCCCAGTATAGCTGAAACAAGTGATGAACCAACTAGGTTGTAGTGGACATGTGGGCCTGCGGGCCGCTCTAAGCAACAGCCTGTTGGACCAAGCTCTCAGAAGCCAAGCCTGGCCCCGGGCTTGGGGAGTAGAAGAACTAGCTTCCCGTCTCCAGGAAATTCCGGTGGTGTAGTATGCTGGTGTATGCTTGCAAATGCAGGCATACACCAGCATTGCGCTCCAGAAATATAGTAACAATTATTCAGTAATACATAAGACTCTAATACAAGTTGAGTGATAGAGTAGTATAGTAATTAAGTCAAGTACTCAAGCCTTGGGGCATACATTAACACTCCAGCATATGTATTCTGGCACTGTAGAACATGATACATACTATAACAGACGAACAGCATGTATACCCTAATTATATTTAAGACTAAATATACATGGTGATTGATCAGTAAGCTAGTGTCACTGTTGTAACCCTCACGAGGTTGATAGGCCTTGAGGCCAACATCGTCCATACAGTCGACATGATTCTACTAGGTCTATTTTGCGCAGGGCTCGCGGGGAGACGATAGATACTCCGACAAGGTACTTATATCTAAAGCACACTTACGACTCACAAGCTTGCTATATACCTCACATTTGTACGACCTTTCACGGCTTTTGTAATACCTGACCCAGGCATCTGTAGTGGGATACGTATAGCCACGTTTTCAAAGTTATTGTTTGCATGTGTGTGTGTGTGTGTGTGTGTGTGTGTGTGTGTGGTGTGTGTGTGTGTGTGTGTGTGTGTGTGTGTGTGTGGTGTGTGTGTGTGTGTGTGTACTCACCTATTTGTGCTTGCGGGGGTTGAGCTTTGGCTCTTTGGTCCCGCCTCTCAACTGTCAATCAACTGGTGTACAGGTTCCTGAGCCTATTGGGCTCTATCATATCTACATTTAAAACTGTGTATGGAGTCAGCCTCCACCACATCACTGCCTAATGCATTCCATCCGTTAACTATTCTGACACTGAAAAGTTCCTTCTAACGTCCCAGTGGCTCATGTGGGTACTCAGTTTCCACCTGTGTCCCCTTGATCGCGTACCACCAGTGTTGAATAGTTTATCCTTGTTTACCCGGTCGATTCCCCTGAGGATTTTGTAGGTTGTGATCATATGTGTGTGTGTGTGTGTCCATCGACAGGATTACCAGAACTTCACAATCTTCCCGTTCAACAAAGCTTACAAAGGAACTTTAAAGGCTTTCCTCACCGCAAATATCCCTTCTTAAAAAAAAAGTTACCTGTCTTAGTTAATGTTTTAGGACCTACGTGCATCTTGACAAGAATTGCATTACTAACTACTTCACATTCTTTGATTTATACCAAAAGTTACTCTACGATTTTTGGCTAGTTAACTCAAATGCTTTACTCGTGACAATACCTGGCGAATGTTCGTCTGGCGAACCCTTGAACAACAGGCCAAGATGCAACTTCGTCAAGCTCCTTCCACTTTTACTGCTATTTTTATTGTACCAATTTCGAGGACCGTGAAAATGTTTTAGATAAAATCTTCCATGATAAAAAAACAAATTTTGGCCAGAGCTGCTGAGAGTTTTATCATGGCAAGGTATGGTGATGCTGTGGTTGATGAGAGACGTGCAGATATATTTGTACATGGGCACGTTTCTTGCACACACAGGACGTTTCTGCCCACAGAGGATATCTCTGTACATAGGTGATATCTCCTGCACACAGGTGATATCTCTTGCACACAGGTGACATCTCCTGTACACAGGTGACATCTTCTGTACACAGATGACATCTCCTGTACACAGGTGACATCTCCTGCACACAGGTGACATCTTCTGTACACAGGTGACATCTGTACACAGGTGACATCTCCTGTACACAGGTGACATCTCCTGTACACAGGTGACATCTTCTGTACACAGATGACATCTCCTGTACACAGGTGACATCTGCACACTGGTGACATCTTCTGTACACAGGTGACATCTCTTGTACACAGGTGACATCTGTACACAGGTGACATCTCCTGTACACAGGCGACATCTCCTGTACACAGGTGACATCTCCTCTACACAGGTGACATCACCAGTACACAGGTGACATCTCCTGTACACAGGCGACATCTCCTGTACACAGGTGACATCTCCTCTACACAGGTGACATCACCAGTACACAGGTGACATCACCAGTACACAGGTGACATCTTCTGTACACAGGTGACATCTCCTGTACACAGGTGACATCTTATACACATAGCAATATTAAAATTAGGACAAATATAAGCTAATAATTTTAGTATCAGCTATTGGCGCAATAGTAATGGTGATAGTATTGCTAGTAGAAATAAAATTCGAACAACGGTAGAAGCAGTGTTTGTGTCAAGGTAGTTGTACAAACAATTAGAAATAAGACATTATTCGCGTAAGACTTGAAGAGAGTAACGTCTTTACAGATGTAACGTAAGACTCAGTATTAAGGGTCACTTCATGTGGGCTTCGATCCCGTCTCGAGACAGTTTGAAGCCACAAGCAGTACCAGAGGGAAATGTCTACATACAAGCTGCAGTGTTTTAAAAACAAAAATCCACATATGTCTGTTCAATATATATTTCCCTTTTTGATCACTTCCTCCCTACGATTCTTCTCGTCTCGCTCTCACCTGTCTTCCCGACCTTGCTCAAGACCACGACGGTGTACCAGCTCCAGCGGAAGGTGAAGGCGCTGCGGGAGACGGTGGAGAGGAAGGACCTCCACGTGGACATGTTGAGACGGAAGCTGGCGCTGACGGAAGACGCTGCCAGGGCATCTCGCCACCTTGAGGAGGAGAGGGATGACCTTATTGCCAAGTGGGTGATGCGCGGGATAGTTGTTGCAAGTTTCTGGGGTATCGGGATGAAAGTTGATTGGTATCTGGCTGTATATTGCATGGTAGTTGCAAGGAGATTATTGGGGCTTCAAATTTGAAACTCCCAGAACCGTCTGGAATTACCACTCTTCAAACACAAATCATTCTACTGTTCAGAGTAATTGAATATGTCCTCTGCTTTGTTATTAGTTTCGTAAGTACTGGTCACCTGGCACTAGTTGTACATAATACAGTCCTCCCAACCCCTTCCCTCTCCCTCTACTACTGATCCTACGACTACGGTGAAAACCTTAACTGCCCCAATTTATCACCGGTCCTTATAATAGTGCCTCTATTAAGCAAGAGTGCAGGTTAAATATTGTACTGTAGGCAT
>WNGS01167372.1:14593147-14605977 GCA_020271785.1 Procambarus virginalis | reverse complement strand
GCCCCAGGACACGCGTGACGGCCAGGATACATGCCCCAGGACACGCGTGACGGCAGGATACATGCCCCAGGACACGCGTGACGGCAGGATACACGCCCCAGACACGCGTGACGGCAGGACACATAAGGGAGGAACATACAAAGATAATATTCAGGGAAGATACAGTGTACAACACATACAGGAAGTATATAGTGAAACAATAAAACAAGAAGCTACCCAGATAATACAGGCCGATTCAGGAAACAGAACACACACAGGGATCAATGATTAGTACATACAGCAATGATACAATAATTAGTACATACAGCAATGATACAATAATTAGTACATACAGCAATGATACAATGATTAGTACATACAGCAATGATAGAATGATTAGTACATATAACAATGATACAATAATCAGTACATACAGCAATGATACAATGATTAGTACATACAACAATGATAGAATGATTAGTACATACAGCAATGATACATGGCCAAACCATTCACGGGAGCACGCCAGTATGACACACAGGAAGGACATAAATGAACAGAGCTGGAACACTGTATATGGTAGCAGAGACCACACGCACACAGACCCCACGCACGCACGCTTTCCCTGGTCTTCCAGCTCCATGCAAGGGTAGCAAACAGCGTTGAATGTGGTTTATGTACAAAAATACACACATACGTGCTTGAACACGATGGACAAGATCCCTACACTCACTTTAGAATTCTAAGGTGACAACACACACACAACCACACACACACACACACCACCACACACACCACACACACACACACACACACACACACACACACACACAACGACATGCCACTAAGTGGCTCCCAGAAATGAAGGACAAGAGCTATGAGGAGAGGTTAGAGGCATTAAATATGCAAAAAACTAGAAGATAGAAGAAAAAGAGGCGATATGATCACTACGTACAAAATAGTAACAGGAATTGATAAAATCGACAGGGAAGATTCCTGAGACCTGGAACTTCAGAACAAGAGGTATAGATTTAAACTAGCTAAACACAGATGCCGAGAACGTAAGAAAATTCACCTTCGCAATAGAGTGGTAGACGGTTGGAACAAGTAGTGAGAAGGTGGTGGAGGCCAAGACCGTCAGTAGTTTCAAAGCGTTTATGACAAAGAGTGCTGGGAAGACGGGACACCACGAGCGTAGCTCTCATCCTGTAACTACACTTAGGTAATTACACTAGGTAATTACACACACACACACCACACACACACACAACACACACACACACACACACACACACACACACACACTGAAGATAGCTCACAATAGCGAGGCTGCAAAAAATGAAAAACATAACCCCCATATGGAGAGGGAAAGGGTAATAAGGTGTCGGTCCACGAGAACGGGTGACAACGTGTTGCTCTATCCACGAGGAAAAGGGTGAAAATATGTCGATCCATAAGGCAAAGGATGACGACATGTCGAACCATGAGATAATGCTTCAAAAAATGCTCATGAGTACACACATGGAAAGGCTATCAACGCAGGAAGGAAGAGCCTCCTGGATATCCTTGCGGAACTCCGCGAACTCACCTTCTCCCTTTCGATAGCCAGATGCTCGCGGGAGGACTCAGCTGCGGCGTGGTCGGCCTCCAGCTGGCGGCACGGTTGGAGAGGGCGTGGAGGTCGGCTCGGACTGGCGGCCTCGCTTCACCGCTGTCTCGTATAGCTCCGACTGCTCCTGGACTGTTCACCGAGACTGGTCACCTGTGAGGTCAACCGTTCCACGTGCTGCCTCGCCACGTGGAACGGTACGAAGTACACGGTCAGTGAGACAATAGCGCAGATGAGTCATGGGATATATAGACCACAGGCTCTATGGGACATAATAGAACAGAGAGTCTATAGGGCATTATGGAACAGAGGTTCTATGGAACATTATAGAGCAGAAGATCTATGGAACATAGTAAAACCCGAGGCTCCAGGATCATTATGAAACAGAGAGTTTGTGGACATTTCAGAGTAGAGATTAAGTGAGACACTGGAGAGATGATGGACCATTTAACATTATGAGCCGAGTTATCCAAAGGACATAAATATGAAGCTGCATGGGACATAATAGAGCACAGGGTCATGGATCAATTTAGAACAGAAGGTCAATAAGTCATGTTAAAACAAGATAAAATTAGGACAATAATGAATAAATATATGGGCTTTATACAATAGTGACACAGGCCGACGCTAACGCTGTGAACAGACTGTTGATGCATATGTTAAGCTCTGAATAGATCATCAATGTTGCAACTTGCTTAGCTAAACGAATGTGGGGGTTTCCGTTTCTATTATGTTGCTTTGCAATCTTTCCACAACCACTCACAGGATGGATATAGGGTGCACTACCACTCACAGGATGGATATAGGGTCCACCACCACTCACAGGATAGGAATGAGGTGCATAATAGTAAATGATCTGAGCTAAACAATTTAAAAACAAAAAAAGTAACAGGTTACAAAGAAAACGTGAAGTTGCTGAGGAACAGAGAAAAAGAATGCCATCAACTTCATGTCCTGCCCGAGGCTCCCACCTCGGCAGCCTCCCTGTTGGCTGAGACGAGGCTCTGGATGCGGTCGGTGATGACCTGAGTCTCCGGAAGAAGGCGGTGCTCCGGAGATGACAGGAGCGCCGCACGGTGGTCAGGAAGCCGCGGCTCTCTACCTCGCTCTGCTGACTTCGATGTTCCGTCACCACCAAATCGTCTGCGGCGGGAGAGAAGGGATTCGAGTCCAGGTAAGGTTGAGTTCATGGGGACGTGCTCTTAATGCTTCAAGTTCCACTTGGGATCATGTTAAATTAAGCTCCTGGAAACTTGATATAAACGTGAGAGAGGAAAGAGAGACGGTAGAGGGAGAGGAAGACAGAGGGGACAGGGAAGGAGGGGAGAAAGGTGGACAGGGTGGGAGATTGGAGGAGAAAAATGGGAATAGGGGAAGAGCAATGAGAGGCTGGGAGAGAGGGGAGTGGGAAAGAGACCCGGGTGAAGCAGGGTATCCTATCTAGTAAAGAATAAAGATAATTAAATTATAACTTAAACAATTATTCTAAATTAGCTGAATTAGAAAGCCCGGTGTGGTGTCACTTCAGAAGCCTACGTGGAGCTCACCCTTGGTGTGCTGGAGGTGCTTCTCGGTGGCGTGCAGCTCCTCGAGTGTGGCGTTGTACGACTTGTTGGTGTTGTGGAGGCGCTCCCTCACGCTCTTCACCTCCTCCTCGAGTGCCCTCAGGCGGGTCCGCAGGTCATCCCCCTCCTGCAGGAACACACATCTCGGGGGAGCTGGTCGTTCTCAGCTCGAAGAGTATAAATATGTCCGGATTAATACCAGCGTCACGAAATTAGAAATACCACTTGAAGAAATTTGAAAAGTAAAAACGTTAAAAATGGGGTGGTATGAAGGCTTCCTTGGTTTATTATTTTGTATTATTTAGACAAATTATTTTAAAAATTACTTCATGTTATACAATTGATTGATTGATGAAGTTAAGCCACCCAAGAGGTGGCACGGGCATGAATAGCCCGCGAAGGTTATAAAGGATCGACTGGATTGATATACCGCTTCCTTCCCTCACTAAGACAGTCAAGATAGGTGAGGTGAGGTGAGGTTCTAAAATACGTTAGCGAACGGTCCAATGTACGAAATGACCTGTGCCCGAGTTCGATTCCCCCGTCCTACCTTCCTGTACTCCACCAGGGCCAGATTCTGTTCCTGGACAGTTCGCTTCTCGTCGTCCAGTTCGTTGACGAGTCTTGATACCGTCTGCCTGGCCGCCGACGCCTCCCCCTCCCGGTGCTCCAGGTCCTCCGTCACCCTCAACACCTCCCCCCGCAGCCGGGCACACTCCTGCAGGTGGCGCGAGGCTCAGTCAGGTGCTCAGGTGGCGGGGTATCGCACAAGTTATCGCCAGCATTAAGCTGTGTGAGACACAACACCTCTGCAGTCTCCCGTCCTGCTTACCTGGACGAGCTCGGCCAGTCTGGTGGAGAGCTTCTCCTGGGCATCGTGAGGGTCAAGCTCTCCTAAGCTTAGGGATGAGGTCACTACCCTCACCAGCTCCATCAAGCGCTTCTGAGATGCCTCGCTCCTCTGCTCCGCCGCCTCCCTCTCCTCCAGGTGGGTCCTGCACCGCACAATGGTCAGGCAAGCAGGTAATTATATGAATATCAGTAAAACAGAACGTGTTTGTTTGTGCGAGGCTGGGAGACAGAGGCTTAGGGCTAGCCTCGCCAAACTTTGCAGGATGACTGGTCTTTGTCCAGGGATGGTCACAGACAGGTCGGGGTAGACCCCACTTGGAAATTAAACTACTAGGAATATATATTTTCAACCACAAAAGTGTTAAAAGATATTCATCATAATTTGAAAGAAATATTATTTTTTAAATTCAACAACCTGTCCTCTTAAAAATAACGTCGCTTTTGGCCGTTTACCCGTATAGCTGAAAGTGGATGTAATTTGAAACTGAAAAAAAGGAAAATAAATTGGGATTTTTTTTTTCAACAACAGTAAGTTAAGGGTCCTCTGATAGGTTAGGTGGGCAGGAAATTCTCATAAAGTTTCAAAACGTTATGAAAAACGTTAATTGAAAGTTTCCTCTTCTAACCTTACCGAGTAAGCCGGACGACTCAAACAGAAAACGGGACAGTACGTCACTTTTGTGAGTCGATTTCATTTCAAATTACGTCCAAATTTGGCCATAGTGAGCATACGAGCCAAAAGTGACGTTATTTTTAAGAGGACGGGTTGCAAAGATCGCGTAAACTGAGGCTCACTAGAGGAAGGTGAAGACAAAACCGCTTGAATCAGACTTACTTGAGGCGGGACTCGAGCTCGGAGATCCTGTCGGCGGCCTGACGGTTCTCTCGGGTGAGGGCGCCGACGGTGTACTCCCCCCGGCGGTGGCTTGCACGCAAGGACACGCACGACGCCTCCTCCTCCTGCAGCACCACCCGCTCTTGTCAGTACCTTACTGCTGGCGCTACACGCTCGCCTTACAGGTCTCCATAGTCGGGGGACAGGAAGCCTGCTAGGATTATCGACCCCCTCCTCCTTCCCCCTCCCCTTGGCGACACCACAGTTGGGTACATGTTTACATCTAGGTGACCAGAGGCAGCAAGTGAAAGGAAACCGTGTTCTGTCCCGCCCGGGAATCGAACCTGGGATGGTCCCAACACTGACCAAACACACTGTCAACACCAGCGTCCTGAAGGAGTGGACGCAGTGACTCCGCTGGTGTCTCTCCCCCTACACTTACGTTTAGGGAATTAACTCGAACATTTATGTTACTTGGAGAGTTTATGAGGGAAATAATATTTTAATTAACTATACAAATTTAACAAGTATTATTATATAAAGAGTTTTCTTGGAATCAAAGACCAACACGGTTTTCACGGTATCATTGTACTTTGCAAGTCCTTGGAAACCTTGTAATATCATATTTAGTAACTTGGATTTGGAATTGCGCTTACACATTATACAAGGGATATATATACAGAGAGAGAGATGCATATACACTATGAGTATACTTGCTGGTTTACCAGGAAACTGTTGTGGTAGTCTGAATGGCCATCCAGGCCTAAAGCCCAATACCACACTGAATAATTGTGGTACTGTATATAGATATATATTATATATATATATATATATATATATATATATATATATATATATATATATATATATATATATATATATATATATAAAAACTTCCCCAATTTCAAGTAAAAAGAAAGCCTAATTATGAACCATTTGGTTTCCTGTTGCATGTATATCCTCTGTAATTTGATATCTCATATATCATACAAATATCTCCGTAATCTCCTTCAATCCCATGTTAATATGACATAATCTACATGCCATCACTCCTGCAGCGTGCGTACCTGAAGCTTCTGTCTGAGGGAGACAATGGTGGCGGCCTGGCGTGCGTGCTCCTGTCTGTGGGCGTCCAGCTGCCGGGACAGTTCCGTCACGCGGGCGTCCTTGGAGGAGACGGCGGCCAGGGCGTCACGCAGCTGCTGCTCCAGCCGCTCCACCTTCACCATCAACGCCGCCAGGTCGCTCCGCAGAGCCTCCTCGGCATCCCCGCCACGGACCTTCACACGCACCACACAGTCAAATGCACAAGCGGTCTTCAAGGTGTTCACGTACCAATCTTATTCATATATATAAGAACATAGGAAGAACACTAACAGCACAGAAGGGGACCCTAGAGCCAGTATTCGGCTTTAGGCTAAATTCTACTTATTTATCTATCTACATACAAATAGTCAACAAATAATCAATAATTAGTAATACTTTTTGCCTATGGTTTGAAATGATTTTAGCAGTGATTGATCAGTGGCTGTGGGCTGTGTCACTCTCAGTCTCGAGCACAACACCAAACCATGACTGCAGGTCAGCCCGTTCTCGGGAGCGTTCTCAACATCGCACCTGATGAAGCTGGCTAACGACTTATACCTTGTTGAGGCCGTGGCTGGGGTGCAGCTTGAGGAGCTCCTCGATGAGATGGTCCTTCTTCCTCATCTCGGCCTCGAGCCCCCCGGCGGTGTCCTGCAGGAGTACAGGCTGCTTGTACTCGTCAGCCTCACAGGCAACGCTCACACAACTCACAATTAGCATCAACAATAACCACTCACGGAGGATACACAGTCACGAGGGAATATACACTGAGAGGTATACCACGCTTCTCGGTGTATATACACTGTATATACAGTATACAGACTTACAATAGCATTTGATATACAAAATTATTTATTTAGTGTTTCTAAAAGTATTTAATGTTTCTTATCTCTCCCGATGTTCTTTTTCATATTAGCCTTATTTTCCTGCACTGTGTAAAACTGAGGTGTGACAAATCTGTCGGTGTTATGCTGTCTGATTCCTGGAGAAGTTGATCAGGATACTCACATTATGGTCGACTCCGCTGAGAGGCATCCACTCAGGCGAAGGGTCGAGGGTGGGGTGGGCAGTGTGGGGCAGGCTCTCAGGGCTGGGCACGGGCACGCCCACGCCACTCACAGTCCCCATACTGGTCCCCGAGGTCTGCACGCCCGCACCTGCAACGCCACTCACGCAGATAATACACTGGCCAGTGATTACTCTCAAGGTGTGTAAAATATGCACTTAATCTCCATAAGAGATGAGGAATAGAAATAACTGGTGAAGAGAATGGTGGTCAAAACGAAGCGTTTGTACTCTGGCTGAACTCTTAACACATCAGGACAGACGAAGGAAAACTAATATTTAGGAGTATGGAAACTTGTGGATAATTGCTTTAAAAGCATACTGGAGAGGAATAAATGGGGTAGGAAGCTTCACTGTCGGACGGTGTTAATTTTCAAAGCAAGGCTAACTGACCGTCAGAGGCGACACTGAGCCTTCAAACATCTACACACGAATATTATGATGTATGTTAATTTTTCGAATGGTGCAATATTAATTTGTATTTATTTAAATATAAATAATAATTATGGTTTTGTGCATAGTAAAGACTAGATTAGGTTAGGATGCATGTTTAGTACTGTTGACAGTTATTCAACCTATCACCAGGCTATACTGGTTCAAGTTGCGGCCATTCTCAAAGCAGTATGCATCAATTTATACTGTCAGAGTAATGCTAAACATTTTATAAACCATTTCTCAGGTTATGTTCCTTCCAACCAGAGACCGACTTGTCAAAAACTTCCAACATTATCCCATTACAGGTCATCAGTAAAAATATTTCATAAACCTTAGCGAGAGATTCTGGACTGGAGCTTTTGGCCATTGTTGTTCGGACACGCTGAAGTCGTTTGGTCACGTTCTCTCAGTTAGAAATCCACTCATTCAAACATTCATTCGCTAAACTTGTCATCTATTCATTCAGCACACACGTACACACCGATAACTGATGTAGGTATCCCAAGTGCCCGATTATCTACCTGGCCGCCCACCACACTATCCGGAAGGGACTATACACACCGAGTTTACTTTAGTCCTAGACTAAAGTATACTTGCAGGTTGATGGGCATAATGCCCGATACTAAAACCAGATTATTCACACATCAAGGACCCTCCCGTATAGAGAGAACTCACCTACCATTCGCTGCACGACTGTTTCGCTACTTGTCTGTGTGGAGCAGGACGAGGTGGATGACTTGAAGTGCAGTGCCACGCCTCCCCCTGCTACAGCGGTGAAGGTGGCACTTTCTCGGCTGATTTCCTCTGACAGGCTCTCCTGCCGGAACACCGACATGGCCTGCTGACACCCAAGGTCGCCCAGCCTGGCAGCAGAAGGGCGTCCCGACACGGCGTCCTGCCGCTTCAGTATCTTGGTGGTGTTTGTGTTCCCCTGGGAGCGTTGGCCAGGGAAAGATTGCTGTTTGGTACACACAGAAATCACAATTGCGTGATGCATCAAATGAACAAATCCACAAGGGACTCCTCGTCACGGCCCTTGTGGATTTGTTCATAGCTGTTTGGTGTTTTAAGATGGAGTATGGGGCAATGAGTAGTGTCAAGTTAGAGACGCTCTGTGTTGTGTGTATTGGTCATGATGTAAACAGGAGCGTTACTGGTGAACGCTGAGTGTTCATCAATAACTCTCACTAGTAAGGGTTCACCAACACATAGAGCTTCTGAAGTATTTATGTTCAGCTGTAGGCCAACTGGGAATGAGCTTTCAGGTCTACAATTCACAGGGAACAAGGTTTGGAGATAAGTTGAGCCATACACGATAGTTCTGCTAAAAAATAAAACAAAAAACGTGGATATTTTATCTGTCAATGAAGCCCCACAATGTAATAATTGCACTCATAAAGTCACGTGAATTAAGCAAATGTACATAAGATTACAATTACGTATAGTATAAACAACAAAGGCAAAATCTACTGGGTGATTGAGGTAATTAATGAGTCAACTACAGGCACGGAATCAGTAAAAGTTTTAACATTCACACAATACACTAAAAAGAACATTAAATGACAACAAAATTATATTTACATATTACAGGTAAATTTAAAATCAAATAGTTCATTTTAATTTGAAATTCCAAAATTACAAGTTAGCAAAGGATACCTGAAATTTGTTTATAAGAATTTGAATGCAAATGTATAAGACTACAATATTAAACGCTGACATAGCAAGAGACCCGTGGTTTATAATCTCGGGTAAAATGCACGATAAGTAGAGAAGAGGAAAAGGGAGAGGTAGCTAAAATTAGAGAGTGAGGCACTGATTAGTTTGGGAGAGAGAAAGAATGGCCAGGAGGGAAGGAAATGAGAGGGGGAGAGAGGGGAAGAGTGAGGGTGAGGCTATGGAAAGGTTGGGTAAGGGGAGAGAAGGAAAGAGAGGGAAGGACGAGGGAGGAAGAGAAGAGGGGAGAGTCATCATCATTACCCAGGTAGTGATGACCGCTACACCGCGACACAACACCAATAAAACTTACCTGAACTGGATAAATTTCCATTTTGTAAAGAAATATGACATAATCACAAATGTAGAATTACTCATATTTCACATAATTACGTAAATGATGCAGATAAAAAATATTTCTTGGTGTTTATAAGTAATGAATGTAGAAGGAAATTGTTCATTATTGATGTTGGAAATATACGCCATAATAACACAAACAGGCGGAGGGGAGGGGACATGAGGGAGGAGGTATGAGGGAAGGAGTAAGAGAGGAGGACTGAGAGGAGAAGACGGAGAGGCGAGGTGTGAGAGGGGGGAGGTGGGTGGCAGCAGGGTGAGAGAGGGGAGGTGGGCGGCAGCAGGTGTGAGAGGGGAGGTGGGTGGCAGCAGGTGTGAGAGGGGAGGTGGGCGCAGCAGGTGTGAGAGGGGAGGGGGGGGCAGCAGGTGTGAGAGGGGAGGTGGGCGGGCAGCAGGTGTGAGAGGGGAGGTGGGCGGCAGCAGGTGTGAGAGGGGAGGTGGGTGGCAGCAGGTGTGAGAGGGGAGGTGGGCGGCAGCAGGTGTGAGAGGGGAGGTGGGTGGCAGCAGGTGGAGAGGGGAGGTGGGCGGCAGCAGGTGTGAGAGGGGAGGTGGGTGGAGCAGGTGTGAGAGGGGAGGTGGGCGGCAGCAGGTGTGAGAGAGGAGGTGGGTGGCAGCAGGTGTGAGAGGGGATGGGGGCGCAGCAGGTTGTGAGAGGGAAGGTGGCGGCAGCAGGTGTGAGAGGGGAGTGGGCGGCAGCAGGTGTGAGAGGGAAGGTGGGCGGCAGCAGGTGTGAGAGGGGAGGGTGGCGGCAGCAGGTGTGAGAGGGGAGGTGGGCGGCAGCAGGTGTGAGAGGGAGGGGGTGGCAGCAGGTGTAGAGGGGAGGTGGGCGGCGCAGGTGTGAGAGGGGAGGGGGAGGGGTGTGAAGAACACCTTCCTATCCCAGTAAACACTCCCAAGAGTGACACAGACCACAAGATAAACTGGAGTCAGCGGTGGAGGAGGAGGACAAACAGAGCAAGACTCGAGTACACAGTAAATGATCACATAGAAATGAAGAAGATAAAAAGAGGCAATAAGAGTCAGGGAAGGAAGATACAGAGAAGAGAGTTGACATGTGTCATTAAATATCAAATTGAGACTGAACGAGGAAATATTAATAATTTGAAAACACTCCTCTCAACTTTCCTGAACTCTTTCTTGCATAAATTAACTATATGAAAATGATTACAAAATATTATGTCACTTTAACTCGTTTTTTCCAAAAGTTTTCATACCATACATAAGTACCACAAAATCAAGTTGTTATTGTTTTAGATTTAGCTACTCAGGACGAAATGTCCATGTAGCACGGGCTATGGTGAGCCCGTGACAAAATCAAAGCTTTATGAACCCTTGAGAAGTAAATGATAACATACAGTCCTTAATGAGATATTATACCTGTATCCGGCACCCTGATGACCAGAGTACACACCTGAAGGCCCTTCACCTGTTATCCATAACGAGCAGAGTAAACACTTCCCAACTGTCTCACCACGTGCAAGAGCTATTTATTATTCCAAGTAATCATTATGCTATTTACGTCCAAGAAACCGGGCCGCTAGATACATACGTCGTCTAGATACTTGCTCTCTGGAGGGAGAAACAGCTGGAGATAGAGGAAATACTAATATACACACCCACCACTTTGTGTCAACAAACTTTGCTGCGGATGTCAGACCGTAGCTGTTTCGTGGCGTCGGCGTCCTAGCAACCATCACCATGGCAACCGTTGTTAGGACCGGCCCTTCCCGCCTTATGCCTTCGTGTTCCCGCCTCGCTAATCAGAGCGCGCCATATACCAGTTGTGGCGCGCCGAGATCGCTAATTAATATTTCAATTATATAAAATACAATCCCACAATTATATATTGTGGGGTTGTGCATCCTAGGCGGGGACCTCGAAAAAAAGCCTATGAATACACTCTGCTTCTTGTCCCCGAGACAAATGAATATAATTATAAATATATACAGATAATTTTTGTCGGTGATGGAAGCTAAAATTCTAGATTTTTTTTGAGAAATTTAAACATTCTTCTCGGAAGCAAATTTGACATCGTATGGCCATCCTACACTAGAGAGATGATGGCCCTCAGGTAAACTCAGGTATTTATGTGTGTGTGATGTGCTTCCGTTTGCGCTGCGCAGGAAATACCCCTTAATAACGGTAGGACCTGCTCCTCGGTTTATTTAGTCACAATAACTCATAAGCGTGAGAGCTCCCATTGTTAACATAGATTTCTGCTTACAGTCTACAAGTGCATTGTTTTACTATAGTTTATCACAAATATAAGGTTTTAGTTTTCTATGATTCATATTATTAGTTTTCTGTTAAACTGTAGCATGGTACACTATATAAAATAGAGTATAAACATTATAATCATAATTTTAATTTCATCCTTCTTTGAAAGGCAAAGAACTCTATATAGAAAAGTCAATGACTCAAAATAATGAAATATTTAGTGTACCTTTAATTATTTCAATTGTAATATCTTTATTTTTGTCATCACTTTCAAACTTCTACTTCTCTACTTTTTTATCACATATTTTAATATAAACTCCTCCCTCTACCTCAGTACACTTACATATAAAATGTGGGTAGAGAGAAGGCTGTAACAGATCTACATAGTAATAAAAATAAGGAAAACTAAGAAGGTCCCAATAGAAAATTAAAAAATAAAGTATTTATTTACTCTTTGATTTTGACCCCATGAGAGTTTGTAGTCATATATTTATTCAGAAGTGAATTGCTCAGGGATATTAAATATATATATATATATATATATATATATATATATATATATATATATATATATTATATATATATGGCAATTTAATATTTATGTATTCATATATATATTTATTATGTATCAATGTAATTTATTATTCATATTTACAGTTTGTCAGTTCTTCCTCAAAAAGCAGATTTTGGCTGGCCTCCGCAGCTGGACCTCTCGGAGGTTGCGGGAACATTAGACTGCGATTTTTTGTACCTCAAAATTGAATACAACTCTCTATATGCAAATTTACTGTGTAATAATTATAGGAACTGGGAAACTGTCAACGAAATGAAAATGTGGTGCCTCTGTTCTGTGGTGTGTGTGTGTGTGTGTGTGTGTGTGTGTGTGTGTGTGTGTGTGTGTGTGGTGTTGTGTGTGTGTGTGTGTGGTGTGTTTGTGTGTGTGTGGTGGTGTGGGTGTGGTGTGTGTGTACTCACCTATATGTACTCACCTATATGTGTCTGCAGGATCGAGCATTGACCCTTGGATCCCGCCTTTCGAGCATCAGTTGTTTACAGCAATGACATGACTCCTATCCCATTTCCCTATCATACCTGGTTTTAAAATTATGAATAGTAT
>WNGS01167372.1:14529197-14546562 GCA_020271785.1 Procambarus virginalis | reverse complement strand
ATGTGACAGGGTCTCACCATGGTTCCTACAGGACTGCCTTCCCACATTCCGGGCAAGCCACTGGTAGTGCCAACAAGGGCCTCTCTGAGGTGCCTGATGCCAAATGGTGGAACTAGGTCCACAATAAAGTGAGATAGCACAAGAGGGGGAATAGATTGATAGAAGCAGGAAGAGAAACAGATTGATAGAAATAGAGAGAGAATGGAAGAGACGGGAAGGATCTGCAGTCTGAGTAGTATGTCGTGCAAGGATTACTAAGGATTGGCTGAGACTTGGAGTGTCAGGTAGGTAGGATGGTGAGGATGCCTCCCCCCCCCCCCTCTCTCTCTCTCTCTCTCTCTCTCTCTCTCTCTCTCTCTCTCTATGTGCGTCTTGGAATTATCATTTTCTGTCAACAGTAGAGATTTTTCCAACAGGTTTCTTGAAAGTGCGAAATCTATATCTACGGAAAAGTGTCTGTCTGTTCATGGCTTGAGATCAGATGCTCTGGCTAGCTTCACCCACCCACTTTTCCCGAGTATTTGTTTTGGGAATGTGCCCAACATGGCCAGATCAGGATTAGCATCAAGGAAAAGTGTGCAACGTGACATTGTACCAACATGACCCCCACGATAAATCTCGCAAAACCATTTTGACTCGACTATTTTTTTTTTCATATAGTAAAACTTTATGCACAATTCATGCAAAATTGCAAAATTTAATATTTCTGATATTCACTCATTTAATTAATTAAACCTTAAACTTTGTTATATGTTTTTTTTCGTCCTTAAATTTGTGGACTGTCTGATCACCCTTGATAAACGACTATGTGTGACGTGAACTTAGGAGTTATTAGGGAACTCATGTGAGAAAGATGAAAATATAGAGGAAGAGAGAAAGGAAGATTGGAGTGAGTGAGAGAGAGAGAGAGAGAGATAGAGGAGAGAGAGAGAGAGAGAGAGAGAGAGAGAGAGAGGAGAGAGAGAGAGAGAGCTAGAGGAGAGAGAGAGAGAGAGAGAGAGAGAGAGAGAAGAGAGAGAGAGAGAGAGAGAGAGAGAGAGAGAGAGGAGGAGGAGGATAGACAGACCCGGGAATCCCTTGAATTATAAATAACAGTTGGAGATCCGGCAGTGCCCGGGGCCCCTTTAAGTTTTAGATTTCTTCGAAGTAATCATAATTATTTATGATATAATAATACAATATAAAATGTGACACTGTCACATTTTTCATCACGTGTTAATTTTCGTAATTTACACACATGATATAATAATTATATTATATTTAGCTTTTTTTGAGTAACATGTAATATGTTAATAAATTATATTTAAAATCATAGTACTGTACTTTTAAAACAAAATGCTGATGTCTGTTTCATTTCCTTTGTCACACTGTGGCACTTTTCTTACGAGGACGCCTGGAGCTTTAGTTATGCTCTAGCTTGTTAGACCAATACGGGAGTATGCGTTATACTCTATGTAGTATGCCCGGAATTCACACCTTATGAAGCATGGAAACCAAAATTGAAAAGCCCAAGAGATTCGCGACCACATTAGTGCCAGCCCTGAGTGTATTAAGCAAAGAGGGTAAAGTAAAGCAACCAAATCTCACCCTTCCATCCACAACCTTAAGGACCAAATTTGTCCGAGAAATAGAATAGTTAATACCAATCACCTGGGCTCTAGGAGGCTCGAACCTTGGACCCGTTACGTCTGTGTATGACCGAAGCTCCAATGAATTGTTAGAATAGTTAAATTATAACGCAACAGCTACAACAAAGCCAGTAGGCGGGGCATAAAGAACTAGATCTCAAAACCACAATGCTAGACAAGCATGCAGGTGATTAGTAAATTAAAAACTAAATTGGTGATTAGGCCGTCGATTTGATTTGATATGTTTCATTTTCAGATTTTATTGGAATGGGTAAAATGGTGTTGGCACGAAGCGTTTGTCTGCGCTGTGGTCACCTGTTCACGGCAATTTTTGAAACGATATTGGTATAACATCGTGCAATACTAGAGCGATACTCTTGCTCGCGCGTGTGTTCCTATACTGCACGCTGAATGTTGCTCTGTATGTATGTATGTATGTATGTATGTATGTATGTATGTATGTATGTATGTATGTATGTAACTGAACTCCCACTTTATGTACTCAGAATGACCATTGTATGATCATACAACATAATAATATTATTTCTGTAATGAAATTATTATTATTATTATTATTATTATTTATTATTATTATTATTTATTACAAGTCACGACGTCACTGCACATGATGAAGTCTGTGACATGAGAGGCACAGCTGTGGACATGAGAGGCACAGCTGTCTATGTCCAGGTGGTGGTGCCTTGTGTCCGCACTTACAGCCTTCCACACAAACAAAAATGACAAAGAAAACACTGTAGCGTTTGACTTGAGTGCGGCTTATGGCTGTGCTGTCCGTGTATTTGCGCGTGTGTTTGTTCTGGGGGAGTATAATAAATGTATTTGCTGGGCGGACGCAGCTTCTGGGAGCAGGAAAGTCTCTGTCTTCATAGTTCTGTTGATGTATGGTTACTTCCGTCGCCTTAAAGTGAGCTATATGTTTGCTACTGAGACGTTAGGATCGGGGTGTAGGGTGAGGGGGGGGGGGTACGAGTGTAGGTGTAAGGGTGGGGACTAGGGTTGTAGGGGAATGTGTGGGGTTTGTATGGGGTGATGGGTGTAAGGGGAGGGTGTGTATGTGTGTGGGGGAAAGTGCGAGGTTGCTCCACCCTGTCGTCTCTACCAGTACCTTCCCTGCATCACCCTTGCCACACCCTGCCGCCACTACCAGCTCCCTCCCTGCCTTACCCTGTCTCACCCTCGCCACACCCTGCCGCAGCTACCAGCTCCCTCCCTCCCTGCCTCACCCTCGCCACAACTCCACCAAACAAACACCACAAACTGGCGTCCTCGCGTCCAACAAAATATTACCCAATGCTTAAAAAAATCACTAAGGAAAAAATAGTTGGTCGATCAGAAAAAAATTCAACATTGCCATTTGGCGGTGAAAATGTCTATGAATGCCTCTGGCATCCAGTCTGCAATTAAGGAATGTAGATGGAGCTGAAATGAATGTATTTTTTTTCATCTTTTCTTTGTTTTGAGAGCCGGCTCCGAGCCCCAGGGAAAGAGTCGTGTTTAGAGAACGAACACTTTTTTGGAAACTCTGCGAAGCCAATGATTTGAGCAGGAAAACTATATAATTTGTTCTGGATGGATGTGTTCAATAGTCGTGCGTATCGGGCAAAAGTTAGCCACTGTGAACGTTCGCGAAATTTTCGCTTCAGTACAAGAGACGTAATGGTGGAACAATGGTTGTTCCAGCGTTGTGAACGGTGAGGTGCACTAGAATAAATCCAGCTGGTCTCAATGAACATGCCAATTGGCCTTACGTGGGGACGCTGAGTTGTTTCAAGCTCAGGTTAAACATATATAAATGAATTAGGTGGATATATAAATTGGAGCTGGCTCGTATAGGCCTTTTCTGTTTCCATTGTCTTTGTTTTTAAACTTACGTGTGTGTATGTTTTTTTAACTAAATTTGTAAGGTTGAGCTTAAGCTACTGAGCCCCTCTTATCACCTATCACATTTTCTCCTAAAACTAAGAAAAATAATACGTTCATACGGTCTCCGCTTGACACACACATCCCGCTTGCTTAATAAGTGCATAATAAGTAATAATCTATACGCTTAATAAGTGCTTCATCTTGACATCTTAACACAGTCACATTGCTCCTTCTCTGCTTAAACAATGTGTCGTTGTCTTCTCAGTGTAGGACTGTCTTGCCTTTCTCCTGATAATTGGCTTACCTTGATAATTGGCTTACCTTTCTCTTGATAACTGGATTAACTTTCTCCTCGTGACTACCCTACGATGCCATTATCCTCTCTGACTTCTATGTTGTAACCATTCTCTCTCCTACCTCCCTTCCTCCAGAAATACAAGGAAGAGTTTACCATTCCATTCATATTGCTTCTGTAATCAGACTTGTAGCAAACATTTGAAGTCTCTCAAGATTTAGATCGCTTTAAAAGACGGGGTTCCTGGCCGGTGCTGCCTACTGTAACAATGACCACACATTGGTAATATGCATGTTCCTGAAATAGGCCTTGTCTTGGTATGTAAGGGATGCGTTGGGGGGTTGCCAGTTTTGCAGATGCCCCTGATGTGGTTCTGGGTGTGTGTGTTTGTGAGCCTATAGTGACTGGTTTGGCAAAATATGACGCAGCGGGAGCAAGAGACGACGCAGGGAGGGGGAGGAGCAAGATACGACGCAGCGGAAGCAAGAGACGATTCAGCAGAAACAAAAGACAACACAGCAGAAGCAGGAGAAGACGCAGCACAAGCAATGACGACGCAGCTGAAGCAAAACGACGACGCAGCAGCAGAAGCAAGAGACACAACGAGAGCAAGAAAAAGCCCAAGAAACAAAAACCCTCACCTGTCGTGTCCACACACATCAAAACTCTCTCTCCAAGCTCCCAACTTTCGTGTCTCAGAAAGTTTGATTTAAGACCGTCCACGGGCGCACCGTCGGCCTCTTTCCTCCCCGCCCATCACCAGTTGCAAACCTAATTTTCTCGCAAATTCTCCACAAATCAGTCTTGCCTCGACTAGAACAACATGTGCTAATATTTCGCTTGCGGGCGAATCCTCAGTTCCGCTCGGCTTGACGCGCTTTCTTTCCGCTTCGTCGCTTCCCTGGAGCTTCGTTGTCACTTGTTGGCGTCGAGACGCGATCAACTCACGTGCGTTTTCTTCGGGCGTCTCGTGTCAATTGGCTTTCGAGGTCTAAATCTGCAGATGTGAGTTGTGGAGGTTTTGGACCCGAGAGACGTATTGGAGGGATATATTGTGGCGGTGAGCGAAGCTGTCAGCAGCGGGGAGGTTGCCAGGAAGGAACCATCGTTTCTGTTTGTGAGCGGCGGCTTCTTCCTCGAAGTTACCCCACACTCGCCAGTTCACTTTAACGGCTGAAATCTCTTTCTTGAGAGCAGCCGACGGAGGGATGGTGTCGGGGCGAGAGGAGAGGCAAGGGATAAGAACCTAATGATACCGGGGACTTGACAGGCACCACCACCACCACCACCGCCGCCGCCGCCCCAGCTGGTGGTGGTGGTGGTGCTCACTCAACCGCCACCACGACTGATGCTGGTGATCAAAGTGGGTGGTGGTGGTGGGGGGCGCTCCGACGTGTGTGTTGAGTGCAGTATAACACTCCCCAGCACCACTCACACCTCCACCTAATTGGTGGTTTGCCATGCTGGTGCTGTGCCACACGTTTTCCCTTTGTTTATGTGAAGTGTGCTTGTGTTGATGAAGGAGCCCCGGGGCACGCAGGCCTGGCCTCTGCCCCCTGACCGGTCTAGGCGCCAAAAGAGGGAGAGGGGAAGGGGGATAGCGCCAGTTACCAATATGCCCCCCTGATTAATCTCTGCCCTGGAGCTGTGACGGAAAGATGAGCTTCGAATAGAACTACCGACCGCAATCAGCCGCTCCGGGGGCCTTAAAGAGGCACACAACACTGCCAATAACAAGGGAGGATAACCCTTGCGGTCCCTACACGCAAGATCCAATCACGGGGGCCAGCTAGCAGGTCACTTGCGGCCTTGTACCCGAAACAATGCCAGCACCCGTCTCTATTACGAAGGGCGGTCGTTGTAGGATATTTTTCAAAATCACTTGAGCAATTTGCATACCTGATGAGGAACCTAATATGAGTGATCATTAACTTTATCAGTGTCGAAAAATATTTAGTTTGAAAACACCAGACCAAAATTGAGGGAGGCTAGCGAATTAACCAACTTTTAAAAATACAGTTTGCATTTAGGACCGGTGAGTTGAGGAGGGAGGCTGGGAGGGGGGGGGGGGATGGAGTTTCCGTGTGTAAATCCGCTTCGTCAATACTCCCACCATCCGCGAACCAACAGCTAGTACATATGCGAACGTCGAACCGCAAACATGTGAATATTCATTGTTTAACGCCCTAGGTGCTATCCATACACCCACACCACACACACACACACACACACACACAACACACACACACACACACACACACACACCACACAACACACACACACCACCACACTTTCTACGTGGTATAATTAATTATTTAGTCAATTTACACCATGCACCTCATACCTGTCCCTCGCACCTCATACCTGTCCCTCGCACCTCATACATGTCCCTCGCACCTCATACCTGTCCCTCGCACCTCATAATGTCCCTCGCACTCATACCTGTCCCTCGCACCTCATACCTGTCCCTCGCACCTCATACCTGTCCCTCGCACCTCAGACCTGTCCCTCGCACCTCCTACCTGTCCCTCGCACCTCATACCTGTCCCTCGCACCTCATACCTGTCCCCTCGCACCTCATACCTGTCCCTCGCACCTCATACCTGTCCCTCGCACCTCATACTGTCCCTCGCACTCATACCAGTCCCTCGCACCTCATACCTGTCCCACGCACCTCATACCTGTCCCTCGCACCTCATACCTGTCCTCGCACCTCATACCTGTCCCTCGCACCTCATACCTGTCCCTCGCACCTCATACCAGTCCCTCGCACCTCATACCTGTCCCTCGCACCTCATACCTGTCCCTCGCACCTCATACCTGTCCCTCGCACATCATACCTGTCCCACGCACCTCATACCTGTCCCCTGCACCTCACGCCACAGCCTCCTGTTCTTGTATTACCGGCAGAGCGACAGAATGAAGATAATGCACCAAGGCACGGGAAAAAAGTATACAGATGAAGCAAGCGACACAAAGAGCTAGAGTAGAATCAAAATACCAACACACGAGGAATGAGAAGACGCGGAAGACCCACAATAAACACCACAGGACCAACAGACGAGAAGNATATATATGCATGCAGAATAACCACATATGAAAAATAGAAAAGGCTTAACGCGTTTTCGGCTAATTCGCCTTCATCAGACCAAAGTAGAATGAAGATTCCATTTTGTGTTGTGTGTTTTTGTGATCATTATTGCATATATATTATATATATATAATATATATATATATATATATATATATATATATATATATATATAATATAATATATATATATATATATAATATATATATATATATGTATATTTATTATTATTATTATTAATATTTGTTGAGAAGAGTTTAGGTTACGGGCTATTCATGCCCGTGCCACCTCTTGGGTGGCTTAAACTTTATCAATCAATCAAGAATTTGGTGGTCAATAGGGTTGGAACTGTTTCCAGCATTTTTTTTTTACCTAGAGTGAATTTAATGACGAAACTCCCTGTCAGCTGATGACTGAACTACACGTGTCCTGGTGTGTCGATCTTTGGGACTTTCTACTTTGTTGTAGAGTTGAACCAAATGTTTATGGAACAATTTATCGTCCACAGTGTATAATACTCCCACCACTTGAAAGAACGATTACCGTCCAGAGAGTTCGACTCCCTTTAGCGTGTGTGTGTGTGTGCGTTTGCCTTAGCTAACAAAACAATATTAAAGCCAAGTTGCAGTACTACTTAAATTAAAATTATAATAAGCATAAGAAGCAGATGGGAGATCATCAATCACTTTAAATACTCAAAGCATTACTAAATAAATCAGGTAAAGTTCTTGGAGCTTAACAAAAGGTTTCTGAAGAGATGAAGATTTCATCCCCAGAGATCAGCGTGAGAGAACGAGGGTCAGAACGTTTTTAATTATCTGGACTGACGGAAAGAACAGTGCCTAACTACTTGGAATGATCGGTATAGAGCGAGGGTTTTGCTTGTTCGCAAGACGCCGTTCGAACCCCGATCATCCTATCCCAGATCCTTGTCCCTACGTCCTTTTCAAGTGCCATATAGTCGAAATAATGGCTAAGTGCTTTCTCTTCATAATTGCCATTCAGCCATGTATGCAGGGCTTAGTGGAAATTATTTCAGCGGCTTCTGCTCAAATGAAGCATCCAGAATATATTCCATTCAAATGTTATTGATCGTAACTCTCTCTTTATCAACTCAAACAAAGTTCAAATTTGAATATGAAATCTCTCTTCATATTTCGTGTTGTCGTCTTATTCTATTTTTTTCAACTTTCTGTTCATCAACTTCTTTTTTCTCCTTGTTTCTAATCTTCGTCTTAGAGACGTATTACCATATCCAAACTGGTCCTTCGCGAAAACAAGGGGTAGATTTTATGACCAAAATAGCGAGGGGTTTTGTTGCCATTTGAATCTGGGAACGTTGTCGCATCTTGCCGCCAAAAATGAACGTTTATTTTTGGCGCGCAATCTCTAACCAAAACACCGCCGGGAAGGTAAACAAAGATTGCTTTCCACAACAGTTCACGCCCAGTGTTTCGCGCTCTTGAATGTGTTGGGAAAGTGTGTCGGGTCTGTGAGTGTGTCGGGTCTGTGAGTGTGTCGGGTCTGTGAGTGTGTCAGGTCTGTGAGTGAGGCGGGAAGTTGTGTGTGGTGTGAATGTGAATTGGAAAAATGCGAATCAGTTAGGTAATGCGTGTTTAAAACAAAGGTTATTAAAAGTTTCACAGAGGGAACTTATAAGGTATAATCAGGAGGTTCTGGGGGCTGCAATTTCAATACCGGTGTGCGGTATGTTAACACAAATAACCTCGCAGATCAGCTTATGACTAGGAAAGCCAAGCCTCGCATGACCGTCACTTCCAGGACTGGAGAGTCGGTCCAAAATGGAGGTCTCTAACTCTCAGCATACTCTTTCCTCAGCTCTATTCTCTCCAATCCGCTCTCTTAGAGTTTACAAACAATATTTAATAACATTTAATACAGTTATTTTCAAATCTGTTATTTTTTTGTTACATCTGACTTCTGTGTCTTCCAGTGAATATTGTTGTGTCCTTGCACATCATCAACATGTGCTCAACGGTGAGTATTTCTTTGCAACCTTTGTACATGTTATCTTCCTTTCCCCTCAGTAGATAACGCGAGTTATTCTGGAGTGAGGGGAAAGGAGAGGCAGAGCAACAGCTGGGGAGACGGATGAGAGGACCAGCTGAGGCAGAGGTGGAGAGGGAATTGGGAGAGGGGGAGACAGGGAAAAAAGACGACGTGAGAAAGGAAAGAAAGAAAAGGGGAAAGGGGTGAACGTAAGTGAAATCCACTATAAAGAATAACTGGCGGGAAATTTGTAGGAATGGACGAATAAAGAGAAATATGTTAGCACAAGGAACAGAGAGAGAGAGAGAGAGAAATGGAAAGGGGATGAAAACGACCCACCATTAGCTTACCCTTCTCACGGGTTATTCATGCGCGTGCCACCTCTTGGGTGGCTTAATCCTCATCAATCATTCAATCAACTCACCTTCAGGGAAAGACGTGAGCTGTCGTGGTGCAGCAAGCACCCCACGGCAGCCTCGGGAGCAGTGATCACTGCCCAGGTAATTTGTTGGGGGGAATCATGAGCCACAGTTCATCCTCGTTTGTGTGAAGGGCACGTCAACACGAGATTCCATCAAAGAGTCTAGCCAGTGTCGTGAGGTGTTACAGAGCTTCGTGAGGTTGTACAGAGCTTCGTGAGGTTGTACAGAGCTTCGTGAGGTTGTACAGAGCTTCGTGAGGTTGTACAGAGCTTCGTGAGGTGGTACGGAGCTTCGTGAGGTGTTACAGAGCTTCGGAAGGTGTTGCAAAGCTTCGTGAGGTGGTACAGAACTTCTTGAGGTGGTACAGAGCTTCGTGAGGTGGTACAGAACTTCTTGAGGTGGTACAGAGCTTCGTGAGGTGGTACAGAGCTTCGTGAGGTGTTACAGAGCTTATGAGATGTCACAAAGCTTCGTGAGGTGGTACAGAGCTTCGTGAGATGTCACAGAGCTTCGTGAGGTGTTGCCATAACATAATATACAACATACAACGACAGCAACACAATACCACCGCGAGGAGACGGTCTCAAACCCAGGAACCTTCCCCCGAGTCGCTGGCGTTGGTGTAAAGCAGAAGCAGCCAGCAGAGAACACACCGCACTCAAGCGAAACGTTTAACCGGCGGGCCGCAGTAAGATGCTCATCTGAAGTATGCAAGCAAGGGCCTATACGTCTGTCAGGGGAGCGGGGCGCCCGACGCACCCGCTCAAAGACCCGCCTGACGAAGGGCCGTAACATCCTACCCACGCCCGCCACGCCAAGCCTCTCTGTTTTTATCATATTGCGACAACCATCATCTAAGGGATCATAAAATACTTTTGAAAATTTTCATGAATATTGCCTGTAAAGTTGTAAGCAGGTGGGAGAGCCCGGCGGGGATCTTCGCCGGTAAGTGAGGAGGACGTAAGGGTTAAAGTCTAGGTGGTCGAGGAGGTGGTCATGTACGTCTCTCTGCAGCCCGGCCGTCGTGTTCAACTGTGCATATCTCTGACGACACGAAAGCCTTGCATTTTAATATATTAACCCGGAGCACTTAGGACGAGCTGGGCTGGGATGATACGCCTCATAAAATACCCACTGATTTAGAAAAGGATCGGTAACAGCTTCCGGTGAGGGGACGGGGAGGAGGTTTGGAGGAGGGGAGGCTGGTGGCGAACTGTCTCTCTCTCTCTCCCCTCTGTCTCTTCCTCAGAATAATCGTGTCTGGAAGAGAGTGAAGAATGTAGAGAGGAGCTGAGAGTAAGGTGGAAGATGAGAGAGTAATTTCATGTCTGAGATGAGTTTGATGATCTGATGATGATGGGTAGAAGGTGCTAGTCAAGGTGCAGTAAGAGCTGAAGAAGGAAGAAATACCTCAGCAATAGATTGTCGGGGCTTGGGAGCTACAGGTCGACCGTGTAAGCTCCACTGAGTGACTACACACGTGTACATCCACACACAATGCGACTAAGGAGCGGAACATGTGACTCCTGAGGGAATGTGACGTTCATGCTTAGTGCTTTGTCTCCTGCTGCGACACGCAGTGTGTGTGTGTGTACTCACCTAATTGTGCTTGCAGGGGTTGAGCTCTGGCTCTTTGGTCCCGCCGTGCGTGTGTATGTGTGTTTCCGGAGATAGATTCAGTGTCAAGTCTTCTCTGACAGACCCAATTATGTTCCTCCCTTTCATTACGTATGGCTACTCTGCCCTCCTTACATCTTTTTATATTCTCATGACCAGGCACTTCGCATGATTGAAGTTTAATAGCCATTTGTCTGTCCATACTTGGAAATGATCTGAGTTATCCTAGAGCCTAAACATCAGCTTTGCGTCATCAGCACATACACACCTAACAGTCTAGTTGATTAGTTGTGTCATTGATGTGTAATGGGAATAACATGGGGGGCTCCAGTGGTGAACTTTGTGGTGTTCCACTCGTGACTTTTCCCTATTCTAATTTACTGTTGTTATTCTCACATTACTGTTGTTCTGTGTCTTATTTACGTTAAATAGTTTCTCTCCCAATTTAGTACTCTCCCAGTTGCTCATGGTTCTATAGCTTATACAAGACCCTTGAATGTGGCACAGTATCAAATGCTTCCTGACAATTAATAAATATGCTGTCACATTGACTTATTTTTATCTGATTTCAGTCTTTCTATTGCTGAATTTTAATAGGTTTAGCAGCCATGATTTTCCTTTGCTGAACCCGTGTTGGGCCTTCGACGTAAGGTCAAAGGTGAATTGATCCTACTTTTCTCTGATTCTGTCTGTCGTACTCTGCATGGTAGGCTGGCTAAGACACTGGTGTGCAGAGAAGTGGTTCCTGTTTGCTTGCTTGTGTGTTAATATGTGGTATCATTCAGTTTGGTGGTATTGCTGGGTCCAGGGGTGTGATCTTGTCACAGTCGTGGTGTCATCTAAATCCCTGGCCCAGACCTTTCTGCTTCTCTCGCTGTCACGACCAGTATTCCTTGTTCCGTCTCAGGAGGAACCTTCCCTCTCGTGTCCGATGATTGTTCCATCCCATGTCGCACGGTTGTTCCAGCTCCTTTCAAGACTTATTAGAAGCATTCCTTTAGCTCCTCGCATCCTCCCTTAATATTCAATGCTAACTTTTGTTTTCACTTTTCCTTGTAATCCTCTCCATGTTTATATTACTCCTTATTCTTTTCTTGTTTTCCAGCTGCTCTCCTTATTCTCCTCCGTCTTGTTTTTCAAGTACGTATTCTATGCTTTGTACTTGTGGCTGTGTCTTCCTGACATTATTGACCCATGGGCTGTTCTTCTGCTTCTGTGTCGTTACCGTTTTTGGGCAATATCTCTTACCTTCTGCCTCTCTTCTGAGACTTGTCTGTCTCACGTGAGTAATGATTGTGCAGTGTGTGGGCTTGTGAGAGTGTGTGTGTTAGTATGACGGAGCCTGTGAGTGTGTTTGGGAGCGTATAAGTGTATGAGCATGTAAGTATGTGTTTGAGTGTATGTACGTGTGAGTGTGTCAGTGTTTATGTAAGGAAGATGTGTGAAAGTGCCTCTTAAAACCTTTCTCCTTTCTTCCTCTTTCTTCTTTATCTCTTTGAGAAAATCAATTGGGGCAATGCGGGGGACTCGAACCCCTCGACTTGGGTTGAGGGTTGAAATCTTCGCATTGCTCCAAAATAATTTTTTTTTAATTGACAAATCACATTAGTGTGATTTTCTCGTGTACTCTTCATTCCTTGCTCCCCTTCCCCCTCACCCCTTCGTTCCTCTTATGATTTTTCCTTCTGATTCTCCTTTCCTACTTCTTCCCCTATTCAGTTCCCCCCTCCCCACCCCCCCCCCCTTCACATCGCTGACACAAACATGGACTATAATACTTGAGGTCTTATTCTCTCCTTAACGGTCCATAAATGCTGGCAAACTCTGAGCCCAATGGTCGCGGTCGCATGACGAAAATTGGTAATCATAAGTCCCTATTATGCAAATCGTGTTCCGGAAGGTGTATGTATATTATATGTCCGCATCCGAACATGTCAGAGTACCACCTGCAGCTCCTCTGATGCCGTCTCATCTTGTGAGGTTACATCGAATAAGTCGCCGTTACAAGTTGGCACATTGTACACATTCACGTCTGAATACTGATGGTTCATTTTCTTTCATCTGACGTTCACAGTAGCACCAACTCTCTTGTTTTTCGCCACCTTATCTTGGATTTATACATGGGAGGACGTAGTAAGTGCTGGAACCTCACCTCACCAGTTAATAGCCGGTTCTCACAATACTGTCAAAATCAGGTTATCATGGATCACTATAAACATCATGCGAGTATCAAGGGGGTATGTAAACAGAGAGGTGTGCCCCGCTTCTTGATGTACACACACTGAGAGTTTACCATAGTCCTGAACTATGTACAGAACTAAAGTATACCTGCTGGTTGGTCAGTAAACTACTGTGGTGGCCATAATAACCTTCCAGAGGTTGATAAGGCCCACACCAAAGTGTGAATATGACAGAAGTCTCAATAACTGCTACATACTAAACAAGACGAGTCCCCCCCACAGTGGATGTGGGGACGACTCGTATTCCAGTCACACAGGTATGACTGGAACACTAAACACCACTCCCCGCTACCTCCAGGCTGTACCGGTACTCTCGTCCCCCGGTCAAGGCCAAAGCCACACTCCTTAGAGGTGAGCTGTATGCGGCTCGCGTACACGAACAAGGCAGACAAGTTGACAAATATGGCGGCGGAGCTACAAGAAGATATCCTGGAACGTAAGCCTCAAATGATCGCAATAACGAAGAAATGATTGAATGTAATTTGGAATTCGAACTTCCCAGGAGGACTTCAGTTAACCAGGATAAAGTATTCATTAAGCATTTACGCAACGACTTGCGAAACATTTACATCCTTCCGCAATCATGCCGGCTATATTTACACTTACTAAAAAGTTTATAAGTTACGAAGCAGTACGAGGTTGTTTATAACAATAATAATCCTGGGTTGTAAGTAAAGTCTTGAAGCTCGTCAATTATTCGATAAATGTAAACAATGTCGCCATGAATGAGGAAAGATGTACAGGTTTCGTAAGTGGTTTCTTAAGGAATGGTTCTAGTGTTGCAGCTACAGTTCTTATGCTACAGTGGCAATACAATCCACGATGGAAATATACCAATGGAGAAGAAGAACGTAGCAAGAGTTGTTTTAGCATAAAAAGTATGAAAGTCTATAACGAAAAGCTTAACTCTTAAGAAGAGACTATGACAAAAAGCTTAACTCTTAAGAAGAGACTATGACAAAAAGCTTAACTCTTAAGAAGAGACTATGACAAAAAGCTTAACTCTTAAGAAGAGACTGACAAAAAGCTTAACTCTTAAAAAGACTATGACAAAAAGCTTAACTCTTAAGAAAGACAACACATGCAGCAGCTACAAGCACTCACTCCCCACCCTCCCCTCATGTCAACACAGCAGGGCTTGCTGCCGCGAGCGACCAGATGTAAACTTATTTATACGTAGTATTTCGAACGGTTTTAAATATGTAGACAATAATTTGTCATGTAAATTGTTTATAGAGGATAACGCTATATTTAGCGATGTAGTGAAGTGTTAGCGGTGATGGACGGCTTGTTGGGGCAGAGGGGGGGGGGGGGTCGGTGTTTGTGCTTTGCTAGTAGTGCTGCACCTGTCAGTGTCACCGAGGGGGTTGAGCTCTAGCTCTTCACACCCCGCCTGCTGGCTTCGTAGTATCTCACCTAGTTGTGCTTGTGGGGAGGGTTGAGCTTCGACTCTTCAGTCCCGCCTGGTTTCTGACGTTCAAGTTCTTTGTCGAGTCTGGCCTGAGAGTTGTGGGTGGAAAGTGGCTTCCCAGCTTCTTCTTTCAGGGCCTTCCATTTGTTGACCAGACCCGTGCTGGGTACAAGTATTTCCTTACATTCCTTCAATTCATTTCCATCTTCCACCTAAAGCCTTTTGTCCTTTATTCTTGCTATTTGTGGAAGCTATCCTTGTCCACCTTATCTATCCCTCGGTATCTTGTTTGTTGTGGTCATATCTCCTCTATTTCTTCTATCCTCCTGGGGTGTGAGATTTAGTTCCATTTGTCTATGTTCATAGCTATGCCTTCTTAGCTCTGACACTAATCCTATAAACCTTTGTACATTTTTAAAATTTGGCTTCATGTTTCACAAGGTCCACATTCCATACCAGTGTTGCATACCCCAAAAGACTACCAAAACATTAAATCATGTCTTGTTACAAAATCTGTATGATAGCTTACCCCTTGGGTACTCATTCTGCGCTTTGACTTAATCTAAATTGTGGAAAAGGGGGTAATGCTGATGAGTATGGTTGATGATGATGAAGATGGGAATGACGCATGCTGCTCTGAGTGACAGCTCTGTAAGATATCTACCCTAAGGTAGATACTCTTTCTGACTTGATTATTTCCTGTCTTGTTCTGTGTCTGCATTTAGGCAGTTAGCGTGTGTAGAGCGGGTCCGGAAGCCGAGACACTGCTGGAAGCCGGGACACTGCTGGGAGTCGGGACACTGCTGGAAGCCGAGGCACTGCTGGAAGCCGGGACACTGCTGGGAGTCGGACACTGCTGGAAGCCGGGATACTGCTGGAAGCCGGGTCACTGCTGGAAGTCGGGACACTGCTGGAAGCCGAGGCACTGCTGGAAGCCGGGTTACTGCTGGAAGTCGGGACACTGCTGGAAGCCGGGACACTGCTGGGAGTCGGGACACTGCTGGAAGCCGGGACACTGCTGGAAGCCGGGACACGGCTGGAAGCCGGGACACTGCTGGAAGCCGGGGCACTGCTGGAAGTCAGGACACTGCTGAAAGCCGAGGCACTGCTGGAAGCCGGGACACTGCTGGAAGCCGGGACACTGCTGGAAGCCGGGACACTGCTGGAAGCCGGGACACTGCTGGAAGCCGGGACACTGCTGGAAGCCGGGACACTGCTGGAAGCCAGGTCACTGCTGGAAGTCGGGTTCGTGCTGGAGCGTGCTCAGCAGGTCTGGAAGTCACTCTCCAGAAGCGGCCATTCACTTGAGCCTGATCCTCTGGATGGCCAAAGTCACTTCAGTGTGTTTGTCGTATCACATAAGTTGGTCACTTGTGGTGCCTTGCGTCACGTTTCAATCTGCTGGAGCACCGATAATCTCACGTCCGCTCTTGCTTCCTCTCTCAAGCTTCCCCTCCCTCCTCTTCCTCCCCCACCTTCGCCTTCTCTTCCTCTCCCACGCCCGCTTCTTTGTCTGTTTAATGCACGTAAATGAAGAAGGGGTCCGCGGACGCCTCCCTGTTGTTGCTTGTCTCAGGAGTGATGATGCGTGACAGGAGGAACCTGAGAATGTCTTCACATCAAAGACAGGTGTGTGGTGGACGACGGAGACTTTCCTGACCCCTTCCTCGTGATTACCAGGGGGTCTCAGAAGATGGTCCTGTTCCGACTGAAGTTTATATGTTGACAATTGTGTATGTATTTATTGACGCTTTGTTTCAACCAGTAAACATGACACTAATAACACAGGTGTGTCACAGGTGTGACACTGTTATCACACCTGTACGCTGTTGGTAGGTATTCTCTCTCTCTCCTCTCTCTCTCCTCTCTCCTCCTCCTCTCTCTCTCTCCTCTCCTCTCTCTCTCTCTCCTCTCTCCTCTCCTCTCCTCTCTCCTCTCTCTCTCTCTCTCTCTCTGTATCTCTCCACTTATACCCACCTTCCCTCTGTTCCACAACCCCCCCCCCTCCCCAGTAGCGACAGTAATACAGCTTCATCCACGCTAATCTGTCATAATCCTCTATGTGTGTGTGTGTGTTGAGCTCACTAGATTGTTTGGGTAATGCTGCCCTGAATGATTCAGCGAGAGAGAGAGAGAGAGAGAAGCCACACACCGCTCGCTGTTTTGATTTGCGCTTATACCAAAATCTCGCTCCAGCTGTGTTTAAATGCGTTATCACTTAATGCTACATAGCAGTGTTTAATAATCACTTTCACTATTGCTACTACTCTCTCTCTCTCTCTTTTCGTTTTTTTTTTGTTTTATTTTCTTTTTCAGTTTTTTTTTATTTTTTCTCTCTCCTCTCTCTCTCTCTCTCTCCTCTCGTAATTGTATAATGTATGCGTATGTTGTAGCCGGTATTTAACTATACTGTATACTTTGTTGACAGATTTTCTCATGTATAAACGTGATTATGAATTGGGAGATTATTTATAAATATTAATTGTATTCTTCTTATTCTTCAGTCTCTTCTTCTCTGTTAATTATTGCTGTTAAAGATACTATATTGTCTGTTATTTATTTTTTAATCATTATTACTCTTGATCGTTCCTGATTTTAGTATTAATATTATGCTGATATAATAATAATAATACGAATAAGTAGACGAAGAAGAAGAACACAACAACAGCAACAACAACAACACAACAACAACCAACAACCAACAACAACAACAACAACAACAACAACAATCAACAACGACAACAACACGAGCAACAGGAATAATACT